>CM067222.1:62770189-63146863 GCA_034190945.1 Octodonta nipae
TTGACTATATTTGAAGGTTAGGCCTTTCTTTTCTACTAAAACTGGTTCTATGTATATAATATATGTAACTTGCATCTAAAGAACACAATTTTAGTGAGAAGTGCTTGGTACTACATCGGCATGTTGCTATTGTATAACGAGGTCTCCTTTAGTAGTGCATGTTTGGCGACAGCAGACTTTTTGGGAAGGAACAAAAGTCAATTTCGCTTGTGTTCAAACACAATTCGAATATACCCAAGTACTATCAAACATATCCCACTATTATCTATATAAACGGCAATACAATTTTAATAATTAAAACCTCAAACGAATATGGCCCCGCCCACTAATTGGCTTTGATTAATCAATCACCTAATGTCCCCACAGATAAGAACAAATACTATTTCTCCATGTTTCAACAAACATATTTCACAATAGCTTTCAACGAAGTATCCCCTCACCCCACGAAAGAAATTCCGAAAGACCTAGGAAAAAAATAGTCCAAAAAAACTAATCTTTGTTTATTGCTTAGCAGGTCTGAAATCCTACATATTCCAATCTAACATAAATTCCCTGTTTTAGATTATCTACTCATACTTAAAGCATATAGAAAGCAAAACGTATAATTGCCCGAAGAGCATTCCTTTTTGTAGATACTGAAAAATATTTACGCTGCCTAATAACACAGTTTGAGTTTTATATTATCAAGTTACCGTCAAAAGTTACGTGTGTCGAAAACCGATCCTGTTGACTCTCATCAGTTTTATTCCAGGCTCGAAATTACGTGAGCGGCCAATTTAATTAAAATTCCGTGTTGGATTCCTCTGAAAATCATTTTACTCGTTAAATGAAACCGCTGATTTGCTCGCGCTTTTTATTTTGGCATTGTTTGACTGCTAAATTTTCATATTTGTATTAGTCCTTTTTACATTTAGCGTATTTGATAAATTTTGTTAACTATTTTTTATGCTTATAAATACAAAATCTATGTAGTTATTATAAGGACGTGTGAAACAAATCAGATACTTGAAATGTACAACTAAAGCAATTTGTTTCACAACAAAATTTCTAACCGGTAGCATCACTTGCAAGACGTTGAAATTCCATTTCTATCCGGTAGGTATGCTGTCTGAAAATTAATGTAAAAAGTGATATCTTTCCAGCAGAAATATATTACTCACTATAAGTCATCGTTCCAGCAAATTTGACTGTTGGGTTAATGTTTCCCAACATTATACAGGACCAAAGCTACAAGGTGGCTGTGCTCGTGTTTTTTGGAAACAATGCTACACTTCAGGAAACAAGGTCTGTATATTTCAAAATTTTCATAAAATTTAGGACCAAATCAGACCCAGTTTTCAATAGCAATTAAAACAAAAATAAGAAAATGTAAAAATTTCTTGCAAAGCAAATGACAATCTGTAATTTGAAATGTTATACCAAGGAATTTATTAATACTCTGTATACAGAAGACGATTTTGGGTGTAGTTTAAGTAGTGCAGATATTTGGGCAGGTAATAGTAGTGGCCAGTATGAACTACAAACTCCTAACAAAGATATATCTATATTGTATAGTTAAGGACAAATTCCACTATTAAGGTTTTTCAAAATTCTAATATATCTGGCAACTTTGTTTTTGTTTTGTTCAATAATCATCAAACACTTCAACAATTAGCTGCAAATGATGGTTGACATCCAATTGTCATGAATAAGGTTAATAAAAAATTTAATCCAGAGAGCTGAGAAACGAAATATATATAAAATTTCTAAAATTCTCGTCTTCTTCTTCTGGCAATTTTAAAATTGCCTATAAAACTATCAATACTCTGTACGCTAAGGAACGATTTAACCTTAAAAAAGTAGGGTTTACATATTGAAATAGTACTAATGTTCAGTTTCATATGTGGGTAGAACCTTGAATGCCCAGTGGTCAACAACAATAGGATTAAATTAGAATATCTTGTATTGCCATTCCGGAGTTTCAGGTATTTCCAAAGTACTCAAACACGCAAGTCAAAATCTTAACAAACATTCAGTCCATACAAAAAAGTTTATTATTTTAAAACACATACTTTTCATTAATACCGATAGTATCGATTTTTTACTGTTCTAAATTATACACTCAGTTTTAAGCTTAGAGCATTTACTTTCTAGAGATAGCCTGCAGTGCCCAAATGTCGTGGTAAGACTACGGAGAGAGAGGGCAATAGAGAGGGCAAGAGGCTATTTCACTCGGTTTTGGGAGCTGCCTCCAGTAAAGCATGTTGTGCATTGGCTGCGTCCACCGACCATCCACCCACTAAGTGAAATAGCCTCTTACTGTCTCTATTGTCCTCTTTTTCTAGCATTGCCAAGATTTTATGCTTGACAGGCTATATCTAGATGGTAAATGATCTAAGGTTTTAAGTTTTTTGTGACATATGACAACGCATTCGAATCAGCAGCCGTATTCTGTTCGACGGTAAAGATGATGATGCACAACGGGAACTAAGGGCGTTGGCACATGATAGAAATAATGGCTGAGAGGTTTCCGAATTATGCAGACGCAGAAGCGGACTAACATGTGTCAATGGAGAAAAGTCCATTACTGAAAACTTTCGCCCAATTTCAGAAATATGTATCATTGGACATATTTATAATATATTAATGCAATTAGGATACCAACTCAGTTTAATAATGTTAAAGCTGCTAGGCGTTCTATTACATCCAGTTTGTTACTCGCCTATTGTGGACTTTGGAGAAGTAACAAGTTGATGTTGTGTATACTGACTTCTTCAATAAAATTGCTTTCACGTCGACGTCTCTTAGGGGTGTATTTAGCTCTAATATTATTTAATATAGTTGTGAATGATATGGTTAATATATTTGAATACTGTGAATGTTTACGTTATGCTCAATAAATATGTGTTCATGAATTCTGTTTTGTTCAGTTCCATTAAACTAATTACAGTATGCACAGACCGATAACTAGGTGTGGGGTACTTCATTTTTATGGTACAAGTGTGAGTTCTTTCTAATGAAGGCTAGATTGGTCAGTACTTTGATAGCATCAGGTACCATTTTTTGTTTTATTTTAAATTTCATATTGCTTTGTCCTCTCAGCAGTTGCATATTTATGGCAAATTGTAATAGTTTAATAATGGAAAACCATTAGTAAATTGTTTATTAAATAAATATGAACACAATTTTTCAAGAGTTTTTCATTTTCCACCATTAATTGAAATGTGTTGGCAAATATATGTAAAAATTATATTTCATAAAATTTGTGGAAAATATGGTATTGAAAATAAATAATTTGATTCAACAAGTTACCTACATACATGCTACTTGTCAATAAGCGAAATTTATTAAATCTTTTTTACAAATAATTCAAATTTGAACTTGGTGTCAGATCTCAAGTCTTGATTGAAGACAATAGTAGACACGGAATCACAAAACAATTAATAACTTTGCATTCTAAGGATTTTACACCACGGAATGTCCATTCTGTTTCATTCGAAATGATAACGACAACGTCGATAACATTTGATATGTTTTAAAGTTGCTCTACATACTGAACTATTTATCGCGAATTGTACGATTTTGTCTACAAATAGCAGTTTAGCCACATTTTTCTGGCAACCCTGTCGTACATAACGACAGTCGATATTCATATCGAAACGTTACGAAGATAACGAGTTGGCGAATATGTTAAATAATGACGTTTGTACAAAAACAATAAATAATGTTTTTAGATGAAGTTAAAAATGCTACATAGAAAAACGGAAATAAACACAGGTTTTGAAAATATAAAACGGTATTTTTCCAATATTAAATTGTGAGACAGAAATAAATAATTTTTAACACATGTGATAAATGTTGAAGAGCTATGAAATAATGACAATAGATATTTAATCGGATCACTCCTCAAATACAGGTGACATTAACACCATTTAAAACAAATTTAAAGGTAAGTAATCCCATAACTTTAAATCTTATGAAACACACATTAGTATTGGTAAATTTTACATCTTAATTTATTTATTACAGGTTAATGATTCTTCTATTGACACAGGAGTAAAATGCAGCGGTGTTTATTACCAGAGGCAGATGCATGTTGCTGCTTTAATATATCTTTAAAAAATAAGCAATGAACAACAATGAGTAACATTCATTGGTCAAAACGAAGTTCAGTCAAGATGTTTTCATCGGTGTCCAAGACTAAATCTTGTCAAAGTAGATCAATAACTCATAATGAATTATTCCAAGACTCTTAAAACAAGTATTAGAGACAGACACAATATTTAAGTTTAATTGCAGAAGTAATTCCTGAAATGTTTAAAAGATGAAATACATTTGCATTTGAAGACGCATGTTTGATTTTTTTATACCTAATCCAAAGTGAATTTTAATTATAACAAAGTGACTACATACGCACTAGGAGAAATTCTAAAACCATATTATGAGAACCATGTTGTTGTTTACTGGATGATAATTGTGGCATCTCTAGTTTTTATTTTTTCTGAGTTTTTTGGGAATAACACCACACGAACTTGAAAGTCTGTATATTTCAAAAGACCAAACGTTTCAAGGTCTAAATCACCTCATCGAGGTGTCATTCCTTTGTACGCAAGACAATATATATTATATATAAATATAATATATATTGTTTCTGGTCGGGAACCTTCATCAGTTGCGCTTTCCACAATTGAATGTCCTCTCGAACACTTCTTTATACATTTGATGCATTTCGTTAAATTTGAAGACGGAAATGGGATATTACTGTGATTGTCACACATTTTTTCACACTTCTTGTATTTTTAAATAATTTTTGGTATATGATAAAATTATTTTGCTCATATATGTTTTTGTAAACTTCTGTCCCATTAATCTTTTATTTCTGTATATTTCAGAACCTGATGGTTTCATAATAATCAAACCATTTGTTAAATACTCCAGATATTTATCAAAGAATACTTGAACATTCTGTTTTAGTTTTATCACATTTTGTGGAGGAATTTGGCTTGTAAGGATTGCAACATGTTTTTGGGTTTGTAACTAAAGAAACAGTAGTTATTACCTTAAAGTTGTTTAATATTTTCATCATTTATGAAACACAAATTGTTCATGATATTCATAATGTTTTACTGCTTCCACCCAGTTTCATTCTATCTTCAATTCAATTCAAGATACTTGCTTAAATTAATTAAATAGTTATATAAAGGCTTCCAGTAACGCCATTCACATTCTGCAGCAAATTTATATTTATTTTTTACATTGGTTTGACTGAAAATTATAAAAAATCAGATTTCCTAAGTAAACAAATATATTACAAATGTGGTTGAATATTTTAAATACACATTTATTTTAAATATGCACAACCAAACACAAAGCAGATTCACAATGCTATGAATAAATTCAATCTGAACTGCTTTACTTTGATAACAGATAATATATTGCTATTCAAATAAAATATTCTATCAAAAAGAAACATATTCACTTTTTCTGAAATTTAAATATAAAGCCAGAAAGTAAAAAATGAGTAGCAAATATTTATATTTGTTTCTGCTACTCTTCTTTTTCCAGACTGGAGACAGAGAGATATGTTATTAATGCAAATGTAATTCATTTTTTAAACATTTCAGGTATTACTTCTGCAATTAAACTTAAATCTTGTGTCTGCCTCTAATACTTGTTTTAAGACTCTTGGAATAATTCATTATGAATTATTGATCATTTTTGACAAGATTCATTCTTGGATACTGATGAAAACATCTTGCTTGAATTTCGTTTTTGAATATTTGACCAATGACTGTTACGCATTGTTGCACAGATCAGAACATTGTTGTTCATTGCTTATTTTTGAAAGACATATTAAAGCAGCAACATGCATTTGCCTCTGGTTATAAACACAGCTACATTGTATTCCTGTGACAACACAAGAATCAATAACCTGTAATAAATAAATTAAGATGTAAAATTTACCAATACTAATGTGTGCTTCATTAGATTTAAAGTTATGAGATTACTTACCTTTAAATTTGTTTTATATGGTGTTAATGTCACCTGTATTTGAGGAGTGATCCTATTAAATATCTATTGTCATTATTTCGTAGCTCTTCAACATTTATCACATATGTGAAAAGTTGTTTATTTCTCATCACAATTTAAGGTTGGAAACATACCATTTTATATTTTCAAAACCTGTTTTTCTATGTAGCATTTTCAACTTCATCTAAAAACATTATTTATTGTCTTTGTATAAACGTCATTATTTAACATATTCGCCAATAGCTTTATTTCATCATGAAGATTTCCATTTCTTCAACTGAGTCGTTGGTGATGTTTACTATTGTGCTATTTTTATCTTGCAACGTGGTCACATTTCAGTGATTATCAAATTTCCTCGTGTATCCTGTTAATTATTATTTGTTGTAAAAATATGCTAATTTGAGTTCCTTTGTCTCAGCCTTCGTATTACAGTAAGTTCGCAGAGTTTAGCCTTGTACATTATCCTCCCTCATTTAAACTTATTGAGTTCTTCTTCCAGTTATAGTGGAGTCAATGAACCTCAAAAATTAGCAAACATGCGTTTTTGACTAGTTGCAGTTAGAAACTTGAAACTTTTTTGCATTTTTTCTAATATGGGCCATAAAACATCAGGTCTGGCGGCAACTTTAAAAAATGACCCTGATTTTCAGATTTTTTTAGGTCGCTGAGAAGAAATTTGGGATTAAAGTTAACGCTAGAACCCTTGGTGATGTTGACCATTCCTATATAACCCTTTATTATATAACTTGTAAAATTATAAACCAGGGTAATAAAATGAATATATTGCGTATTTTTTAGCTCACTGGTGACAAATTCACAGTCAAACATTACTTTAGTCACTCCAGAGGAACGGTTCTACTCTTGCGCGATCTAATAACGAATTAAGAGCCAGATTTTTTTTTGTTACACAGAAGGGTGGTTCTACCTTTGCAGGAATTAACCATATTTTGTAACCATCCGATTTTCAAGCAAATTTTGTGAAAAATATATATCCAAGGGGTAATTGGGTTCGTGCTTTATGAATCTGCTGTTGTAAAAACCTTTCCTTTAGCTGCACAGAATATGTTTAAGGCACAAAAAATTGTGAGTCAAGTGATAAAAATATTTCAGAAAACGTAGATAAAACAGGAATAAGTAAGTAAGCTAAAGCAATTGCCAACTTAAACTTGAAAATTTAAACTTTATTTGTGGAAAAATTGTTCATTTATCTTACAAGAAAACATACTCAACAGTTAAATCTGCTAATAGTATAAAAATAATGATGTAAGCAAATATCGTATGACAGAATTGAGAAAAGTTGTCTTTCAAAGGATTAGTGCCGTTGATTTAGGTTCAAACAAAGAGAAGTACTACGTTCAATGTTTTAGCAAACTTTTATTAAAAAAGATGGATAACTTACACGTGTCAGGTGAAAATGAAAAAAAAAAAGTAATTATTTACAAATAAATTCCGCAACAGAAACACATTACGATATGATTAAAAATCTTAGATGATAACTATAAACCAGCCAGAATAAGAATTATGGAAAATTATTTAAAAATTCATAGAGAAGGGTCCTAAAGAGATTGTTTTTACCCTCTGAGCTAACTCAATTCCGATAGCAGATTCATAACGAACGACCTCAATTACCCCTTTGATATATGTTTCACCCAATTTGTTTGAAAGTAGTGGTGATTACAAAATAGGGGAGTTCGCGTAAACTCTTCTGGTGTGACTTAAAAAAATATTTGACCCTCAATTTTTCACTAACTTATTCATTTTGTTAACTTCATAATTTCACAAGTTTAATCCCATACTCGTTCTTGGCGACCACAAAAACAGCTAATAATCTTTTTAAATTTCCCAGATACAACATTGGGAGTGAAAAATTGTAGGTTCCACCCCTTAGGACCCTTGCAGCGTTATGTCAGATTTTTTATTAGAGGGATATTTAAAAAATGCAAATGGTTTCAAGTTTCTATCTTCAACTTTTCAAAATCGCATATTGATTAGGTTCATCTACCTCACTTTTAGTAAACATGGTCTTCACCTCTCGAAGTTCATATGTATACAGTTCCACTTAGCGCTGCCAGTTTCCCACAATAACTACTCATTTAGTCAAGCAATGGCAGACCGCAGGGAACAAGAGGCCTGTTCAGGATTTTCGATTCCATTAGGGGTGTTTATGCATTTACAATATCACTCTTATCAGGCGGCTGCATGGGTTTTAGTTATTGGCATGAAGTGGAGTATCCCTATCCCCAACACCGGTAGAATAAAAATATTTGTTTGAAGCAGTTCTTTTATTCGATAATATTACGTTATTTGGTGACGCTACCTGCATGTAAATAAATCATTATTAAAAAAATCCTAGTTACCTAACTAATTTTTATTTTATTATAACAAGTAGTGCTTTACTACTATTTCTAACCTTGCATCTATACTTGTCTTTCAGTTAGTTAGTAACTAATTTATACTTTTTATTCAAACTTTTTTAAACTACACAGACTTTGCAGGCGATGTAGCTTAATTTTACCCTTCAGAACAAATTAATATTTTACTTCAGGGATTCATAGCCTCTCGAGAACATTAATTTTCTGTCAGTTTTTAATTAATATGAAATAAGAGACTTATAAACAGTGATTAATTAATCTTTGAACATTATATCTGAGAATAATAATTTAAGACTTGTGTTTATGAAAGAGAGATCACCGAAGCGCAACCACCGAAATTGAAACGTAGTTACGAAATTAATTCTAAAAAATTATTATTTCATCACAAAATTTTGAATTGGAGTTATATTATCATAAATGACTTTTTTTATCATAGTAGACACTGTAACTTTTTGATCAATGAACATTTCAATATTCTAAAAGCGGGAAAATTTGTAGCTGTTCTATGGGAAAATATAATTGTGTACCTCTTACTGATTCCGAGAAACAATAGGCTGTCTGAAAATTTAAGTGACTGAGGCCATTGTTTTTCAAATCGGTAAAAATCTATAAAATTGCTTTTAGGGAAACAAATTAGCTACAAAATACTTCCAATTTCTACAGTTGTGTTAATATTTTAATTGGTGGACAAGTTACAGGTATGGCACCTGTAGTTTAGATTTAACTCAACAGTTATGGCACTGGTTCAGATGTGTACTTCTTAAATGGCTCTCTAGCTTAATAAATTTGGCAATACTAACACTAGTTATTGTGTTAAATTATTATTAATTGGACTTTCAATATGATTGTATTCACCAGTGAACTAGGATTTTCATAGAATACTTAAAAATTAACAAAAGACATTTTTTATGTTTCTGGTATTTGAAGACTATACTGACTTTTGAATCTATTCAAGTCGATATATCATTTCTGGGGCAGATATGTTTATAATAATTTTCAAGTTAAAAAACGAAGAACAGAAAACTCTTGAAATGCTGGGAAATATGGATTTTTGCATCATTAAAATATTAGTTCAAATTAGGAATTTCCCTTAAATGGGTTCTGAAACTAATAAATTAATAATTTAAAAAAATTGTGCAAATTCCCCTAACCCGAGTAGTTAAACAAAGCGGTTTCTGGGGCGGAAGTGGTCATAAAGGTAACCAGTCATCGAGTTCTCGCCGGGAGCTGCTGTCGAGTTGTTGTTTGGATAAGAAGACATTGGGGGTGGTCGTAGGGGTGCGCGAAATACATTTGGGTGTGTCGCAGAGGTGCGCGTCATCTGTTGTTAATAAATGAAAGCCATTGTATTGTGGGTTGCGTGTGTTGCAGAGGTGCACGCCATCTGTTGTTAATAATTGAAAGTCATTGTATTGTGGGTTGCAGGGTGCACGCCATCTGTTGTTGGTTGTAGTGGTTAGAGAGAAAAAAAGCTAAATACTTGGCCGGTAATCGAGCGCGGATTGCCTGATTACAAAGTCAGGTGTCCAACGAGCTGCGCTAATGCGGTTAATCGAGAAATGTTTATTTGAAAAGGTATAGTACATGCCCGTTGCGCGGGCGCGTGTTTTTGGGCGTTGTTCGGTTAGATATTTGGGGGCTGGATGGGAGGATATTTGGCTGTAAAGAGGCGCAAGTCCGTGGCGCGGCAACTTTCGTCGGACGTCGAGCTTTGAGACTTAGAATTTATTTTAATGTTTCAAGCGTCTGAAAGATATGGTGTATTGTTGTCTGTAAAAAAATTTAAAATCTTTTGCTTAAGCCTGCATGCGCGAGAACGTCCACTCATTCGAGTCTATAGTTTTCGTAAGCGAGCGCCTACCTGCGCAAGAACGGCAACTCCTTCGAGTCTCGGATTTTGTCGGATGATTCAAGGCCGAGCGTAATAATTTTGAGACTTGGAAAAATTTGTTTCAAGCGTCTGAAATTTAATTAAGGTGACAATATTGGATATATTAAAACTAGGCAACTGTTTAAATATGTTTATTAGCATATAGTATATTATGAATTTTCAGAGCATCCTTAATAATTAAAGCTATATTTTGTTTTGTTTTTGTACAATATATAGTAAGGCCGCTATCATCCAACCACATAGTCAAATCCAAAGAAATACCATCAGAACAAAGCTGGCAATCATCCCATACAGTGTCAGGTTCATCCTTTCCATGTGAAGGATCGTTATGGAAACCATATGCAAATTCCAAGTATTTTTTAAGCACCGTGTAACTCTCCACCGTTAAATGTAGAATTGTTTCACCAATTTTGAGAGTGGTCTCGGTATCGGTAATATTAATTGTTAAAATTTCTGGTACTGCGGCATATTTGCAAGTGCGGCCGTTGTAGGTAATCACAGTTGTTAAAACGTCTGGTACCACGTAACATCCATTTTTGGGATTTAGCTTTCCAGTTAAATCTTTCGGTTGTATAGTTCTCGTTGGCACTGCACTCATATTAAATCTTTCTTGGTCATCAAGTAAACTTTCCAAATTCATGACTGGATTGTTACAGCTTCAACTCAAGACTGAATAAAAGAAATAAATTCTTTTAACTTATTGTCGTGAGTGTGTGACGACAGCAAACGCTACAAATATTAGATTTTTGTGGCTATAGGTGCAGTCTTATTCAATTCACTAGGAATAAAATGTGTGGAATATGTTTGGAAGAGATCACCAATAATTTTGGGCTATTGCCAAATTGAAACCATTGTTTCTGCTTCCCATGCGTAAAAAGATGGCATCAAAATAAAGACTTTAAATTGAATATTCGCAGAGGCTGTCCAGAATGCCGTATTGTGTCTCCTTATGTCTATCAATCTGAGGTTTATTACCAGAAGCGGAAAAAGATCGTTATATAGCTGAGAAAAACGAAAAACGAAAAAATTAAGCAAATACGATGTAGGTATTTCCGCAAAAACAAACCCAAATGTCCGTTTGGAAACACATGCTTGTTTAGCCATCGAATATCAAATGGGGTTGAAATAGATATAGGACCACCCCAAATGAAACGTGCAGGTATGGGCGGTCGTACTGATTTCATAGAAGCTCAGTTCGCCCGTGGAGGAGGTAGAACTCAGCGCCCAGCAATAGGAGGGTTTCCAGATACGATTAGTTTACTCCTGGTGGAACCAGGAATTTTTTACGTCTTGAGAGATGAATAAAAATCTGTATTTATTTAAAAATTCATGCCAATAAAATCATAAATGTATTTAAAAATTCCTGATAATAAATTCTCAAATCATGAATCTGTATTTATTTAAAAGTAATGTTAATAAAATCGAAAAATAACATAAATCATGAATCCGTAATTATTTAAAAATTCCTGATAATAAATTCACATTGGTATTTTAGATATCGAAACCACAACGGAAATGATGACCGCAGTGAAAGGAAACTGTGATATCTTGTTTACGCTAAATGAAACCGAGCTAAATAAATTTACAGGAAGCTGTGGTTTGATAAGGTTATCATGTTGTTTGCAGCAATAAACTTTTGCAGGAAGTTCCCATATGATAAGCATTAATTAGTTGTTTTTCTAGAACTAAGAGCAATTTCGTTAAACGCAAATGACGTAGTTCGATGCTGATAAATAAAATAATAGCGAATTTTTATTTCATTGTAACATTAATATTTTAGAAATATTAAAAATTGGAGTTTGTACCTATTGAAATACCAGATGAGCTGGAATTGTATTTTGAAGAGCCCAATCCAATTTTAGACTAACTTGCCTATGATGAGCTGCATTTACTGTAGTACCATTAGCTGAATGTTGTAGTAAATAATTGCAATATGTATAAGAATAATATTTTTTAAAATTAACGTCATTTTATGTTTAGAATTGCTAGAAATCAGACGCAATAAAATCAGCAAATAACTACTGTGGTGGAGATTCATCAAAATGTTTAATCAAATTGGTGCAGACAGTGATAACTATATCAAAAAATGTAAACAAGTTGAGTTGGATCATTCTATTTCTTCTGCTGAAATACCATTGTGGCTTAGGGATATTAGAAAACATATGAGACTTTTTAATTGTACTATTCGCCATGGAAATTTATGTGTGGGAACTTTGAAAAAATTACAAAACAACGTTGGTTATTTAAAACGCTTTCGGACTTTGCTGAAGCAGTCAAAAATTGGAATGGGTTTAAATGATAAACGTTCTAGTAGAGTTTAATGGGATGACATTGCTTCATGTTTTCAAAACCGTGTTAGAACTGGGATAATAATTAAGAAATCACATAGAGATATCTTGATGTTTCTGGATTATGCTTCAATTATGTTCAAGTCCAGAATTAGTAACATTTTGAAAAAACTATTTACGCTTAAAGTGAAAACTTGTTTTTGTGGAGAATTTATAAAGTCAGATATGGAGGAAATTACGAATCACAAATATTTTAATACTAAAAATTAAATTATTGATCGGGGAACAGACTTGGATGAATGTTTTGACAATCACGTAAAGGATCCAATTATGAATTCCCTCGAAGAATTTTCAACAGAAGGTAGTGGCTGGGTCTTAAAACGTATTATTTCTTTGGAAATAAACATAAATGCCTATGAATTTGGTAATGGTATATCATAATATATTTTGTTTGAAATAAAATTTTAAATACAAGACATTGTTTTACTGTCATAACAGACTATAGATAAGTACTTGAAATTTACTTCCGATTAGAACGCTAGTGCGAACATTGTTATCTCTCAATAAAACTTGTGTGTGTTTTCAGAGATTTAGGGAAATCTGGCAATGTTGCTCTATCACTTTAATCATATGCCTAAAATGACGCATTTTCCGAGATCTAGGGAAATATGGAAATCTGGCAATCATGGCCCCCCTTAGCGGGCCCCCCTCCCTTTTTCTGTGACGTCACACGATACATCCTTTAGTTATGTTAACGAAGACATAAGTTTCAGTTAGTTTGCAACAATTGATTAACGTATTCAGTGCAATTCCAAGATGGTATATATTCAACATAAACAAAATAAACTTGAAAGTGATCAAGATGTTAGACTGTAGGTTACACCGATGGGTAAATTAACCTATACAGAAGTATGTCTCAAATTTGGCCTCGACATTGAAAATGATAGATATAACGCCTTCTTCTGGAAGCTGACGTGGACAGACAAAGTACTCATCGATGATAATGTCTTGGAGTGGTGTGGTTACGTTGGTGAGTACAGACATAAAAAAAATATCATTTTATGGATTTGCTCAAGACTCAGCAACCAACTATGGAATACGAAGAAATTGAAGATGCAAACATAACTCAAAAGAAATACATTTGCATGAGCGCCATCGACTTTGAAATGCTGCTTATGCAGATGCGTAGCAAGAAAGCTACAGAAATTCGCATCCTCTATACTTAATTAAACGCATCTCTATGAAATATATCAAATACGAGAAGTATCACGAGGAAATGCGCCTCAAACAACTTTCTGCACACAACGATCTAATTTCTGTACAAAACCAGCATTTGATGACTGAGTTGGATGAAATTAAGCAAATTATGATACAAGTAAAGAATACCGCTGAGGCTGAGATGATTCAAATGCAAAAGAACGATTACATGCGGAAGAAGAGAGAAACAAAGCAGATCGAGATCGTATGCGAGCTGAACAGGAACGAGTTAAGGCTGAAAAAGAACGTATTCAAGCTGAGGAAGCTAGGGCCAAAGCCGAACTGCATCGAGTTAGACTAGAAGAGGAATCTGTCAAGGCATCGGAACGTCATTGTGAGGTTCTGAATGTGGTTTCTAACAAAATACAGTATCAGGTAGTGAAACGTTTAAGGAACGAAGTAGTCCATCGTGTAGCTCCCAAGTCAATCAACCACGAAAAACAGAGATGTATGGCTCTGTTAGCTCTTAGTAAGAGTGAATGGTACCTCATACGTAGACAGCGGCGGTCTTTCCAAGCAGCTATAAAGGCAGTGCTGAAGAAACATCCAAATGCTAAACTTGTTAAAGAATCGTTTGATGTCTCACATCCCATAGATATAGGTAACGCTCTCAAGTTCCGACTTGGGAACTTAAAAGTGTTTGCTAGGGGCAACACACTGCGAAATCAGCACCATTCTCTTGAGCCATTGTATGATTGTGACCTGGTTGATAATATAGAATCTATCATGAATAAAAACGTTGCCATGGAGATTTCCAACGATGCTCAACAAATTACCAACCCAGAATAAAGTATTTGTATAATAATGTTATTTGTTTCCCAATTATATTGTAAATATTATATGTTTAAATAAAACAAAATATGTTCAAATTAGCATTTTTATTTTTAGCATACATATATTTTTAAATAACCTACAATTTTCCGTCTACATATGCAACAATGATCTATTTTCAGAGAACAATCAAAGCAACTAGCAAAGTGTCTGCATGGCATAAAAACAATTGTCATTTCATTAGTTAAGCAAATTTTACAAGTATTATGATTAGAGTCAGTGTGGTGATTTGGTGGGCAGTCTCTAAGCAATAAACATTTAGCTGATCCCTTTTTGTGAAGCTCTGTAATATCATCACAAGGTAAGAGATTCTTGAGCTCTAAGCCACAGCAATGACAAGTGATCCTGTCACCGTAGACCGTGTAAAAGAAGCCGGCGTTGACAAGCTCGGTGGGTGTCTGCTTCAAGGCAATAGGCCAGTCTTTGAACGTCTCAAGTCTGCTCTCAAATATCACTTTGCTTTTATGTCTGATAGGTCTGGTGATGTGGTAAGTGTCATCAAAATCAAAAAAGCGACAATATGGATTCCAGTCCAGATGATCGGCAACAGGGTCATCACCATCTTCCCATTTGAAACCACGTGTATCACAAAATGGGCATTCAACAGCATCATTTAAGCTGCCATCGGATTCTATTGCATCTTGTCGGTAGATAAACCCTGCTCTTGCTAACTTTTCAGCAGGGAAGTCGGAAGGCCAGTTTTCAAAAGTACGTAATCGATTTTCGTATATTTGGAAGTATTCTCGACACTCCATGGTGTAGAACTGATGAAATAAACAACAATGTTTTTAATTTATAAGTATTTATTCAATTTTTCTAATGTCAATATCTCTTAAAATAATGGTTTTATAATAATAAATATGTTCTTTTAATGCAATACATAATGGAGACCCGTCATCTAAACAAAATGGTTTTAACAATTTTTCAATCGGTAAACGATTTAGTAAATTTGACCATAAACATATTTCATCTATTAGTTTATACTAAAAAGTACAGAAAGTTAAGCGCTCCAAATAAACTATTTTACTTGAGATAATAGGGTTAAACGCTAAGAGTTCAACCACATCACTATAATCCAAATATAGTGCGCAAATGTTTTTCATCACCAGCACTTGTTTGACGTCTGCATACTGGATCTGGGATAGATGGAGACAATCTTTGCAGGTCACTGGGGCAGCAAACTCTGGAGGTGTGGCATTTTCAAAAAAGGTTGTTTTCAGGAGCTTGAGCTCAATGATGACATCCTCCCACTCGTACATAGTCATTACAATTTTCGTTGGTGTTCCAGCGGCTACAGGTGTTTTTTGCAAGATAACCACTGGAGAATAGGATCTTGCAGGACTGAGTGCACATTGAACATCATACTCTGAATTCAGTAATGGAAATCTCGAATGCAGCAAGTAATAGTCTTCCTTTTTGGCAGCTTCATCATACATTTGTAACACTCTGTCCAAGTCCGCACTGTAATTGATAGTGGAATCACTACTATAACCACTATCCATGGTTTCAAAACTGCTGATACTACTCATTTTCACAAATCACTCGAGAGGTAAACTGGGACTGGGAATATATGTAGGGAATTTTCACAATTTTATAGTTGTTCCCCTTCCACTACCTGATTGCGGTTGATTTCAATTATGGGATCCTACGCTAAGATGGAAAAGTAGATCTCTTGTTGCTAAGAGCTCCTCTGTTCCCCATCACTATCATCATATATGTAAGGCTTTTAAATGTTGCATCACTTGTTGTTTTTCACAATAAAATTTGATATCTTTCTGTAATCGTTTAAGTTTGATGATATGTTGACTTTTCGAATACTTTACAGTGATGTTTTCACCCTGAGTCTTCATTTAGCAATGCAAGCACATGTCTATATTTATGATAATTTATTATCAATGTATAATTGACCTTGGTGTTATAGTCTGTTTTCAGTGCCAATCCAACTGTCGTGGCTCGAATCAAACCCAAGCCACCGAAATTTAGCCTTGTTGCCTTTTCGTTGCAAAATTTTCTCAACGAGATACACATCAGGATAGACAGCCTTTTGCAATTCTTCTTCGTAAAAGCTCCCTTGAATCGGTGTACCAGACATATCTTCCAAAATATACGTAACTGGATTAGTTATTTTAACCTGCGTAATTTTAAACAATTTCCGTACTCCAGCTGGGAAGGTAACCTTTATCAAAAACGTGCTTGGTTTTACTTATTCGCACAACATCTCCGACTTTCAGTTTTCTTGGCCCAGCAATTTTCAGGTTATTGTATACTTTAATATCTCGAGCATTTTTCCTATTAATGTCCGCAGGCTTCATCTTTTGTCTTGGAATGTTTTTGATGGTTGTAGTCCTTGACGATTTCTTATAGAATATCTATTCATTTGTAGGTGCCGTTCAAACTAAAGTACTTGTAGAGCCGTTATTTCAGCGTTCTAATTACTCGTTCAGCTATTACGGCTTTCAGTCCACTAAATGTACTATAATGATTGATTTCGTATGACTTCATTAGTTTCTGAAAGCAACTATTGTAGTATTCCTTACCCTGGTCGGTTTGTAGATTTTCGAGTGTCGTCCTTCCTTGAGAATACTCTCAAAGGCACGCGTTACCTCTTCACCGGATGAACTTGAAATTACGATTGGATTTTGCATAGAGATCCATTTGTGCGAGGTCCGACTGTCAGGAGTCATCGAAACCTTTGATTATTACACTTCGGCGAGGAAACTTTCGTCTCACAGGTCTATGCAGTTCCTTAACAACTTGAACTTTTTCTTTGGAATAATTCGCTATAGGAGCCATCTTGTATACTGCTTAAAAATAGACAAAGGCATGTTTTTATTGACCCTAATGATGCTTTTTAATTGCAGCAATACTGTCTGCGATTGCTTCAAGTTTTTGATTTTGGTCCAACATTTGATTTGCAATATCATCATGTAGTTTTTGCATGTCTCGGTATTGGGTCAGACACTACTTTTGTCATCTTGTCTCTAAGTTCAGTTAGATCAGAAAGATCTTTAGCCTTATCCTTTCGAACAATATTTAATACTTCTGCTGCATCAACACCTGTAGGAGCTTGTTTCAGAGATAGTTCCAGATCATTTAAACGTTTTTCCTGTGATATACGGTTGTCATTAAACGAGGCTTCAAATTTTGTGATGGTTTCCTTATATTCTTTCCGGGCAGATTCCAACTGAGCTTCTAATGTGTTGAATTTTTGAAATGAGAAGCGATATATTTTGTAGTTGGGTTTCCATAGCTTGTTCGGTTTTCAACATGCAAGTATTCATTGCAGCAAAGTTTTGAGCTCCACGTTCCTCGCTAACCTTTTCGTTTTGCTTAAACACAGATAAGGTTTGCTGAACTTCACCAGTGTAGTTGCTGAAAGCTATTTGAAAATCACTATGTAGTTGCTGAAGTCCGTTTGCTATTTTCTTATCAACGTACTGCTTGTTGGCGGCATCCATGGCCTTCGTCGGTACTTCGACATTGGTAATTTTCAGCTTCTCAGCATCGATATTTCCCTCCGCGGTAAAAGAAAAAGGTACTTTCATAAAAGCTAGGTTATGTGATGTTGATGACATTAGTTGCTGATGGGCACTACGCCCAAACTTGTTTAAAGTCATCATGAAAACTGACATGTTTGCCATAGGATAAGGAATAATATACACTTTCAATTTCGAAATTTATTTATCTCGTATAATATTAGCTTCCTTAAGTTCATTTAAAATGGCAATTATTTCGTTGTCGTGAGAGGTGTTGCCTGCTTCCTTGGATGCAATCAGTAGTTTCAGCTGTTCAACCAATTGGTTGGGATCATCCCAGTAGACGTATTCCATTGGCTTGTTATTGTAAGTTAATTCCATACCAGTTCCAGCATAACGTTGCTTTTTTGTCAAGAGAGGAAACATTGGCTTTATAATTTCAGTATATTTATATAGGCTTGAAGCTTTCAAACGACCTGCTGCATTCTTGTGTGCTGATGTCATTACCAACACTCTTCGGTATGCTTCTAAATCATCGGGAGCATAATCAGGTGACTTGTAAAATATTAATTGATATAGCCCTGGAGTACCTCGAAACTATAAGCCATCAACGATAATGTGAAATATACTACGACTGAAATTGATTTCCTTTTGCCCAAGAAACCATTTGGAACTTGCAGCGTCATATATAGGTCCATATATGTTGTCAATATCATCGCTTTTAGTGATATAGTCTTCAAGATATTTGTGTGCAACTGGAGGATACTGATCCATGTAGTCCTTTATTGCTTCTTTAGAGAGATTACCGGGATCCTCGTAAAAGGTTTCGTTCTCCACCTCATCATCATCATCATTGGTGTGCAAACTAGTTTCAGCGATTGGTTCTTCATCGAGGTATTGTGTCTCTTCCAACTCATGTTTTTTGACTGATGGCAGCTCCTGCACTTCTTGTTTAATTACTTCACGTTTAATGGTCTGTGTTGATATCTTAGTGAGAACTTTTATCGTAGTTGAGGCAATATCTTGTAGCGGTGTCATTAGCAATCTAAAAAGTTTATTCAATGTTTCATCATGTTCCGACTTTCCCAGCTTCAGACTAAGATATTTCTTGCGAATAGAACGTGCCAATTGCTTGATCTTTTTCTTTCGAGCAGTGGCAGCAATGTTGCTACTTAATGAAGACATTTTTATCAACTAACAGCAATCATCTTTATTGAACCTTTATATATTTATTGAATCCTTTACGGTAGCGACCATCATTCAAGTTGAAGTCCTTAGCTATTGTAATAAAGCCAAAACGATTTTGCCAGCATTCCGAACACATTGTCTTAAATTTATCATAGTCCATGTCGGGAGACACGTGTTCATCAAAGACGTGCTTCAAATTTACCTCATCTTGTCTGAATATGACAATTACGTTACAATTGTCTCGAATCAGTTGTTTAGGTATTTTGCTATACGTTTGGCATAAATATATTGAATCGATATTCCTGTGCCTTCCCATCGTAAAAAATTCTGAATCTTGTTTTGTTTATCACCATTCACATCATCGAAAATGAATACTGAACATTCGCGTGCCTCACTCGGATCAATTACTTCTTCGTTTTCTTTAAAGGGAAAATACGATACACCTTTAACCAGCTTGAGAACGTCTTGTAATAGCTGGTACTTTGGTTGGTAGAGTGACTTGGAATAGATGTAGACGTTCTCGAATCTTAGGCCGTTTTCATTGAATAGTAGTGATAACGATGCGTTGGTCTTTCCGCAACCACTAGGTCCGCACAATGCTGCTCGTAGGGAATTTGGTAACAATTGTCCGTGACGACTTGCTGATGATGGTGATTCTTCGACAAAGTCCAAATTTTCGATAGGCAGTTGGACATCTTGTTGCTTCATATACATCTCACGATATACTGACATCATCCTTATTGTGGATACTAATTAAATACAGCAGTCTATCTCAGTTTCAATCAGTATCATGCGAACTCCCAAAGGAGGTAGTCTACTGAATAGCGCAATCAATAAATTACCATTTGAACTACATTTACCTGGTTATCAGTTTTGTGGACCCGGTACAAAACTTCAAGACCGTCTCTCCAAGGGTCAGCAGGGAATCAATAAGACAGACGCTGCTTGTCGAGTGCACGATATCGCCTACAGTAAATAAAAGTCTTTGGCGGATCGTCATAAGGCTGATTACGAGTTGGAAAATCGAGCCTGGGAGAGATTCAAGTCAAAGGACGCTTCACTTGGAGAAAAAGCAGCTTCTTGGCTTATAACTACAGGCATGAAGGCTAAACGCAAGATGGGGCTTGGAATAAAAAAACGATGTGGAAAAAAATCTTTTCGACAGAATGTGGTTCTACCAATCAAGAGAGCTATTGCCGGATCTAGAAGTGATGTCCGTAAGACATCGTTATTGGCGTTGAGAGCAGCCCGAGCAGTCATTAAGAAGTCAGGTGGTAGCAAGAAAATCCGTGTACCTCGAGTCATTCCTTTTGAGTCGAAAATTGGTGGTTTTCTCCCACTAATACCCCTATTTGCGGGGTTGTCAGCACTTGAAGCTCTTGCCAGGTGTGCCAGTGGAGTAGCCAAAGCCGTTATAGATGCAAAGAACGCCCGCAAGAAGTTGGAGGAGGACCAGCGCCATAATCAAGCCATGGAAGAGCTTGCGAAGAAAGGAAGCGGTATTTTTCTTAAATTAAAAAGTCCCGCAACGGCTTCGGGCTTTACTTAAAGAAGCAAAAAAAACTCCCAATAAAGCTACCCAATCGAGCACTTTACAATCACGAGCTTGAGCAATATGCCAAACATTTGAAGATCCCCTACTTTAGGGGAGTATTTATGCGAGACGCCTTACCTAAACATTCACAAACAAGGGAGTCTCCCATTGTTAATTTGGATACCAGCAGTCATCATGGTACGCATTAGGTAGCTTATGTGCGAAATGGAAACACCGTTCAGTACTTTGATAGCTTTGGATGTTTGAAACCACCCCGAGAATTAGCCAACTACTTTAGCAATGGAGTGAAAATCCTCTACAACAATGACTCTTATCAGACGTACAATCAATCAAATTGTGGCCATTTATGCTTGAAATTTCTCTATAATAAAAAATAAATATTTTGCATTATTGTTGTTTTACCTTTACCTATATTAGCAGCTAACAAGCGGATAATTATCAGTCATGTCTGTGATCATCACATTGTAAGGTCGCAGCCCAATACTGTCGATTGATTTTCAACCACCTATTCAGTTGGATCCCAACTACAACTACGGACTAGCTTTATTGAGTTTTCACTCGTACAACAGCATCCCAAACATTGAGAGAGGTGACAAGATCTACCTGTTTGACGATTAAAACACGCAAACATTCATCGACTTGCCCGAAGGTTCATACGAAATTGGTGACATCGAAGCTTATATTAGAAAGGCACTTGGCATTCATTTGGCAAAGGGCGTTGAGAATATTTTCTCATTGAAACCCAACAACAATACTCTCAAGTGTGAGCTTTTCAGCAGCAAGTACGCTGTGGACTTTCAACCGCAAGACAGCATCTGTGATATTCTGGGCTTCTCTAAACAGCTGCTACCACGCAATCAAGTTCACAGTTCCGATTTACCAGTGAACATTATCAAGGTGCGTACCATCCACATTGATAGCAACATCACATCGGGAGCCTTCTACAACAACACTCCTTCACACACCATTTACGAGTTTGTCGTTGCAGTTGATCCTGGTTTTGCCATCGAAGAAACACCTCAGCATTTAATCTATTTGCCGATTAACAGAAGCGAAATACATAACCTCACATTGCAAATTTTGAATCAAGACTCTGAACTTGTGAATTTTCGTGGTGAAGAAATCATCATTCGACTTGAGCTGAAACAACTACAATAATAATGGGTCGACTTGTATTTAATGAAGAACCATATAAGAGGTCAACCGCTCCTCGTCCACCATCAGTTTCTATGAAACCTCTTAAGAGATCACTCACGCTCTCAAACAGATTGTTTCTACAAACGCTCGGCTACCATGTCAACTCCTCAAATGTTCGATATCTTCCGCAAACCAAATTTTTATGATAGTGTAAGACGCGAGGAGTTGCGAACCTACTATCCATACGTCAAGTCATTCGGCAACAATGATATCGTTGAAATCACCGTCAATCAAACAGATTGTTGGTTTTCCCTGGCTGATTCCTGCATCTCAATCCAGGGACAATTGGTGAAGACAGCAGGCAATGGAGATGTTTCTCTATCACCAAATGCTGGAGCTTTCTTCTTCGACAGCGTTACATACGAGTTGTGCGGCAAGGAAATTGAAACCGTGAGAGACCCTGGTCGCGTGAGTACAACTCGTGGATACTTGTGCTACGACCCCAACAGTTCAAAGGACCTATTCATAGCCGGGTGGAATTTTCCACATAAAGCGTATATGAATGCCGCCGATAAAACTTTTCACATGTACATTCAATTGGGACATTTGTTTTCCATCTTCAACGATTACAAGCAGGTGATGTCTGGTAAACAAACAACTCGTCTGGTGCGAGGTCGTAGCGATGATGATTGCCTTATAATCACGGATGCTGCTACCAAGGGTAAAGTGACAATAAACAACATCGAACTCAAAGTCCGTCACATTTTTTCCAAACGATGACGTTAAATTGAATTTACTGCAAGCCGTCAAAGCGGATTCCAGTATAATTTTACCGTTTCGTAAATGGGAGCTAAATGAGTTGCCTGTTCTCAAAACAGGTGCTACTCGTGAAATTTGAGCTGTGAAGACGTGTGCCGCACTGGAAAGCCCTCGTTACGTTATCTTAGCCTTTCAAACGGATCGCCACAGCAACATCAAAGAAGATCCCACGGAATTTGATAATATTCACATTTCCAATATTCGTCTAAATTTAAACAGCGAATTTTGGCCTATGGAGAGATTTGATTTAGATTTTTCAATGAGTGAGTACGGTGAGGCGTACAAAAGGTATACGGACTTTTATCCCAGCTTTGGCGGCGGCAAACACCCTCTACTGGATTATGTTGCATTCAAGACGCACACCCTATTCGTCATCGATTGCTCCCGACGTGAGGACACCATGAAATCCTCGACTGTAGATATTCGCCTGGATATTGAAAGCCAGACGGGATTTCCCGATAAGACCCGAGCCTTCTGCATAATTATCCACGATTGCCTAATGGAATTTCTCCCACTCAGCGAAATTGTCCGAAGCTTTTATTAGATCACTCAGCTGTTTAGAAAATCAGTTTCGTTATAGCTTTCAACGGTTCACCATGGAAATTGCAATTGTCGACATTCAAGGTTTCGAAATCGAGGGAAGATTTGTTCCCAAGGAATTGGTTATGAAGACACGTAAACGCACAGGAGTGTTTTTGTTTAAACCACCTAAACCGTTTAACTATCTATCAGCAGCAGACAAAAGGCAAGTACGATATTTGGAACAACGGCTACATGGACTCCACTACTCTGATGGCCACTATGATTTGAATACTATGAACGACATTTTGAGAATTTTCCTAACCAAATGCACGCACATATATGTACGAGGCCATCAGAAATATGACTTTTTATTTAACAAGTTATTTGAAGTGCTGAAAATCAACAATTTGAGAAAACTGCTTAACGAAGATGGGGAATCACACTATCACCTAATCAATCTGGACAACTTCAATGGCGCTGTTGAAACGAAACCTTCTGACTCTCCATGCATTTTTCACTGCCGCTGCAATGATCCAGTACGATGTGCAAAAGAAAATGTTGATGTAGTTTATTATTGGCTTCTGAATAGTGTTTTGCATAAATAAAACATTGTATGTAACTATGTGTTTTAATTATTCATTCGTTTCCTTATACATTTCACAATTAATTTAAGTAATAATATTGTAATTGTAGAGAGTGTTACACAAATAAGAATTAGCACTTTGTGGAGCTCCTCTTGTAGGTTGACATCACGTATAGTCATTGAGCTGTTCGATAGGAAAGTTTTTTCATCTTGGCAAGAAGCTGCTGAAATCCAGTCAGTGTCATCTTCAGTGTCATCAGAAAATATCAGCTTCAGTTTGAAATTTTTTGTTGTGTTTGACAGGCGAGCAAAATATACAGGCAACCGTCCATCGTTTAATCTATCTCGAGCCATCAATGTATAGTTGGAGCGGTTCAAACAGTTCCCTGAAGGGCATACAGCCATGTCCTTGGTTCCATAAGGTATATTAACATACAAGGCATTTTTCAAAATTAATGTGAATATTATAAAGCTTGATTTAAGTAAAGTCATTTTTATCGATCTGCATTCAACAGTAGTTGCTGAGACACTATGTTCATCTTTCACCTCTTTTGTTACTTTATTCTAAAAATTATTAGCAGACTACTAGAAACCATAACATCAAATTCTTGATTCATCATTAAAAATTTTCTCAAAATTATTACGCTCGGCCTTGAATCATCCGACAAAATCAGAGACTCGAAGGAGTTGCCGTTCTTGCGCAGGTAGGCGCTCGCTTACGAAAACTATAGACTCGAAGGAGTGGACGTTCTCGCGCATGCAGGCGTTCAATGCCTTGAATCATCCGACAAAATCAGAGTCTCGAAGGAGTTGCCGTTCTTGCGCAGGTAGGAGGTCGCTTACGATAACTATAGACTCGAAGGAGTGGACGTTCTCGCGCATGCAGGCTTAAGCAAAAGATTTTAAATTTTTTTACAGACAACAAAATACCAAGATATTAAATTTTTTTACAGACAACTATATCCCCCCATCCAGCCCCCAAATATCTAACCGAACAACGCCCAAAAACCCGCGCCCGCGCAACGGGCATGTACTATACCTTTTCAAATAAACATTTCTCGATTAACCGCATTAGCGCAGCTCGTTGGACACCTGACTTTGTAAACAGGCAAGCCGCGTTCGATACCCGGCCAAGTATTTAGCTTTTTTTCTTTGTTACCACCACAACCAACAACAGATGGCTTGCACCCTGCAACCCACGCAACCCACAATACAATTGCTTTCATTTATTATCAACAGATGGCGCGCACCTCTGCGACACACCCAAATGTCTTTCGCGCACCCCTACGACCACCCCCAATGTCTTCTTCTTCCCAATGTCTTCTTCTTCTTATCCAAACAACAACTACCAACAGCTCGGCAGCAGCTCCCGGCGAGAACTCGATGACTGGTTACCTTTATGACCACTTCCGCCACAGAAACCGCTTTGTTTAACTACTAACCCGTCCACTGCAAAAGAAGCTACAATTTTTTTTGTGCAATGCTGATAAAAAAATTCCTCATCCACGCGATATATATAACGATCTAATATCGAAAGTTAATGCATAAAATTATGGACAATTTGGCATAGCAAGTGGTAGATTTAATATATTTTGACTGGATATCAAAGCTCACTTTTCGTTTGTAATATGAAAAGTTTGAATTGATTACATAAATATCAAAGGTTCGTAAAGCTATAGCGGGACATTATAGCTGAACCCAAAATAATTTATTTAATATTTTATAGATTCAAAAGAAAAATAGCCACTGACCTAATTCCAGTGCTAGAATTCTTACCCAAAAAATAATACAACATATGGTTATAGTGGTTTTGTCGAAAATTTATCTTTAACTCCCAACAACCCTTAAGATTGAAGCCCATGAAGCTACCGGAAACATTGTAGCCGAATCCAGAATAATTTATGCCAGATTTTTTGTGTAATGTTATATCGCCATAATTTTTCCATCTGAGCCTACCTCCGTAACCTCGCTCTCTTAATATTTAAGTTACCTAGATGTTTTATAATTTCAATAATTATCGACCTAATTCCAGGGCTGTAATTTTTCACATGATAAATACTAAAAGATAGTGATAATGGTTTTCATGAAAAACACTAACAAATCAAACCCTAACGACCCTTAACGATTTAAATTATGTTTTATATGCGGTTTAGTCAAAATTTCATTAGAAAGACTTTCTCTACTTTAAAATATCATCTTAGACTTTTTTACTAATAATATCAGAATTTAACCACAACAACAATTTAATTTTAACACTTCCCGAGATATTTTATAACCTTAAGAGAAAAGCAGCTACCGACCTAATTCAATCACCGCAATACCTCAAAATCAAGAATATTATACATACCAGAACAATAGAATAGCGCCGTCATAGTATTAGTCTACAAGAAAGGTAGCAAAGGAGATATTCGAAACTACAGACCATATGTTTTCTGCCGGTAGAGCATAAGGTATTCACTAAGATCAGACAGAACAGAGTACAAAGTATTCTAGACTGGGCTTAACCACGAGAGCAATCGGGATTCTGAAGTGGCCTCAGCACCATTGAGCACTTAGGGAAGTAATCAGTCGAACCAAGTAATATGAAATACCACTTGTCTTAGCCTTCAATGATTTCGAGTAAACATTCGACACATATATCCGAAGGCAGTGATTGAAATAGAAATATAGAAAAGCCATATATTGAAACCTTAGCCAACATTTACAAGGAAGTCAAAGCCAAAATTAGAATATATGATGGCGGCCCAGAGTTTTCCACTATCACAGAAGTCAGACAATGCGGAGCAATATCACCTATTCACAGCGGCACTAGAAAGTATCTTTGGGAAGTTAAACTGGAATAACAAAGGATTAAATATCGACGAACAATATCTCATCCATCTGAGATGTGGGGATGACATTGTCCTAATTGCCAGAAGCTCAGAGGAACTGCGAGAACAAATAACACAACTTAATGCAGCAAGCAACGATATAGGCCTTAACAAGAACAAAAAGAAAACGAAAATAATTTACAACATACATAATGTATAGACGCTAGATGTAAGACCGACATCTAGGATTTTCGAGAGAATTAGCACACAGAGGTTCCGAATCGGGAGCCGTTCCGTGTAATTGCTGTTCTCCCTTAACTCCTAGGACAGAATGTCACGATAAAATTTTACGTCAGCTGTCAGAGATATTGAATTCTCTCTTCGAGGTGTCATTCCTTTGTATATATTGTCTTGCGTACAAAGGAATGACTTCTCGAAGAGAGTATAGATAATGTAATTTGTAGACACTCAAGATATCTCAGTAGATAACACGTTCATGAAATTAGTAGAAGATATGTATACCTGGGTCAATTATTATACAAAGCAGGTTCGCTACTACCAGAAATAAATAGACGGATCAGGTTTTCTACCGGTAGTGTACAGTGCATCCCATTTTGGTTGTTATTGATGATAGAGTCTTGCGGTTTTCACATACCTGTTCTACTTTTTTGTGAAACTCAGGATGGCCATATCAGATTTTGCATAAGTGTTTCCATTTATAAGATACAGGGCGATTTTGATAATTTATACTTTTTGGGCCCCTTCTATATTTACGAAGTTATTAGAAATACTCTTGCGCTAAGAACTACGTCTAATAGAAAATTTTCCATAGAATCCAGTGGAGTACTCAATTTTTTTTTCCGAGTATGGTTTTGAAGATACTACACAACATTATATATTTTTTAAATGGAACCCCTGTATTTTATTATTTCATTGAATTCGTTATTTTTTTCCCTTTAAAATAATGTATAATACAATACACATGGTATTATTAGAAATGCTAAAAAACACTAAAAAGCTGAGTTTTTGCTAGTAGGCCATGTATTTTCCATTTAAAAGGAGAATCAAACAAATAATTCCATTTGAGATTTTTTTATAGGATTTATCAGCAAGGAAAAATAATGTTAACAATAATTCAATACATGAAACACAAATTTAGGTACCTAAAAGCAACTAATAATAGTTTTATACATCGTTCATTATGGTATAAAAACAGAACAAGTATTACAAATCAATATCTATCTCAAAATTAATTTGGACACTATTTATTGCCTTATTGATTTAACTGTTCAAATTGTTGTCCATTTTCCCTAACACATAATTGGCAAACCTTTTCAATACGCCTGAGTGCATTTAAAATTATAACAGGTCGCCTTTGTAAATCCCGAAAAGCTGCCTCCGTTGCGGCACGAAGTTCTTTGCGACTGTTGTGTCTGTTGGTATATATTTTATTTTTCAAATAGCCCCATAAAAAAAGTCCAATATAGATAAATCGGGTGATCTTGGAGGCCACCTAATTGGTCCATGTGTTCCTATCCAACATCCTTGAAAATTATTTCCTAAAAAACGCCCAATTAATCTATAATTGTGGGCAGGGGCGCCATCTTGTTGAAAGTGTATAGAATTGCGAAAGGCGAGGGAAACATCTTCCAATATTTCGGGTAATAAGTCTTCTAGGATTGTCAAGTAACTATTCGCGGTAAGGGTTCCTTCAAAAAAGCGGTACTTTATTTTTGTCCCCAGTATGAAACAGGCTACATTAAAACCAAATCGACCCTGCTGTTGTCGCTCAAAAATTAAGTGCGGGTTCTCATCATACCACTATCTTGTATTCTGCCTGTTAAATATACCGGCACTGCTTATATGAGATTCGTCTGACCAAATAACTTTCCTTACAAAATCATTGTCCCGTCGGGTTTGGACTAAAAACCAATTGCAAAAATTTAACCGTCTTGCTGCATCACCAGGATATAAGTGCTGGGCAATATTTACTTTGTAAGGTTTAAATTTATTTATTTTTAAAATTCTTTGGACCCGTGATTGAGAAACTCCAGTGTAATTTGAACCCATTTATTTCATTCATTTCTCGATTTTCTTTGTTATACACCTTTGATCGAGTTTTAGAATATGCACCAAAACTTAGTAAATTATTCTTTAGTCTAAATATAGTTGCTCGACTAGGTTGATGCCTCTCTGGATATCTGAAAGTTTTAAAAACGCGATTTCATGAAATATCTTATGGTAAAATACTTTATATATGTGGAAATATAGTTCTAAAGCTTCTTCAACATTCTCATAACATTGATTTAAACATTGTATCATATCGTATTTTTCGTTATTTTGAAAAACGAATTCTCTTCCAGCCATTATCAATTATCAACCAGCAAACTCACGAATAATTATTTATATAATGATCTTGTAAACTCAAACACGATAAAACACAATAGTTACTAACAATGACAGCTTGATCAGACTTGCCGTTTTCTCTCCAGCGCTCACTAGATAAAATATTGTTCCGAAAGAGGGAATTCTATAATAATTTTAAATGGATTCATGCGAGATGGAAAGGTTTGCCAATTATGTGTTAGGGAAAATGGACAACAATTTGAACAGTTAAATCAATAAGGTAATAAATAATGTCCAAAATTAATTTAAGATAGATATTTGATTTGTAATACTTGTTTTGTTTGTTATACATAATGAACGATGTATAATTATTTATTAGTTGCTTTTAAATACCTAAATTTCGTGTTTCATGTTATTGAATTATTGTTAACATTATTTTTCTTTGCTGATAAACTCCTCTAAAAAATCTCAACTACTAGCAAAAAACGCAGCTTTTTAGTGTTTTTTAGCATTTCTAATCATACCATGTGTATTGTATTATACATTATTTTAAAGGGAAAAAATAACGAATTCAATGAAATAATAAAATACAGGGTGTTCCATTTAAAAATATATAATGTTGTGTAGTATCTTCAAAACCATACTCGGAAAAAAAAATTGAGTACTCCACTGGATTCTATGCAAAATTTTCTATTAGACGTAGTTCTTAGCGCAAGAGTATTTTTTTAATAACTTCGTAGATATAGAAGGGGTCCAAAAAGTATAAATTATCAAAATCGCCCTGTATCTTATAAATGGAAACACTTATGCAAAATCTGATATGGCCATCCTGAGTTTCACAAAAAAGTAGTACAGGTATGTGAAAACTGCAAGACTCTATCTTCAATAACAACCGAGTAACCTGGCAATCTCAACCAAAATGGGATGCACTGTATAGGGTATTCACTAAGATCATACAGAACAGAGTGCAAAGTAACCTAGACTCCGCTCAATCACGAGTGCAAGCGGGATTCTGCAGTGGCGTCAGCACCATTGATACATACACTCTTAGGCGACGCAATATCACCAGAAAACTAGAGAGTAGCTTACAGAAGTTAAACTGGAATAACAAAGGATTAAATATAGACGCAGAATATCTCAACCATCTAAGATGTGGCGATGACATTGTCCTAATTACTTGTCAAAAACTGAGAGGAACTGCAAGAACAAATAATACAGCTTAATGCAACATGAACGAAAAGAAAACGAAAATAATGTACAACGTACATAATGTAATTGGTAGACACTCAAATATCACAATAGATAACACGCTCATAGAACTAGTAGAAAAATATGTATTCCTGGGTCAATTATTACACACAACAGGTTTGCTACTACCAGAAATAAATAGACTGATCTAACTTGCATCGAAGACATTCTGAAAAAATTCAATCATTTTCAAATCTCGAATGGCCATCCATCTCAAGAAGAAACTGTTTGACCACACATACATATAAACTCCAGTTTCATAAAGGATTATGGAAAGATACATGCTAGGAATAGCAAGAGGAGACCGAAAAAGAATAGTGTGGATTCGAAATAAGACCAGGTAATAGATGTAATCTACAGAATAAAATTTCTGCAATGGCAGTAGGCAGGGCATCTGGCAAGGCGACAAGACAATAGACGTACAAGAATCACTGAATGTTATCCCAGGGGTGTTGAAAGACCAAGGAAAAGCCTTAATATGACATTAAGACGACCGCAGACATTACATGATCCCAAAAGGCTAAGAATAAAACAACATGGAAAGAACTGAAAAACAAGTATGTAAGAGAGACTATACCACGAAATAATAAATAGACTCTTTCAAATTGTCCAAATTGTACGTGGTATTCCAATATTTCTAGCCTAGTCTAACATTGGCTCGGTTGTCAGTGAACTTATAATACATATCTATTAGAATTACCAATTGACACAAATAAGATTATCTGAAAGTTTAAAAGGCAAAACAGAATTTTTTCACACTTTACTGATAAATCTGATTCGTCATTGGATTCATGAATGAGTGCATATTCACTACTACGTTTAGAATCTGTGTTGATATTCAGTCAGCGTATTTACTTTCGTAGCTCTGATTTAAAAATAAGCTTATTCACATCACTGAATATCTCCTCACTTAAAATCGATTTTACGTCATCTACAAATATTATTTCGCATTTCTTCCTACTTTTTAAATTCCTATCCCATTATTCCTTCACTAACCGCAAAACGAAGCTCTGGTTATGTATCTACATCTAAGTGAGAATTTTACAGTCCAGTGATGTAATCGCACGTATAAAGTTAATTAAAACATATTTATTGTGACTTTATTTACTTAAATAAATGTATATATGAGGTATGGAAGAAACCATCATCGAATTTTTGAGTCATTGAATATTTCACATTTTTCGCCCAGAAATTAGACTTGAGATGTAGGCAATATGTTTTGAATTTTGTGACTATGGGTTCCTTATCACCTTGGAAGACACATTTTTATGATCAGCCAATCGCATTGGGGAACTGGCAAATAGGACTCCGTTTCAGGATTACATTTGCTCAATTTTTATCCGTATCTCTTGTTAGAGGACCAGAGTTGTGTCAAGTCTGATCATAAGTAATAAGCGTACTTGACCACATTTCAAGTTTTTGAGTTCTATTCATAGGTCTACTATACATGTTTTTCTTTTAAATTGTGCTATTAGATATTTCAATTATGCTTATTTATAATAATTTGGTCAAGTGCGAGTTGGACTCGCATTGTAAGGGTTCAGTACCACCTTCAAAATTCGCTGTATTTAGTTTTCTAATTTGGCCCCCAAAAATTAACATTAGAGTTTTATTTTACTAATAAACTTTCAGGGAAGCCTTTTATAAACTATTGTCTGAATTTTGAAGCTCTATAGATTGAAAGATAAAGGGCACAATTGGTCAAGTTTTAAATTATAAATTATTAAATCTGTTATTCAAATTATTTAAAAATACAAATAAAATATATTTTTCAAAATTTAAATAGTATAGTTTCTAAAATGGGAATTAAGTCGATGTTTAATATCTTTGCTAAACAAATGATTTAAAAATATGAATATATTTGTAATTCACATAATGAGTCTTTTATTTGATATATTACATGATTCGTTTGAAAATTGAATTTTTATTTTCCTTTAATTGTATAATTTGTCCCTAAAATTACCATGGAGGTTTTCTAATAATTTTTCTTATAAATTTCAAGTGAGCCCCAGTACCCCTAATTATTTTGAAAATTTTAGGTAGTATGCTTTCGGAAATAAAGCGAGAAATGAGAATTTTTTATATCTTTATGTTAATATCTTGTAAACAATTAATTTTAAAAATATATATTTGTATTTCTCATAACGAGCCCCTTCATTTGATATATTGCATGACACGTTAAAAAATATTTTTTTTTCCGTTTATTTCTATAAATTGCCCCCCATTATTAATATTAAAGATTTCTTCGTATTTTTCCTGTAAATAAAAAAAATTAGGTCTTATAGTTTGGGGAATAAAGGGGGAATGGGTATTTTTTTAAATATTTTTTTTAATATATTTTAAATATTTATTTAAAAAAAAATAAAAAAAAAATATATTTGTATTAGTCATAATGAGCCCTGTGATTTGATATATTACATGATACGTTAGAAACAAGTTTAATTTTTTATTTTCTATTTAATTCTATAATTTGCCCCCCAAAATGAATATTAGGGGTTTCTCCTTATTTTTCCAGTAAAGTTCAGGTGAGGCGCTATACCTACCTATTTTTTTCAAAATTTTACAGCTTATGGTTTGGGAGATAAGGGGGGGATGGGTAAAATTTTTATATTTTTGTTAATAACTTTAATTAATTTATTTTAAAAATATGAAAAAAATATATTTGTTTTCGTCATAATGAGCCCTTTCATCTGATATAACATGATGGGTTAGAAACAATTTTAATTTTATATTTTCCATTTAATTCTGTAATTTGCCCCCCAAAATGAAAACTAGATGTTTCACCTTATTTTTCCAATAAACTTCAGGTCAGAACCTATGAAAGTATTTTTTTTTCAAAACTTTACGTTTTATAGTTTCGGAGATAAGGGGGGGGGAATGGGTAAATTTTGGTATATTTTCTTTAATATCTTTTTATTATTTTTTTTTAAATATGAAAAAAATATATTTGTGTTCCTCAGAATGAGACCTTTCATTTGATATATTACATGATGGGTTAGAAACAATTTTAATTTATATTTTTCATTTAATTCTGTAATTTGCCCCCAAAATGAAAAGTAGATGTTTCTCCTTATTTTTCCAGTAAACTTCAGGTTAGAACCTATAAAAGTATTTTTTTTCAAAACTTTACGTTTTATAGTTTCGGAGATAAGGTGGTGGGAATGGGTAAATTTTGATATATTTTCTTTAATATCTTTTTAATTAATATTTATTTAAATATGAAAAAAATATATTTGTGTTCCTCAGAATGAGACCTTTCATTTGAGATATTACATGATGAGTTTGAATTTTTTTTTATTTTTAAATTTATATTTAATTCTATAATTTGCCCCCCAAAATTAATATTAATCCTTATTTTTCCTGTAAAGTTCGGGCAACGTTCTATTTTTTCTATTTTTTTCAAAATTTTAGGTTCAGTAGTTTCGGAGATCAGGGGGGGACGGTCGATTTTTTTAGTTTTCCCCCCAGAAGTACCCCTTAAATCAAAATTTCTTCTTTTGCGATATGTGCTCCTGATCAAGTCACCAAACTATACCTTCATACCAAATTTCAACCTCTTCCGTCCATTAGTTTAGGAGAAAATTGCTGTAATGTGATAGAGGCAGAAATCCTGAGTGATATTATAAAGGTATCCGTATACTGTATATACGGAACCCTAAAAAAGTAAGTGTCTCTAATTTTCTTTTGCTCCTCATTTTTGAAATACTATAATATTTTCATTGTGCACTTATTTGGAATATCCTCCCAGTGATAAATGTTAAATTGTTTCTTGATTTTGCTTTATCATTTCTGTCACTATTTCTCCATTTACCGGTGTTCTACCATTATTAATTAATTTTAAAGTATATTTTCATTTGTCGGTTGTCATATCTTATAACCTCTGAGCCTATAAGAATTTTTGAAGGTAATGTTGACACTAACATGGTGGTTATATAAAGGTAATACGATTGCATCTTCAAATTTTCAAAGTGTTCAAAAAATTCCTATAAGAACTGTGTTAAACCAATTCCTTGCTCAGATGTAAAGCTAGGTCTATCCACAGACCACCCTAACATATGTATGTGAGAATTTCCTCGAAGTTGAAATTCTATCCCCCTCCACATTTATATTAAGCCATAATATGAGTTCTTCGGTTCATATTTTTAATAACCTGATAAGTGCATTGAAACGGAACATGAATTGTCGCGATAATGTCACCGGGTATGCCAGTAAGACGAAGTTCCTCTTATATATTGCATGTATAAATGAATATTCTGCATTACGTCCCCAGGTTTCTTGAAAACCTTTGTCATTTCCCATTATCCTGGCCTGGAAGTAATCTAATAGAGTAACTTTGAATTGTCGATTTTCATTTAGACCATTTTTGCCATCTGGAAACAATTTTACCCATGGTAATTCTGCAGCTCTCTTTTCTATTAAAAGACTAACTGGTGCAGCCCTTTTACGCTATATTTCTCTCACTGGTATATTAGTGTTATCAGAAAGTTATTTACAGTTACGTACTTGTGATATGTCTGATATGTGTATATCATTAGGGATTAAAAATGTCAAAGATGTGTTTCTGAGTTGCTTGTAACTGCATCATGGAATCTGAGTTACACGAACTATCTGTAACATTCCTAAAAACTTCTTCTCTTCCATCCTAATTGGTTTACTCATTAGCGCAATATTCGAATGCAGTGACTTTTATTGATGTTAAAGAAAATTGTACATTTCTTCCAGACCTCAATGACCGCACGCAAAGAACAATATACAAATGATTCTCCAGCAGCAGAGATTTTGAAATATCATCATAAGCATTGCATGGCCAGTATTTGAAGCAACGTATCCCTTGGGGCCCCTAGAGTCAAACAAAAAGAACTTCTCATTTTGTATAATAATTGCTCCCGATATTTGGGTTTCACATGTTACAAATACATCCAGTCACGCCCCGCATTTGGAATAAATGCTCCAGTCATATTTTGATATCTGTATTTTACAGATATCAAAATATTTATTTAACCACTTAGTGAAATAGCTGTCAGGCGTATAATTCCAACAACATTGTCAACTCCTATGTCAAGTATGCACGTATGATTGGTTACCGTAAAACTAGTTAATAGTTCGTCGGTAGCTTAATAAGCTTCCCGTGCTGGAAGGTTTTCAATAGAGATAGTATAATACTGATCACCAAACAACAAAACACCATTAACATCATTGGGAGCCCATGTGTGTAATGGCTTGGTGTTGGAATAATCAATTGCTGTTCCTGTATTAAAAGTACGCTGTTTTCCTCTGCTAGATATTTAAAAAATGTTACTACCTTGATGAAAGGAGCACATTATTGTCCGAGACGGGGTGGAAATGATTAACAATCATGTGATTTTGTGAAGTTGGTGCTATTTCACTTCAATATTTCTTATTAACTGATGTTCACTATCAAAAGTAGAAAAATTGACAGAGACATTATAATACACATGACCGTTGCCTCGTAACCAATTAAGCGCAGTTTTAATATTTTCTAAATTAACAGAATACTGCTTAACAGAATTTAGTTCAGTTTTTCTATAACCTCTGTTAGCCCAAATCTAGTAATAGAAAGGGGAAGCTGTTCATATACTTCTTCTACTTGTGCAAATAAACTAAATCCCTTTAGACCGAAATGCCCACCAAGCCTCACAACCTTAATAATTATTATTATTATATTAATCTTAACTCCATCTCGGTAAGAGTTGCCTCTTGGGGTATGGGACAGATATACTATTTCAAAACGCCAGAACTGGTATTTTGTTTTTATTAATATGTGAAATGAACCTACTACACGAAGTAAATTCATTTGGACAGTCTTGATGTAATATGCCATAATTACACGGATTTTTTTTAGCTTTTCTTGTTTAGTGTTTAAATTTTGTTTGTTTGCAAATAAAATATATCTGATCAGGTATTTCGGAAATGCAATTTAAGAAAACAGAAGAACTGGTCGTAAATAAATTTCTTTGTACAATATTGATTTGCCTTGATTGGTTTCTCATACTTGAGAGTCCTAACTTTCCTTAATATGGCCTCGCAGTTACTTTGCATTTTCTCTCAATTCATCTAGACGCATTTGCCTTTCTTCCAACAATTCTCTTTCAGGCATTTCTATACTGTAGTCTCTTTCTTCCATTTTTTCTCTTTCACTCATCTTCACACTATACTCTCTTATTCCATCTAAACGAACTTGTCTTTTTTCCAGTGTTTCTCTTTCACACGTTTCCATGCTGGACCCTCTCATTCCACCCATACGAACTTGCCTTTCTTCCTCCAATGTTTCTATTTCACACTTTTTCATACTGTAATCTCTCATTCGATCTAGGCGAACTTGCCTTCCTTCAATGTTTCTCTTTCACGCATTTCGATATTGTACTCTCTCATACCATCTAGACGAACTTGCCTTTTTTTCAATGTTTCTCTTTCACGCATTTCTATCTAAACGAATTTGCCTTTTATCCGAAGTTTAGGTTTGACGCAGCTTTCTACTGTAGTCTCTCATCTTCTCTAAACCAAGTGTTTATTTTTGATTCATTCGCTTTCACATACCCTTTGCGTCCGATTTTTTCCTTTGATTTAATTTTTCTATTTTGTTTTCCAGTGATTAAATGTTTTCGAGAATTTTTATAATTTCTATTTTTCTAGTGATGATTCGTTTTGAGGCTTTTTTGATTTTCTTGACAGTGACATTGTTTTTATATTATGTTTAATAATTATTAAATGCGTATATAACTGAACTATATACATAAGGTGTATACAACACGCTGTGCTGCACAGTGGGGCAACAGACCCTAGAATGTAGCATAAAATTGTAAGTAAAAGAAACAGGTATAAGATGTACGCCAAAAAATGTAATGAAATAGGTCAATATAATTTTATTACAAATAATTTAAATAAACTTAAAAAGATTATAAATTTTAATTTAATTTATTAAGATTCTCAATACTCTCTTCGAGGTGTCATTCTTTTGTACGCAAGACAATATATATAATATATATTGTTTCTGGTTAGGGAACCTTCATCAGTTGTGCTTCCTACAATTGAATGTCCTCTCAAACACATCTTTATGTATTTGATACATTTCGTTAAATTTGAAGACGCGAGATGTCGGTCTTTACATCTCGCGTCTTCAAATATGATTCTCAAATCAAATTTAAAGCTATCATGGGAAAACTTTTTATATATTTTTTCTGTCCTAGAGGTTTTTTGCATTTTATCACGGGATCCAAACTTACTAAAAACATATTTAAAATATCTTGCTTTGATTTTTCGTTAATACAATTTCTTAAATAATGCCAGCTATATTTTCAATATTCATTGCAGGCTTCTTGTGCTTCTCTGCGAATTTGTCAATAGCTAGTAATGCTGAAGATATTATTTCCGGTCCGTGAGATATCCCGCGGTGTTTTAGCAATACCCTGAATTTTTCTATATTTATTTCAGGTCAATATGCTACCACAATTAATATCATCGGCATTCTTTAATTAAATTTGTATCAACTTTTGTGATAATCGTAGATAATTCAGAATCAGTAAAAAACCATCTGGCTGTATTTCCATTATTTGTGTTGCTGAAGCCAGTTTTCTCTCTACAAAGTTTTTGTATATTATTGTTTGTTTCAGCGACGATTTCGTTATCTGTTCCTCTGGATTGTCATTTTTTAATGGAGAGTTTGTAAGCTAAATGCCACAATAATTTGTAGAAGTGTATCCATTCAAGAAATATTGATAACTGTAAATCGATTTTGACTGGTCTGCTATAAACACCTTATCAATGTTATTGAATATCTTCGAAGTTGCTCCAGTTGGGTCGAAGTAGTTTTTGTAACAGCATTACATATTTTACCATCTACCACGCCAAACACTAAATTGAGACGAACAGTGATAAATTATAATCACGGATTTTTTTATTTCTATATTGATTTTTCTTACTTCGATGGATTCTTGGTATCTCCAAAGGTCTACAGTCTTTATGAGAAGACGGGGGAGGATTTTTCCAAACACTTTGGAATTATAAACAAGACGAATTGGAAGAATAGACGTAATGAAAACATCTGCATCACTAGCTTCTCATCCATGAAACACCTGTTTGTAAGAACTGTGACCTGAGCAACCACTTTTTGTGAGTAAACGTAAATAATTTATGCAATCTTTGTACAACAACAAAAAAAATGAACTGTTCAAAGTCACTTTGTTATTGGTTCCTTATAATACCATACAGTTCCTGCCCAGTTATAAATATGAGATTACAAGCGGAACCTGAAAAGTATGTAAAAATGATACTTGACCTGATTTTTTATGTCGTTGAATTATTTTTAAATTACATTATGAATGTTTTTTTTTAATAATTGATGACAGATTGTGTAACTGTAAAACTTACAAATTGCTTGCAATAATTTTTATGCCCCAACAAACATTTCATATAACAATGTACACAAGTCAATATTTTAGCAATTCCTTCCTATAAACCCTGATTAAGAAAAAAACGGTACATTGGGGTAGCTAATAAAAGGTATTACATAATCAACAACTAATACCTTGTATAGTTGCAAAAAAAATCAACATTCGGAAATATTTTAACACTTAGGTTATATTAAATTTTGTTTTTATATTTCTGATAATATGATTAATATTTTTTTAAATTAATTTCAATACAGTCTTTTTTTTCATTTGAGTAAAATGTATTTAAAAATTGTTACTTACGTAATGTAGCAGATTTGATATCAAAAGAAAAATCGTGGAATAAACATTTCTTATCAAAAATGATATTCAAAATATGGGAATGTAACAAGTTATTTGCGCACTATTCGTCAACAATATGAATCAAACTAGTTTTGACAACTCTTGCTGACACTAAAAGAAGACCAAAAGACAAATTTCTTGCGTTGTTAGGAAGGCGGGAACAACAACAACACATATACAGGGAATCCCTATATAAAATTTGTATTTTATTTTTTTCACATATTAAAGTATCTTGCCCCACTTGGTTAAATAAGATACTAACTAAACCGCTGTAGACTTACTTTCTGATGAATCGTTGTTGATGCAACATCATTAATAATGAAATCTTTTCTAATACAATCGTAAAAGCAAATAAGAATTCAATACAAAACGTCTTAAAAAGCCATAAATTATTTTCTTTGTAGGTAATTTATTTGATCCAAATATCAATTTAAATTAAAAAGGTGAAGCTTCTAAATTAATGAACGTTAGATACCTACTAGCTAATATTTAAAATACAGGTCTTGTTCACTTAAAAATTTGTCAAGCACAATACAACACAGCAAATTAAAATCTAAGCAAAACATTTCATTTTTACCGCCTACTTTTTCATAAATTTTCAAAATGAATTACACTTAAGAGCTATTGAATTTTTTAAGATTATGCACAGGATTGCAAAAAAGATTAAAAAATATCGGATATTAATGACAAGTTTATTATTGTATCATTTTACATGATAGATGTAAGGGTAAAATATTGCATTTGTGAAAGTTATATTTGATTTATTTTATTATTTCTAATTATTGGGACTTTATATTCGCATGGAATAACAGAAAAGTATTGAACAGTTATTAGAATTTGTTATGTCCATTTACCAGCTTCCAATAAATTATAATCGCGATGGCTAAGTGCTCAATGTATAATAATAAAAATCATATGTTTTTTTTTTAAATTCTCAAGAGTCATAATTAATTCATAATAAAAATATATTGTCTATAACCATCCCACAATAAAGGCGAATCGAAAAGGAAATTTTTTATAATCTTTCGTGTATCACAAATGTAAAAACACAGTTTTGCATCCTAACACCAAACCTTTATTTAACCCCTTAAGACCGTTTCAACATCATCATCAAGGAGTAACCAAACAGTTTGGTTTACTCCTTGATGATAAAAATGAGAAAAAAATTGTGTTTTTCGAAAAATTGCAATATATTCGCCATCTTGTAAACAAATTGGATATAATTTGGTGTTTTCGTGACAGCGCGTACGGCCAACTTTGGTACTTCTTATGACCACCATAAGTAATTTATACGTCATTGAATAGCATATAAAAAGAGCTTCTCAACCATATAAACGGGCCAATCTTTCTATGAGAGAAAATATAAATGAAAATAACAACAATTTTTTCACTTTGTCGGCTGTAGAAATTGTGTTTTCTTACACATTCCCTAAAAAGATAAACAAATAAAAGTACTCTATTAAGTATGTTAAATTAAATTTTAAAAAAGATTTTTTATTTTACTAACACAAAAACTATACTTGAATACTAAATAACTTAACTTATCTTTTGATACTAAGTAACTGTAACAGTTTTTCTAACGAATACAGACGAACGGATGTACACCGGAATAAATCATCATCCATATATATATATATATATATATATATATATATATATATATATATTTGTTTTTAAGTTTTCGCGGGCACTAAATGCTTTAGGTGGTTTCCGGGAATTCATCCGCTTAGTTGATAACTTATCCATGCCGGGATCGATGGTAAAATGACGACGTTTCGGCAGAGTCACATATGCCCTCTTCAGGTTTGTTCGCATAATTCTCGTAGTCTTCTGCTTTCGCTTATAGTTACTCAAATACTAAGATTTTCAGAAGCGCTCGCGCTGTTATATAGTTGCGGCTCGGCGCTTATTGGTTGGCACCGTGAACGGCCCTTGGCGTTCAGTGGGCTGATTTGCTATTTCCGGTTGAGTTGTTATTGGACGGGTCCGGGCCGGTACGGTGTTTAATAGAAATTTCCAACAATTCGATAAGTTCTGAATTTCATTGCGTGCGTTTAGACTGTGAGGTCTCTTCGCTACTTCAATTGCCTCTCTTACGAGTCTTGATTTCGGGTGTTCTATATTTGCCAGTACTCTAGTGTTCTCAAAGTCTATTAGGTGTGACATCGTGGTGGCATCTTCCGCAATGGATGTTGTTCTTTCCTGCTTTCTTACAGCGTTCTGGTGTTCATCACGTCTAGCTTGAATTCTTCTATTAGTTTGCCCTAGATAGGTTTTATGACAGTCTGCACATGGAATCTCGTACACTCCCTGTTGTTCTAAAGGGATCCTCGTATTCGGAGTCCCCAACACCGTGCTTATTTTTCTGTCTGTATTGAAAATAATTTCGATATTGTGTCTCCGTAGAACTCTTGCAATACTGTCGTGGTCCTCTTGACATACGGTAAATAAGCCCTGGTTATTGGCGTCTCATGCTCCTCGTCTGTTTATCTCGGTTTCGAATTTAGAGCTCTTTGTATATTTCGGTCTGTAAATCCGTTCTGTCTCAGAGCTGTTTTTAAACTGTCCATTTCCTGTTTGATGTTATCCTGGTCAGCTAGCCTTTGTGATCTGGTTACTAAAGTCTTGACGACGGCTTGTAGTTGGGCTGGGTGGTGATGAGAATTAGCATGAAGGTATCTGTTGGTGTGAGTTGCTTTCCTATACACTGTATGGCCAAGGGTTCCATCTTGCTTCCTATTTATAAGAACATCAAGGAATGGCAGTTGATTGTTGGCTTCAACCTCCATGGTAAATTTTATTTTGTGATGGATGCCATTAAGGTGATCTAAAAAAGTATTGAGGTGTTCCCTCCCATGAGGCCAAATCACAAATGTATCATCCACATATCGCAACCACAAACTGGGTTAAAGAGTTGTTGTTCTTAGTGCCAACTCCTCAAAGTTCTACATAAAAAAGTTCGCTATAACTGGTGAGAGTGGCGATCCCATTGGAGCTCCTTCCACTTGTTTGTATCGTTGGTTCTCGTAAACAAAATAGGTGTTCATCGGACAGTGCCTTGTTAAGTCTACAAGGTGCTGAGGTGGTTTGCACCTTTCTATTATGATATCCAAGGCTTCGTCGATAGGGATGTTGGTGAAAAGGGACACTACGTCAAAACTTACAAGAAGACACTCTGGTTGTAAGACTGTTTTTCTAAGAATTTCGATGAAATGTGTCGAATTTTTTTTACATATGTGTCTGCCCCCTCTGCAAACGGTTGAAGATGTTGGGCTAGGTATTTGGCTAGGTGTTGTGTTGGGGATCCAATTGAGCTTACTATTGGTCTCAAAGGTGCACCTTCTTTATGTACTTTTGGCAACCCATAGAATTTCGGACATCTCGATGACTTTTCACGCGGAATGAGTTGCAGTTGGAGATTTTTGTCGATCCTACTTGCTTGGTTTTGGCCTTTTTGTTTTTCTCTAGATAAGTTTTTGGGTCACTTAGTAATTTGTTTTTATATGCTGGATCTTGTCGCAATATTTGAATTTTGTTGAATAATCCGCTGTATCTAAAATTACAGTCGCATTTCCTTTATCAGCAGGTAGAATGACAATGTCCTTTGTTGAGTCGCAGTTGCTTCAAGGCCCCATTTTCTTCTGTAGATAGGTTCCATTTGGGTGGTTTTAGACTTTCTTGGAACATGTGACACATCTTGTCTAATTATTTCAGCGGTGTTCGCATCTAATCCTGAAACTGCTGACTCCTTGCTCTCTTTTGGTATGTGAGAGGGAGCCATAGCGTAATTGAATCCCTTAGCCAACACGTCAATCGAGGAAGTGCTCAATTGGACCGAAGATAAGTTATAAACGGTTTTATTCGTTTCCAACTGCCTTGTGGTTATACCGTGACCGTTACTTTCTGAGACAAATTCGTTTTTGGGCTTCTGTTGGAGCTTCAATTTGTTAAATTTTGCCTGTTGTTGCATTGTTGTTAACTCTGCACTAGCTTCGGCCCTAAATTCGCTAATCTCATCGAACTTATCCCATATTATAGGGTGGAGTGTATTGCTTACCTGTAGGTGGATATCTAGGAGTTTAGTATTAAGAACATCCAAATCTCTTCTGACATCACGTATGGCTTCCCTAAGTAGGGCACAACTAGCTTTCCATAAGATATTCTGTGTTTTTCTGTTGTTCTTCCAGAACCCCACCGTCATGTTTTTCGGAATAACTCCTTCATCGCGGCATCGTTGTAAAAAATGTAGATCACACAAATTTTGCTTCTTTCCGCGCGTAATTTCTCAAATGTTTTATAACGATGCCGCGATGAAGGAGTTATTCCAAAAAACATGACGGTGGGGTTCTGGAAGAACAACAGAAAAACACAGAATATCATATGGAGAGCTAGTTGTGCCCTACTTAGGGAAGCTATACGTGATGTCAGAAGAGATTTGGATGTTCTTAATACTAAACTCCTAGATATCCACCTACAGGTAAGCAATACACTCCACCCTATAATATGGGATAAGTTCGATGAGATTAGCGAAGTTAGGGCCGAAGCGAGTGCAGAGTTAACTACAATGCAACAAGAGGCAAAATTTAACAAATTGAAGCTCCAACAGATGCCCAAAAACGAATTTGTCTCGGAAAGTAACGGTCACAGTCTAACCTCACGGCAGTTGGAAACGAATAAAACCGTTTATAACTTATCTTCGGTCCAATTGAGCACTTCCTCGATTGGCGTGTTGGCTAAGGGATTCAATTTCGCTATTGCTCCCTCTCACATACCAAAAGAGAGCATAATATGTGGCGTGGAGGCAGCAGTTTCAGGATTAGATGCGAACACCGCTGAAATAATTAGACAAGATGTGTCACATGTTCTAAGAAAGTCTAAACCACCAAAAAGGAACCTATCTATAGAAGAAAATGGGGCCTTGAAGCAACTGCTCCTCAACAAGGACATTGTCATTCTACCTGCTGATAAAGGAAAAGCGACTGTAATTTTAGATACAGCGGATTATTCAAACAAAATTCAAATATTGCTACAAGATCCAGCATATAAACAAATTACTACTGACCCAACAACATATCTAGAGAAAACCACCAAGGCCAAAATCCAAGCAAGTAGGATAGACAAAAATCTCCAACTGCAAATCATTCCGCGTGAAAAGTCATCGAGATGTCCGAAATTCTATGGGTTGCCAAAAGTACATAAAGAAAGTGCACCTTTGAGGCCAATAGTAAGCTCAATTGGATCCCCAAAACAACACCTAGCCAAATACCTAGCCCAACATCTTCAACCGTTTGCAGAGGGGGCAGACTCATATGTAAAAAATTCGACACATTTCATCGAAATTCTTAGAAAAACAGTCTTACAACCAGAGTGTCTTCTTGTAAGTTTTGACGTAGTGTCCCATTTCACCAACATCCCTATCGACGAAGCCTTGGATATCATAATAGAAAGGTGCAAACCACCTCAGCACCTTGTAGACTTAACAAGGCACTGTCTGATGAACACCTATTTTGTTTACGAGAACCAACGATACAAACAAGTGGAAGGAGCTCCAATGGGATCGCCACTCTCACCAGTTATAGCGAACCTTTTTATGGAGAACTTTGAGGAGTTGGCACTAAGAACAACAACTCTTAAACCCAGTTTGTGGTTGCGATTTGTGATTTGGCCTCATGGGAGAGAACACCTCAATACTTTTTTAGATCACCTTAATGGCATCCATCACAAAATAAAATTTACCATGGAGGTTGAAGTCAACAATCAACTGCCATTCCTTGATGTTCTTATAAATAGGAAGCAAGATGGAACCCTTGGCCATACAGTATATAGGAAAGCAACTCACACCAACAGATACCTTCATGCTAATTCTCATCACCACCCAGCCCAACTACAAGCCGTCGTCAAGACTTTAGTAACCAGATCACAAAGGCTAGCTGACCAGGATAACATCAAACAGGAAATGGACAGTTCAAAAACAGCTCTGAGACAAAACTGATTAACAGACCGAAATATACAAAGAGCCTTAAAGTCAAAACCGAGACAAACAGACGAGGAGCATGAGACGCCAATAACCAAGGCTTATTTACCGTATGTCAAGGGGACCACGGACAGTATTGCAAGAATTCTACGGAGACACAATATCGATACTATTTTCAATACAGACAGAAAAATAAGCACTGTGTTAAGGACTCCGAAGACGAGGATCCCTTTAGAACAACAGGGAGTGTACGAGATTCCATGTGCAGACTGTCATAAAACCTATGTGGGGAAAACTAATAGAAGAATTCAAGCTAGACGTGATGAACATCAGAACGCAATAAGAAAGCAGGAAAAAACAACATCCATTGCGGAACATGCCACCACGATGTCACACCGAATAGACTTTGAGAACACCAGAGTACTGGCAAATATAGAACACCCGAAATCAAGACTCGTAAGAGAGGCAATTGAAATAGCGAAGAGACCTCACAGTCTAAACGCACGCAATGAAATTTAGAACTTATCGAATTGTTGGAAAATCCTATTAAACACCGTACCGGCCCGAACCCGTCAAATAACAACTCAACCGGAAATAACAAATCAGCAGGATGGAGCCATGCCCACTGAGCGCCAAGGGCCAATCACACGCAGCCGTTCACGGTGTCAACCGATAGGCGCCGAGCCGCGTCTATATAACAGCGCGCTCGCTTCAGAAAATCTTAGTATTCGAGTAACTAGAAGCGAAAGCAGAAGGCTACGAGAATTATGCGAACCTACCTGAAGAGGGCAGATGTGACTCTGCCGAAACGTCGTCATTTTACCATCGATCCCGGCAGGGATCAGTTATCAACTACGCGGATGAATTCCCGGAAACCATCTAAAATATATATATATATATATATATATATTATATATATATATGTTTATATGTTTATATGTTTGTTTGTTTGTTGAAAGCGTAATAATACATAATAATAAAATTTTGGTTGTTTTATTATTGACAATGGGTCAATTGGCGCATACATATTTTAAAGAATAATAAAACAACCAAAATTTTATTATTATGTATTATTACGCTTTCAAATGCTTCAAAATTATAAACACCAAACAAAATCAAAACATAAAAAAAATCAAATCAAACAAATAAATTTCTAAATATGAATATCAAATCAACTTATAATTATATTTTCAATTAATCTAAAAAGATTTGCGTTTCGAAATGATTAAGTTATTTGCAACAAATAACTTTCAAGATCAATGATGATTCAAATGCAATGTTAATCAAAATGTCCAAAATTTATACCGTTACTAAAATGAATATTTCCCAATATTTATTTTAAAAAATAAATGGAAATCAAAATAATAATTGGTTCAATAACTTCAAATGTAAATACCTGGTTGACTTTTCACCTTTCAACACAGTGCATTCACTTTATTCCCTCAGATTGCTTTTAATGCTGACTGCTGCTCACCTTGTTATCAACTGCTAAATGGTTCCTATTACCATTTGGACTCTGCTATTTATTTACCAATTATATCTGCTGCTGGATTTACTTTACTGCCAAATTATGTTGGTTCTCAATTTAAATTTCTATCTGTTATCAACTTCCGAAAACTGGATTTCGTACTTGATGTGAATTTCTGATGTGAATTTGATGCTGAATGTTAGAACAATACCATTTACTAGTACTTTTGTATCTCCACTATCTTTGCATACAATTATTTTTGTTCAAATTACCACTACTTTCATCAAACTTAGACTTAATGATCTATTGACTTTTTGACAACCGCTTTCACTTTCTAAAAATGTTTACCATTACACTTGCAAATTTAGACTCTCTTTACCTGCTGTCAGTTCTTGCTTTTATAGTTTCTAATTTGACATAGAACTGCAGATTTTAAACTTTTTAAATAAGCAATTTTGAAATCTCCTTTTTATATATAATATTCATTGTTTTATATTTAATTTCCTATCTAAACAGATTCCTAAAATGCTTTTTGCTTTTATTAAAACTACAATTTTTACTTTGCATTTTTTCGCCATTTTTGCGCACCAGCTATTTTAAGTTTAACCTGTATTAAAATTTTAATAAAATTTTCATTGTTGTCACAAAACAAATTATCATCTTATTCACCGTTCTGTATTTGCTTTGCCCTATGAATTTCAATGTATTTCGATCGGTAGAACAGTCAGTCTTGCTCCAAAGTTTGTGTGGAAATAATCTGTTTATTTTCCCCGAAATACTTTATTAAAATTTAAAATTTTGAATGCCGAATGCAATCGTCCAAATTTTAATAACTTCATATTTCAGACACAATAGGGGTATAAATGAAATATGAAGTTATTAAAATTTGGACGATAGCATTCGGCATCTGTCAGATAAGTTGTTTACATTTCAATTTAAAGGTAAATTTTATATTTTCTTTTCGTTAAATGTTTCATTGTGTTACATTTGGTATTTTAAAAAAATGTTATTACTGTGCGGTTTTAGTTGTATAAATCATTTTCAAATTACCAGTTTGCGGTATAGTTTTATAATTTAATCATTTCTATTCATGTTTTGATCTTTAAATTGCATTTGAATTGTCATAGTTCTTTCACATTACTTAAATCACTCGTACAAAATTTCTATTGCCTCGAATATTGGTTTATGTGTTACAATGCATTATTTATTATCTGTTAATATAATTTCATTTATCTAAACAAAATTATTGATTTGATTTTATTATTTTTGGTTCATGTTTATTTCCATTTCAATATATATATATATATATATATATAATATATATATATATATATGTTATATAAGTTTATACTATGAACTTAGCATGAACTTATATTGCAACGACAATACAACATTCCCAGCTGAGTCAGCGACACGTGGAGTATCAGATTACAGCACCACCGAGCATCCGTGGGAATCGCCGTGTCGACAGTACCGATTCAGCACTCATTAGGTTATATAATGTAAAATCTCTCTTGTTTGTTATTCATTATTACTCAGTTACTCTCTCACTTTATATTGTTATTTTCATTTACATTTTTAAAGTTATAATTTTTGTATTGTTATTAATAAAATCTTTTTTAAAAAGTGATATAACAAATTGGCGCAGTCAGTAGGATCCGGCAACGTTACTAGAACACGAGCTTACTTCTAACTGGTAGCGGCGGATTCCTATCCCCCAACGGAGTAAAGAACCTGGAAGAAGTCCCAACTGCGATAACAAGGAGAACACGGATCTTCCAATGTTCCTGCTGATGTGAGTAATAGTGAATCGTCTAACGTTTAAGTTTATTAATAATTGATTTTAATATTTGATTGATTTGATATTTAGATTATTTGATATTTTTTATTCAGTGAATTGAATCACTGATTTATTATTTGATTGCATTAATATTTTATGATTTAATTGATTATTTTGATTTTATTCATTCGATTGAGTGAACTATTTGATTTATTGATTTTATTTACATTTTATTAATACCATTCTATCATCCAAATAACTTTGGTATTTCCCCATTTACAAATTTATTGATTTTTACACCATTTATTTTATTGATACCATTTTTTCTATCTCATTTTATTATTTTGATTTAAACCTTTTTCGTTTTGAATTAAATCAAAATGGCACAAGCACAAAACAACACTGTTGCCGAAGAAACTGAAAAATATAGATTGTCGGAAATATTTTCAATAATTCCAGAGTTTGAAGGCGACCAAATTTCTTTGGCCACATTTATTCATGCTTGCAATTGTGCATATAACATGTCAACTGCTGAACAAAAATACTTGCTAGTAATCCACATTAAAAATAAATTAAGGGGAAAAGCGGCGCAGTTAATCAACTCGAGGAATCCTGCGTCTTATCTCGAAATAAAACAACTTCTAACTCATCATTTTGGGGATTCTCGTGATCTTTCCTCATTAATACACGACCTTCAACGGTTAAAACAATTATCCAATGAGTCTCCCCTAACATTCTATAATAAGCTTCAAGTATTGAGTGCGAAAATGCACTCATGTATCCAAAAAGCTCCTAGCCTGAGCACCGAGCAGAAAGACGCTCAAACCACTCTCGTTGACACCATGGTTTTAAACACATAACTTACCGGTTTAGAACCTCGATTAGGCCAAATTATCCGTGCCAGTAATCCGAAGGATCTTCTTGAGGCACACACACGGATAAGAAGAGAACTTCAACTATCCTATTTTGAGGAACAAAAGATATATAAATCTGTTCCGTCTAAGCCATCTTTTCAGGCTAGAAAACCAAGTCCACCTCCTAAATGCTTAAATTGTGGGCGATTAGACCATATTGCTGCGGATTGTCGCCTGAGATATCAAAATAACCCTCGGCCTTTCAATCAAAATAACAGACCAAATTTCGTTGGGCCGAATCAATCTTCGAGGCCAAACCCAATCAATAATAATAACAATCATCAAGGTCAACAATTCCGACCAAATAATTTTCGAAGACCTCCTTTCAAGCTTAACAACTTTCGACCGTCTGTAATACAGACAAACCCAAATTATCGTTCCGAAAGAACCCACCATTTTAACAACCATCATAATGTCAACTATCCCGAATATTCTGCAAATGACTATGATTATTATACTGATATTAACCAGCAGAATTTCGATTATAACGACCAAAACTATGAAAGCCCTGAGTTCGACCAAATAGTAGATGATACCCCTGTCGAACCTTTCAGTCCTCACGAATACCAGGATTTTCTAGCGCTTCCGAGCCTAGATCAGCCCCCCGATTCGACAACTACCCTCTCAGAAGTCCAAACTCAAATACAGAACTTGAATTTGGAAGACTTCAATCCGGATCTGAACTTCCCAGAACAAACATTTCTTTAAGTCTCCTTCTGACAGTAAATTCCAAGAACCTCTATTATATCAACGAAGCTTCTGGAAAATTTAAACTCCTAAATGATACCGGAGCTGGTATCTCCATTTTCAAAGAAAACACTGTCAAAAACTTCTCACAACGATCTCCCGAAAGGGTAACAATTCAAGGCATTACTCATGAGAAAATCCCGATCTCACAATCCACCCTCATTCCTTTCGCTCTAGGCAATCCACACAAGGTCTTTATCTACGATCTAGTTATTGAGTTTGATGGAATATTGGGTCTTGATTTTCTCGAGCATTATGAATGTATCGTCGACTTAAAATCCAAACAATTAATCACTAACTTTAAAACTATCCCCCTACATAAAGTGCCCGATCACGACCAATCTAATACACAACCAACAGACACCCCCAGTACTAACGCACAAACTCATATTTATAACAATCAACTAACAATCCAGGCACGAACCGAACAAATTTTCCAACTTAAATGTGAACTTAGAAATACTGACGCAATTTTACCGACACAAGTAATTGACAAAGTACGACTTCCCAACGCGGTTGTACGTGTTAATTCAAAGGGAGAATTTCTGACTTCGATAATAAACGCGAACGCAATGCCAAAAACTGTTAACTTTTCCAATCTTCATTTAGAACCCCTTGATAATACACACCCTCTCTTAAATCTGAATACACACGATTACTCTGAATCTACAAACTTAGACAGAAACTTTACAATCAGAGAACAAATTCGGACAGAACATCTTAACGACGAAGAGCGAGAACTTATCACGAATCTCTGCTTAGAATTCGAAGATATTTTCTATCTCGAAGGCGATGTTTTGACGTTTACTAACGCCGTCAAACAGTCTATTGACACCAATAATGCCAAGCCCGTTTTCACGAAATCGTACAGATATCCTCAAGTGCATAAGGAGGAAGTGAAAACCCAAATTTCCAAAATGCTTGATCAAGGCATTATCAGGCACTCTTCTTCTCCTTGGTCCTCCCCCGTATGGGTCGTCCCTAAGAAACTCGATGCTTCTGGTAAGCAAAAGTGGCGAGTTGTTATCGACTATAGGATGTTAAACGAACTAACTGTAGACGATAAATATCCTCTGCCCAACATTTCTCATCTCCTCGATCAACTTGGTAAGTGTCAATACTTTTCGACACTGGATCTCGCTTCCGGGTTCCACCAGTTGGAAATCCTTGAGGAAGACATTCCCAAGACCGGTTTCTCTGTTGACAATGGTCATTACGAATTCGTTCGTATGCCATTTAGTTTGAAAAATGCAACTTCTACTTTTCAGAGGGTCATGGACAACATTCTTCTGGGCATCCAGAATGAACGTTGCCTAGTTTACATGGATGACATTATCGTTTATTCACCAACCATCCATGAGCATATGTCCCGTTTGACAGAAGTCTTTAAGCGTCTTAGACAGTCAAACTTGAAAATTCAACCTGACAAGTGTGAGTTTCTCCGTAAGGAAGTTGCTTACCTAGGTCATCTGATCACCCAAGAAGGAGTAAAACCAAACCCTTCAAAGGTTGAGTGCATCCAGAATTTTCCTAAACCCCAAACTCCTAAAGATGTTAAATCTTTTCTTGGTCTCGCCGGTTATTACCGACGTTTTATCCCCAATTTCGCCAAGATCTCAAAGCCCCTAACGAAACTCCTGCAAAAAGACGTCAAATTCATCTTCGACGCAGATTGCAAGTCTTCCTTCAACGAACTGAAGCAAGCCGTTGTATCTGACCCTATCTTGATCTACCCAAATTTCGAAGAACCATTCCTGCTCACTACTGATGTTAGTGCTTTTGCAATTGGAGCGGTTCTTTTACAAGGCCCCGTAGGAAAAGATCTTCCTATAGCATATGCTTCCCGTACACTCTGCGCTGCAGAAACTCGATATTCCACTATCGAACGGGAACTGCTAGCCATTGTTTGGGCGGTCAAGCACTACACCGGTTTCACGCCCTATGAACTTATCTTTGGGCACACTTCTAGTAGACCCCCCGAAACAATATACGATCAGGAAAAACTCATTTCCAAATATGTTAGGGACATTAACAACAGAATGAACTACTATTATAGACTTGCCCGCGCAAAAACCGACCAACAAAAACAAAAATCTAAAGTTAGATTTGACAAACATGTTTCGACTAACCAACCAGAATACAAAGTAGGCGACAAAGTTTACGTGAAAGAGTCTCAAATTAAAATTAAATCTGAAAACAAATTCAATGGACCTTTTGAAATTACCGCTATTAGAAAAAACTCTGCCACAGTTAGGTATAAACTTACAGACTAACCAAATCAGTAAAATTAACTTTGACAGACTAAAACCATATTTTGAATGAATCCCTTCTTTTCAGATTCTGTGGACTGTTTTCAGTCGTGAACCTCCAACAATACTCTCTTACACCCGTTAACAATACAATAGGAGTTTTCTTCCATGAAGAAGGCACACTTAAAATTTCAAACGACAAATGGACACTTCTTGTCTTCAAAGACCTCAGCCCTTTCAGAGGTGCTCTTTCAAATAACGACGCCATACTAAACCGAATTTTAGAGACAATTAACGAAAACACAACTAATACAAAATCATTTAAACCAAAAATACAAACACATGTTAGCCTCTTGAAACAAATTTCTAAATCCGTTAACTGTAAATATACAGACATCTTCGCTGACACTCAAACTTACCCTACTAACAGAAGAAAACGCGGACTTATTAACGGACTGGGATCAGTTTGGAAAGCTATTTCAGGAAACTTAGACGCAACAGATGGTGAATACATAAATGACTGTATAACTAAAATTACTAAAGACCAACACCAAATTCAGGACTTAGTAAAGAAACAAATATCTGTAACAACCTCAGTCATTACGAGCCTCAACAAAACTTTACACAAATTTCAATCCGAGGAGAAATTATTCTCGAATAACATTGATAAAATAAGGCAGTCAATTTTATACATCTAAAATGATCTTGATTTTCATGAATTTCAAATCAATATCTTGGATCTGTGTGAAAGCCTAATGGAGAGTTACATATTTATCGAAAACACTCTCGAAAATTTTACATAGTTCGATCATAACCCCAGTAGATTTGGTCGATTCCCTTCAAAAGATTTCTCAATCACTACATGAAAATAATTTACCACTTCCTATTTACAGTTCAAATGTTGCTCAGTACATTGATTTGATAGAATTGGAAGCTTTTCAAATCAACACCAAAATCATTTTTGTACTCAAAATTCCTTTAGTTGATCCTGAGATTTACACCCTTTACCACCTTTATCCGATCCCAATTTTGGATGATCGAACAGGGTTTCATCATATACTTTCAATAAAGACAAAATTTATCGCGAGAGATGACGATTCGTTATTATACACATCCTTCGAAGACCTGGGTGACTGCAAGCCTTTAACTAAACATCATAAGATTTGTTCCAAAGCTATATCACATCCAATAGACAAAGATACCATCTGCGAAGGTCAGCTTCTCAGACAGCCAGCCACACTTCCAGCAACCTGCAAAAGTTTGATATTATATGCAGCAGACTATAATATCCAAGAGATTGACGTAAACTTTTGGTTGATCTCGATTTCAAGACCACTGGCCATCACCATCAAATGCAAAGGGCAAGATGTCGTGACACAAACCATATCGACAAATTCAGTGTTGCAAATCCAACCCGACTGCAATGCCTTTATCGACAACACAAGGGTCCATGCTACAAGAACTTCTAAAAATGTCTAAAACATCACATACAGAAACCACCCAGTGGACATTCCTTTCAACTGCTGCAACGGCATGCCAGCCGCCAATGAGATGCCAAACCTGACACCCTTATAGCTACAAGAATTAGATGTACAAGCCCTAGATGTTGCCAACCATAAGCTCCCCCAATATTCTACGGAACTGGAAAAGCTGATGGAACAACCACCCTTAGAAAAGCATACATACGTCCTGGCTCACAATCACAATGACCACCTTAGTAGTAATTGTGATTATACTCCTCACAATGAAGTCAATCCAGAAGAGGTTCAAGAATACCACTACACCAAACTCCGCTGTCCAGCACACGCCACCGACAGCACCATCAAACCCTAAGCCCAAAGGAAAGCTACACACCCTCCTGAATCCAACCGACGATACAGAACTCCAGAACTTGACGTAAAAGTTGATGCTGTACCATCAACTGTTTTATATGGATGGGAGTTGTTATATAAGATTATACTATGAACTTATATCGCAACGACAATACAACATTCCCAGCTGAGTCAGCGACACGTGGAGTATCAGATTACAGCACCACCGAGCATCCGTGGGAATCGCCGTGTCGACAGTGCCGATTGAGCACTCATTAGGTTATATATTGTAAAATCTCTCTTGTTTGTTATTCATTATTACTCAGTTACTCTGTCACTTTATATTGTTAATTTCATTTACATTTTTAAAGTTATAATTTTTGAATTGTTATTAATAAAATCTTTTTAAAAAGTTAATATTGAGAAGTGTGATATAACATATATATATATATATATATATATATATATATATATATATATGCTAGGTGTTAATTGTACACAGGCAAATGATGCAACGGTATCATATTACGCTGACAGCTTCCTGGTAGTTCGATGTTAACGTGGGAACGCATCATGTGAATATCTTTTCTTTTATTAAATCATAAATACAACCGTTAGTTAGTTTTTATATTCAATTTACATTTCATTATTTTTCCAAGTTAAAAGTGTTAATTTTTATTTTTTTATGTTTTTAATAAAATATTTTTTTTAATTCTAAACTGAAATCAAAGTTATAAAATTGACGCAGCCAGTAGGATTGTCCAACAGTTAGAAAACGTACATACTAACTGACTGTGGAGATTTCCAAATCATCGTGGACAAGACCTACCTGTTTGAGACAACAACTGTAGCAGCGGAGACCAGGAACACACAACGATACAGCTAACCAGTCGACGCTTCTGCAGAACAAGTCTATGCTTAGTGTACTAACGTTACTACTGCTGCTCGGATCAGCAGTCTCACAGTTCAACATCAAACCAATAAACAACACTCTTGGTATTTACTATCACGATGAGACTCGAATAGTCATCTCCAACTATAAATGGACATTATTAGTTCATCGTAACTTGACGATACTTAAAGAAATCTTTGAAAACAACAACAGAATCTTCAAAACATTAGAAAGCACTGCCGATCCCATCCCAGATTTCAAATTTCATGGCACAAGTGCATTCCGAATTGATGTACAAACTCACATCAGTCTCTTATCCCAAATTTCAGATTCAATCAAAACTAAATTCTCAGAAATATTCATAGACACTGAATGTTCCAAACGAGGACTAATTAACGGTGTAGGAACTATCTTTAAAGCCATCACTGGAAACCTTGACGCAACCGATAGTGAATTCTTTACAGACAATATTAACAAACTTAACCAGGGACAATTGCAAGTAGAGAATCTCCTAAAAAAACAAATAAGTGTTACTACTTCTATTATTAAAACTTTTAATGAAACCATTCAGAAACTCCAAATTGACGAAGCAACCTTTAACGAAAACATTCACGCAATTAATTTGGCAATACATACTCCAAACGACAAAATAGCCCTTATCCAAGCAAAACAGTCATTTTTGGGATTATGGAAAAACTAATGCCTATTTATTTCTTGAGGATAACCTCAATGATATTTTAAATTCATAACATTTGCTCGCTTAAAAATAATTCATTCTTCAATAATCACACCTGATCATTTGATTAAGTCACTACAAGTAATTTCGTCTTGTCGAAAACACTCTACTGTTACCTCTCAGATATTCAAGTGTCGCCCAATATTTGGAAGTAATCGAATTAGAAGCGTTTCAAACCAATTCAGATTTAGTCTTTATTTTGAAAATTCCCCTTGTGGAGCAACTACTCAACACCGCCTACCACTTATATCCTATCCCAATTTTAGATGACAAAACTGGTTTTCATCATATTCTTTCATTCACACAAAAATATATTGCGCGAAACGATGACCCTTTAATGTACATACCTATTAAGGATTTGAGTGTATGCAAGCCACTAACTCCACAACAAAAACTGTGTTCTGAGTTATATGCCTCCCCATCGATTCCAACGCACCCTGTGAAGCGCAAATTCTGAAGAACATTCGTAGTGTACCGGAAAGTTACCAAAGCTCCGTAGTATTCAGTGAAGGATACAATCTTACATGTGACAATAAATTGTGCGGGAATAGATACCAAGAAAATAGTTTTAATAAACAATTCCATTATTCGCTTACAATCAGACTGCAATGCTTTCATGGGGATCACAAAAATACAAGCGGAACCTCAAAAATTTATAAACATTTCCGGCAATTCATACCCTGTATTAATCCCTTACAACTGTTGCAGTTGTCACCCCCAAAAGCTATCCTATCTCCTCCTATCTCCTATCCTATATCCTATCCTATATCCTGGTTTACATACGCTTCGATTACAACAATCATAATCACTGTTGTTGTATACATTTAAGTTAAAATCGTAAAACACGTCAAGAAGTCTCCAAAGGGATGAAAACTCCACTTCAGAGCACCCAAGGACCTTCCCAAAACCACTGTCCAGACTCGTGCCGAAATTGAGATATGTGATTCAAGATGGATCCCAGATGGATAGCCCAATTTGATTTAAAAGTTGGTGTTGTAACTTTAACTTTTCTTTATAAGGGGGAGCTGTTAGGTGTGTTAATTGTACACACTTGTATGATGCAACGGTATCATATTACGCTGACAGCTTTCTGATACTTCGATGTTAACGTGGGAACGCATCGTGTGAATATTTTTCCGCTGACTTCAGCTTTTTTTAAATCATAAATACAACCGAAGCGATCCCACTGGCGTCATTATAATACTTTATTTTGTCCAGTGAGTTTTTATATGCAATTTGCATTTCATTATTTTTCCAAGTTAAAAGTGTTAATTTTTTATTTTTATGTTTTGAATAAAATATATTTTTTTAAAGTCTAAAGTGAAATCAAAGATATAAAATTGGCGCAGTCAGTAGGTTTGTCCAACACAGTTAGAACACGTGCATACTAACTGACTGTGGAGATTTCCAAATCATCGTGGACAAGACCTATCTGTTTGAGACAGCAACTGTAGCAGCGGAGACCAGGAACACGCAACGATACCGCTAACCAGTCGAAGCTTCCGTAGAACAAGTCTATGCCTGGGGTACTAACGTTACTACTGCTGTTCGGATCAGCAGTCTCACAGTTCAACATCAAACCAATAAACAACACTCTTTTTATTTACTATCACGATGAGACTAGAATAATCATCTCCAACTATATATATCCGATATATATATATCCCATTTCAGATATATAAAGATATTAGATGGTTTCCGGGAATTCATCCGCGTAGTTGATAACTGATCCCTGCCGGGATCGATGGTATAATGACAACGTTTCGACAGAGTCACATCTGCCCTCTTCAGGTCGGTTCGCATAATTCTCGTAGCCTTCTGCTTTCGCTTCTAATTACTCGAATACTGATATTTTCAGGAACGCGCATGGTGTTATATAGTCGCGGCTCGGCGCCTATTGGTTGGCACCGTGAACGGCTGCGTGTGATTGGCCCTGGGCGCTCAGTGGGCGCGCCTCCCGCCTGCCTATTTGTTATTTTCGGTTGAGTTGTTATTGGACGGGTCCGGGCCGGTACGGTGTTTAATAGAATTTTCCAACAATTCGATAAGTTCTGGATTTCATTGCGTGCGTTTAGACTGTGAGGCCTCTTCGCTATTTCAATTGCCTCTCTTACGAGTCTTGATTTCGGGAGTTCTATATTTGCCAGTACTCTGGTGTTCTCAAAGTCTATTCGGTGTGACGTCGTGGTGGCGAGTTCAGCAATGGATGTTGTTTTTTCCTACTTTCTTGTAGCATTCTGGGGTTCATCACGTCTAGCTTGAATTCTTCTGTTAGTTTGCCCCACATAGGTTTTATGACAGTCTGCACATGAAATCTCGTACACTTCCTGTTGTTCTAAAGGGATCCTCGTCTTCGGAGTCCTCAATACCGTGCTTATTTTTCTGTCTGTATTGAAAATAGTATCGATATTGTGTCTCCGTAGAATTCTTGCAATACTGTCCGTGGTACCCTTGACATACGTTAAATAAGACTTGGTTATTGGTGTCTCATGCTCCTCGTCTGTACGTCTCGGTTTTGACTTTAGGGCTCTTTGAATATTTCGGTCTGTAAATCCGTTTTGTCTCAGAGCTGTTTTTAAACTGTCCATTTCCTGTTTGATGTTATCCTGGTCAGCTAGTCTTTGTGATCTGGTTACTAAAGTTTTGACGACGGCTTGTAGTTGGGCTGGGTGGTGATGAGAATTAGCATGAAGGTATCTGTTGGTGTGAGTTGCTTTCCTATATACTGTATGGCCAAGGGTTCCATCTTCCTTCCTATTTATGAGAACATCAAGAAATGGCAGTTGAGTATTGGCTTCAACCTCCATGGTGAATTTTATTTTGTAATGGATGCCATTAAGGTGGTCTAAAAATGTGTTGAGGTGTTCCCTCCCATGAGGCCAAATCACAAAAGTATCATCCACATATCGCAACTATAAACTGGGTTTAAGAGTTGTTGTTCTTAGTGCCAGCTCCTCAAAATTCTCCATAAAAAGGTTCGCTATAACTGGTGAGAGTGGCAAGCCCAACAACTTCAACCGTTTGCAGAGAGGGCAGACTCATATGTCAAAAATTCGACATATTTCATCGAAATACTTAGAAAAACGGTTTTACAACCTGAGTGTCTTCTGGTCAGTTTTGACGTAGGTCCCTTTTCACCAACATCCCTATCGACGAAGCCTTGGATATCATAATAAAAAAATACAAACCACCTCAACACCTTGTAGACTTAACAAGGCACTGCCTGATGAACACCTATTTTGTTTACGAGAACCAACGATACAAACAAGTGGAAGGAGCTCCAATGGGATCGCCACTCTCTTCAGTTATAGCGAACCTTTTTATGGAGAACTTTGAGGAGCTGGCACTAAGAACAGCAACTCTTAAACCCAGTTTATGGTTGCGATATGTGGATGATACTTTTGTGATTTGGCCTCATGGGAGGGAACACCTCAACACATTTTTAGACCACCTTAATGGCATCCATCACAAAATAAAATTCACCATGGATGTTGAAGCCAATAATCAACTGCCATTCCTTGATGTTCTCATAAATAGGAAGGAAGATGGAACCCTTGGCCATACAGTATATAGGAAAGCAACTCACACCAACAGATACCTTCATGCTAATTACCATCACCACCCAGCCCAACTACAAGCCGTCGTCAAAACTTTAGTAACCAGATCACAAAGACTAGCTGACCAGGACAACATCAAACAGGAAATGGACAGTTTAAAAACAGCTCTGAGACAAAAAGGATTTACAGACCGAAATATTCAAAGAGCCCTAAAGTCAAAACCGAGACGAACAGACGAGGAGCATGAGACACCAATAACCAAGGCTTATTTACCGTATTTCAAGGGTACCACGGACAGTATTGCAAGAATTCTACGGAGACACAATATCGATACTATTTTCAATACAGACAGAAAAATAAGCACGGTGTTGAGGACTCCGAAGACGAGGATCCCTTTAGAACAACAGCGAGTGTACGAAATTCCATGGGCAGACTCTCATAAAACCTATGTGGGGCAAACTAACAGAAGAATTCAAGCTAGACATGATGAACACCACAATGCTATAAGAAAGCAGGAAAAAACAACATCCATTGCTGAACACGCCACCACGACGTCACACCGAATAGACTTTGAGAACACCAGAGTACTGGCAAATATAGAACACCCGAAATCAAGACTCGTAAGAGAGGCAATTGAAATAGCGAAGAGGCCTCACAGTCTAAACGCACGCAATGAAATCCAGAACTTATCGAATTGTTGGAAAATTCTATTAAACACCGTACCGGCCCGGACCCGTCCAATAACAACTCAACCGAAAATAACAAATAGGCAGGCGGGAGGCGCGCCCACTGAGCGCCCAGGGCCAATCATACGCAGCCGTTCACGGTGAAAACCAATAGATGCCGAGCCGCGACTATATAACACCGTGCGCGCTCCTGAAAATATTAGTATTCGAGTTACTAGAAGCGAAAGCAGAAGGCTACGAGAATTATGCGAACCGACCTGAAGAGGGCAGATGTGACTCTGCCGAAACGTCGTCATTGTACCATCGATCCCGGCAGGGATCAGTTATCAACTACGCGGCTGAATTCCCGGAAACCATCTAATACATTTAGTGCCCGCGAAAACTTAAAAACAAATATATATATATATATATATATATATATATATATATATATATCTTTTCATGAGTATGAAATGTCATTGAAGGTTCTCGGGATTCTCGTGTGTAATGTTGAGTTGTCTTAGAAAAGACAGTTTGACGTTTCGATGAGATCTCACTCATCTTCTTCGAGAATATTGTTACTCACTAAGTGGAGTACATTTGGTACTACACTTACTGATTAACAACATCGAATATTCCGAAAAAGATGAGTGAGATCTCACTCCTTTCTCCATACTCAAATGTCCAATCACACCACCATTCTGCCCAATTGAGTTCTGTAATGAAATCTTTGGCTCTTAGATCTATTCGTTTAACAGATATTGACCGTAGACAAAACGAACTTAATAATCTTCAACAAATTCTTCGACAAAACGGTTATCATCCGAACTACATTGTGCGCATAATTCGTCAATCTCAACAACCTCCGAGTACACCAACCCCGTCAGAAACAGATCAACAACTCCGGAAAGCCTTCCTTCCGTATATTTGAAGAATCACTGACAAAATATCACGTATTTTACACCGACATCTAATAAAGACAGTCTTCAACACTACTCAAACTATAGTTAACTTAACCGGGAACCCTAAAGATAAAGTACCTAACGAGGATCGAAAAGTTTACGGAATTCCATGTCGTGATTGCCCACAAAGCTACATAGGTACCAACAGGCGTGTCAATCACCGAGTATATGAACACTCTCTGTCAATTCGAAAAAAAAAAACTTCGGCGCATCATCATATTCAAATAGGGCACTCTATCAACTTCGGGGACAGTAGGACTCTTATATCTCTCAATTCCCGTAGGGCTTCCACTATTCGCAAAGCCAGAGAATGTCTAAATCGATGCGATAACAGTTCTCGCCTTCCTTCAGCATGGACCTCCGTAATTGCTAGATTAAACAAACCAGAGACGTCCACCAACACCCAACCAATTACCACACAGCCCCTTGAACACATGAGATCCCCTTCTAGTCGACCCATATCTATAAAAAAATAAGCAGAGCAGATTCACATTCAGTTCAGTTACCCAGTGACTCTGAAACTCTTTTCTCACTTTTTATCTCTTGATAATGGCTCCAAAGCACTAATCGAAACGTCGAGTTTATAATAAATTCAGTAAATCAGTCGCGTTTCTCACCAGGAACCTAGACTTGTTCATATACAAACACCAACACCAGCATATGAGTTAATAAGTTATGACAAAAAGAATTTTGGACTGAAAACTTTAAAGTTATTACAGTTTTTCGTATTTACTAGCAATAACATATTTTCCCTTTCTATAGGATGGATGGAACTGACTATAGGCAATTGAGTCCAAAACATGCACTACTACAAATTTTGTTAGTGTAATTTCCACTGACTCAAAGAGAAATAAAAAAATTCTTGAAAGCCCCATTTTCAACTTTTTATAATTCGGAAAGTATTATAACTGAATGACAATACCGAATTATGTCCTGTAACTATGAGGAACTTAATATCTAATAATAACTGGAGTTTTCCATGTACCTACTTGTTTATTAAAATTCAAAAGTTGCTTACTTTTGTACGTCTACTACTACTGTATTAATTAACGTAACTTCTGACATACCCTCAATACGTTACCTCTTGAGAAGAGAGGTAGAATTGTAACTTGTTAAACTGAATATTTTCAAAGCTACTGTCTGAAAAGACGAGTGATTCCAAAGAAAAATTACATCATTAGCAAAAAGTCAAACGCCAACGGAATGCAATGTTAACTGAATTTATTGAATCATATGAATTTAGAATTTTAAATGAATAGGTACTCTGGATTTTATTTTAAAATACAGAGAATTATATTAATAAAGGACTAACTGAAGTTCTTTAGGAATATCCACTAGTGAAAATCAACATTTATTATAGCTGTTTTTTATATAATATTTGCAATTTAATTTATAATTAATTAACCAAACGTTTTAGAAATAAAAGATAGACCAAATGCAATTTTTCAAATTATTATCATTATAAAGTTACATATTACTGTATTTGAATTAAACCGGTCTTCCAATTAAAGAAAACTTTTATAGCAAATTATAAGTTTCGCAATAAACGGCGACCAACTTGTAAACTCTGATTTCAATTTCTGGATCTGATACAAATTCTCTAAATCTTATTTCTAAAAACACTTCATTAAACATTTTTTTAGTTCTGGCCATCTAGATTAAATATATATTCACCCCTTAAAGATGCTATACGAATCAGGTGGACAAGTTCCATCTTTATCTTTAAGCTGTTTTGAATGCCGTACATAATATTATAAACATATTAATAATTTCACATGCCCCATTGCATTTAAGTTGACAAGTTCAGCGACTTGGCCTTCCCTTCACCATTTTTAAGTCATACAGGGATTTCATCAAGTTGCTTTTAGCTGGCCTGCATGAGTATCCTTGCCAATTCATGACTAGCCAGCAAGTTTGCGAAGTTGGTTCGCATGAATCTCAATTTCCGGCGTCCCTTAATACAAATTACACTGAAGTGTGGGCTGTTATTAAGACGTTGCTATTAAGTACACCAAAGCTGTATACAAGAGGTATTTCCGCATCCCACTTTGAAAAGATGTTTTTCTAGGTTTTCTTGCTCATGAAGTCGCTGACATTCCCCAGCAAATTTGTTTTCGAAACTTTGGCCTTTGTCGGTGTGAAGTTCAGTCTTAATTTTGAATTTTGCATGTTTCTTAATATTTTTTCAATGCCAGTGAGTATGTGGTCTGACGTAAAGCCCGAAACATTGAGAATTAGTACAATATACGCAATATACCGACTTTCTTATAATGTGGCGTTATTCTCAAGCAGATTATAAACGCAAAGGACAAATGCCACTACTATCATTCAGAAAACAACTAACTATACTTTTGAAAATATCCGATTTATCCGCAGCGAGACAATTTTGAACGGGTAGAGTTAATATGGTATTTCGGCATATTTTGTCACAACGTGAACTTGTAAAACATGACGGGCAGTATTCTCTAATACTTTATTTATTCCAGATTATATTCTGTAAACTTGGCTCATATCGCAGTTGTTCCATCTTGGTTGTATTGCTTAAACGAGAATGCTCTCATTTTTGGTTTAGACATACATATGACAGTTATATTTCTAGAGCTCGGGGAAAGGCTTCATCGCATTCGTTGATACAACTGAGTCACAGGTTTTTATCAAGTCTAAGCGTTAAATGGCTGATAATGTGCTCCCGAAATTTCTCATATGCATCAAGATTTGCTAAGTATTTTTGTTCTGGAACTCTGGAAATTTTATGTTTTCGTGGTTTAAATGGTATTTGGTAAATATCAATCCAGTCTTTCAAAGACTAAAACTATGTATTCAAAAGGTTGATGTTGTTATTTATGATTATTTTGTAATAGTTCTAGTGCAAAGCGTCTAGAGAAAATTACAACTTATGTTTTTTTCCGATTTTTTTGACAAGGTAAGTTATAGATATATGGACTTACCTTAAAAGAAAATAATGAGTGATCATATATAATGAACACGCATACAAATTTCCCATTGTTATAGTGTTTGCAACATATTGGCTCCGTGAGGATTAGTGGATCGATATCATGTTGGATTTATCGCCTATGTCATATGCAAATATGGACCATTCTATGTCTTGTGTTTGGAAACGCAAGAATTCGGCCGTTAATACTGGTTGTAGTTTTTTGCTGTAAATAAATTGCCCCAGCGTGAGCAATGGTTTGCAGTAGTAAACGAAACAATGTAAACAAAACCCTTATTTTTAGTTGATTCTAGTATAAACTAATATATTTTGGAGCAGCTGGAAAAGAATGAAACCCTAAAAGTCATAGTTTGGTTTACATTTATCATTGCCTTTCATGATACACGCAATAACAAGAGATATTATTATACTATTAATATAATTTTCGAAATCAATAGTGACACAAGACTTAATAATATCTCTTGTTATTGCGTGTATCATGAAAGGCAATGATAAATGTAAACCAAACTATGACTTTTAGGGTTTCATTCTTTTCCAGCTGCTCCAAAATATATTAGTTTATACTAGAATCAACTAAAAATAAGGGTTTTGTTTACATTGTTTCGTTTACTACTCCAAACCATTGCTCACGCTGGGGCAATTTATTTACAGCAAAAAACTACAACCAGTATTAACGGCCGAATTCTTGCGTTTCCAAACACAAGACATAGAATGGTCCATATTTGCATATGACATAGGCGATAAATCCAACATGATATCGATCCACTAATTCTCACGGAGCCAATATGTTGCAAACACTATAACAATGGGAAATTTGTATGCGTGTTCATTATATATGATCACTCATTATTTTCTTTTAAGGTAAGTCCATATATCTATAACTTACCTTGTCAAAAAAATCGGAAAAAAAACATAAGTTGTAATTTTCTCTAGACGCTTTGCACTAGAACTATTACAAAGTAATCATAAATAACAACATCGACCTTTTGAATACATAGTTTTAGTCTTTGAAAGACTGGATTGATATTTACCAAATACCATTTAGACCACGAAAACATAAAATTTCCAGAGTTCCAGAACAAAAATACTTAGCAAATCTTGATGCATATGAGAAATTTCGGGAGCACATTATCAGCCATTTAACGCTTAGACTTGATAAAAACCTGTGACTCAGTTGTATCAACGAATGCGATGAAGCCTTTCCCCGAGCTCTAGAAATATAACTGTCATATGTATGTCTAAACCAAAAATGAGAGCATTCTCGTGTAAGCAATACAACCAAGATGGAACAACTGCGATATGAGCCAAGTTTACAGAATATAATCTGGAATAAATAAAGTATTAGAGAATACTGCCCGTCATGTTTTACAAGTTCACGTTGTGACAAAATATGCCGAAATACTATATTAACTCTACCCGTTCAAAATTGTCTCGCTGGGGATAAATCGGATATTTTCAAAAGTGTAGTTAGTTGTTTTCTGAATGATAGTAGTGGCATTTGTCCTTTGCGTTTATAATCTGCTTGAGAATAACGCCACATTATAAGAAAGTCGGTATATTGCGTATATTGTACTAATTCTCAATGTTTCGGGCTTTACGTCAGACCACATACTCACTGGCATTGAAAAAATATTAAGAAACATGCAAAATTCAAAATTAAGACTGAACTTCACACCGACAAAGGCCAAAGTTTCGAAAACAAATTTGCTGGGGAATGTCAGCGACTTCATGAGCAAGAAAACCTAGAAAAACATCTTTTCAAAGTGGGATGCGGAAATACCTCTTGTATACAGCTTTGGTGTACTTAATAGCAACGTCTTAATAACAGCCCACACTTCAGTGTAATTTGTATTAAGGGACGCCGGAAATTGAGATTCATGCGAACCAACTTCGCAAACTTGCTGGCTAGTCATGAATTGGCAAGGATACTCATGCAGGCCAGCTAAAAGCAACTTGATGAAATCCCTGTATGACTTAAAAATGGTGAAGGGAAGGCCAAGTCGCTGAACTTGTCAGAAATTGAAATCAGAGTTTACAAGTTGGTCGCCGTTTTTTGCGAAACTTATAATTTGCTATAAAAGTTTTCTTTAATTGGAAGACCGGTTTAATTCAAACACAGTAATATGTAACTTTATAATGATAATAATTTGAAAGAGATATTATTAAGTCTTGTGTCACTATTGATTTCGAAAATTATATTAATAGTATAATCATATCACAAATCATTAAATATATTAAGGTATGCTTGGGAAGTGACTCATATTTGCCGGATAACATAAACACTTGTTAGTTAGCTTGGTCCTTCCTTTCCATACTCAACAACATATTTGATTTAGCTAAGTCGTTTGCTTTCTTGACAGTTTGAGGTTGAAAAACTATATCATGTTTGATTTTCGTAATCCCAGTATAAAGTTCAATATCCATGATTCGAAGTTAAAATTTGTAATAATATTTAGTATAATAATAATAATAATAATAATAATAATAATTAATATTTACGTTTTAGTCATAAACAGCAGTTGCAAAAATCTGAATCATCATTTGATGAAATCTTAAATTAATTCTTTAATGGTTATAGTTGTTAGTTTAAAACACCTACTTTCGACGCCATTGTATGAAGAAAAATCCAACTTTTGTTTGGTTTAAATACGCAAGTTGTGTCTAGCTATAAAGTGCGGAGCCAACAACGGTCATTTATGTATAGGCTAAGATGATCAGGTTGATGGTTTCACAACAGAGCATTAGTAACCAATGTCCCATTCAATTTCATCTTGGAAATTGTGAATTTGAACTATACATTTTTCCAATTACTATATATTTTGGTGGGTTTTCCAGAAACAGTTACCTAATTCCCTAAATAAATCTTCTTTATTTCTCAATGTCAAATTTTTATCAACTCTATGAGTCACTTCTACACCAGTGTGCCTGTTGCGGTCGAGTTTCTTATATGCTTTGTATCTTTTTGCAAGTATTCCTAAAACATCTGCCATGGCTTTACGTTTGTTCAACGCCAGCTGTTTATTCGGAAAATTAGATTATATTTGATTGACTGATTTCGACAATATTGCGCTTTAGTAGAGTAAAGAAATGAAACATTCTAACAATGTTTTAGAATGCCCTCAACTAATTCTATATGTTGCCTTCAGTTTAGTTAATTATCAGTTTTCAATATTACTAATTTAATTCAAAATTCCATATGTTAACTACCCTGAATTAAATAACCAAAATGATCCTCTATAGATTTATTTCTTCACTTAACAAAATCTTGAAATTTATGACTAACCTATAATTTATAATTGACAATTTGTGAAATACATGTTGTATAAGCAGTATCCAAGAAAAAAATGTATTAAAATCAATGTTGGGGGATAAAAGCATTTGCAGGATACATAAAAAGTAATAAATCGGTAAATTAAAGGAATTTTGAGTAAGGATTAAACTGCAACAAAATGTTATTTTTGAAATATGAAAATCTGCGATTGATAACAAAGAGTTGTTAATAGAAGTAAAACTGAGTAACTTAAAATCTGTGTAATGAGCCTATCATTCCAAAGAATTTCGAAATGTCGTTGCACGTGGTCCTCGGATTTCTTTCAAATTTTAGAATGTTGTTGGTCTATACGAGAAAAGAAGGCTTGCCAAATTTTAGGCTTCATTTTTTTTCAGTGAGATATGGGCATATAAATGTGAAAATAGAGCGTTTTTTGGTCGAATTTTTGTCTATTTTCAAAAATCTGCCAAAAATAGAGTTTTACAAATTTATTCAATTTTTCTGCTCCCACGGTTAGGTAATCTCCTGGTCTTCAAAAATGAAGCTTGTAAATTAGTGTTCATGCTACAATGGCTAACCTACATGACTTCGAATGACAAGTGACATTTTGCAATTTTACACTATTTTCTGCTGAATGCAATTGGCTTGAAAACCGGCTATTCTGAATTCTCGAAAATATTTAAAGCACCACACGATTGAGCTTGAAAAGTACTTATTTTTATGTTTTTTATGAGTTAGATTTAATTAAAAAATGACAAAGTTATTCGAATCCAAATTTTTGATAATTTCCAAAAATCGCATTTTGTCCTATTTTCAACACTCTGTTTGACCAAGAGCAGAAAAATTAATTTTCTTTAAATTTTTACAGCCTTAATTTTAATGTATTAACATTACATTTTTTTACATAACAACGATTATATTTGATTTTAGTTAATAAATTCACCGCATAGAAATTATCATGTTTTTAGGATTTTTTACCATTTCAACGAGACGCGCTCACTCACACCTAATGTTGAGGGCAGCCTCTAAAATATAGAACGTTCTATATAAGTAAATAATCTCATAGTATAATAAAAGATCTTTAATTTGAATCTTCGTAAAAGCAAAGATGTGTACGGTAATTAAGTTATGGAACTTTTAATACACTTTCAACATCTAGGTATCAATCTGTGAAGTCATTTAGCCAAATTTCAAAATCGTTTTTTTCAATTGTTATAACCCGGTCATATACCATAAAGAATTTGCTTTCAAAAACAAACATCAATAATTTTTTATCATCATCATCTCGTAAATTTATTCGTATATTTCTTGTTGATCACTTAGCCTATTTAAAGTAAATTCTTGCTGCAGCTACAACGTTTATTTTTTATTTATTTTTTCGTTGAACAAATAAAATTAAGTCATTTTTACGGTTTTATGGATTATCAGTGAATTTGGATAAATTTTCTGTTAATAAGGATTTTTTGATTTATTTATGCGGCATTCAGAAACAGCTCAAAAAGTAGCTTCATGAACTATTTTGATTTATTACGTACCAAATATTGGGATAAAATAAAATCGATTAATTGTGCCACATTCCGAACTTCTAACATAATTAGTGTTTTGAGTTCCCGCGAAACTGATTTTCATTAGTGAAATGCTTCCACTATGTAAAAACAAAAAAAAAAGTTATCAGAGGCAAAGTTACCATATACGCTTCTTTGATCTGTTACTATCTACCAATAATTTTAAATTGGTACTAATTGTAGATGAAATTATTTCTCTGTTTGTTGTTCTTATGTCATTAAGTAACAATGTCTATAGTCATTATTGTTCATTGCAGTGTGCATTGTAGTAGATCTCTATGCATCTATGTATTACTCCTATATGCTACCACTCGTAAGGGGAAGTCTCATGGACCAAATGAGACCAAAGGTAGTTCCTTTTAATGCTTGTATATTGTATCTCTGTTTCTACTATTCGACCTGATGTGCGCATCTGCAGTAACCAATCAATGACTTTATACTCTTTATTAACTTCACATGGCTTATTTAAGACCCTAAGAAAATTTAAAACACATTGATATATTTCTGCACAGTGACGATCTCATTCTTCTCCAGTTCCCTCTAGTAATATGGTGCTATTAAATCTAAATATTTAGTTAAGTGTGCACATCTTTTCTTCAAATATACTTGGCATATTAGATTTCAGAATAAATCAGATAAACCCCATCATCTAGAATATCAAATAAAAATTTTAATTTAAGAATTTCAATGCAACATAAAATAATTTAAGTAAACAATATTCCAACAATTACAACAACCTTAATGAAAATCGTTGAAATAACCAGCGCTAAATTTCAATTTGTTGAATAGTCCAATATTAATTTTTACATTTATTTTTTAGTAAAATTTTACTTATTCTCTATTAATACCAGTTAACTTATTATTATTATTTCCGTGTGGGGTTTAAATGTTGACACAGTTTATCCAAATGAGTTAACGGTGAATATACTTATATTAAAAGTTTTCCTTTTTTAAAACTAATCACTAATATCACAAATATATTTTTTAACAATATTGACTGAGATTACAAATATATTTAACAGTAGTTATTGAAATTTTGAAGTAACTGAGTGTATATTTACAAATGTCTTGACAACGATCATAATCTTTCACGAAAATATCTTCCATTCTTGAAAAGGATCAACTTCCCTAGCAAAACTTGGTCACCCCGCACTTCCTGGTTCCCTTCATATCTTCAGACGTGAACTTTCACTGGTTAATCCGAACGTGGACTGTCACTGGTTAATCCGAACGTGGACTGTCATTGGTTAATCCAAACGTGAACTCGTCGGAAAAAAGCAAGTTTCTTCAATGAGTTAAAAGTAAATTTTCTGTAGGCCTCTAGCTCCCAGTAACGGGCTATGTATCGTCTAGTAAGCGAAACACTTTTAAAGGTCTTCATCATCTTAATTGTCAGCAGCAACTTTTCGTCAAAGTGGTGTGTCCCCAAATCATCCTTTCATAAGTTCGTCTAAAATGTGATCTGACAGCTGGAATAGTTTATATTGCGGTAACGTAGTATAAAATTGAATATGTCGACATCCTCTCTTGCGTTTGTGACTCTTGAACATCTACCACCTCTTCTCCTATTCACAATTAAAGTCTCTTGGAACCAGTGTCCTACCAATCAGAAATTGCGCCTAAAACAATAATAAATATTTTGTGGGAAACTAATGTCGCTAGGTAATCTTTGTATTATTTGCATATGAATTATATTGTTGGTTTATTTGACTTTTCAATTTAATATTCTGCAAATTTTGCGACCTCTATTGAATAGTGCCCTTCGCACGGCATTACTTGCCCCAGCCTAGGTACTTCAGAGCTTAGAACAATGGAATTCTTCGAATAATAGATGATCGGGGTTTTTCTGCAATTAGGTGATTTGACCGAAATTGTTGATGTAAACAGCTTATTCCTGTCATATCAAAAGCTGAAATTCCCATACTTATTTGGATGAATATTAATCTGTTAATTTTGAAATTTCAAACTGACAAATTATAACAACTACTGTGTTAAATGCAGACAATAAGTTTTTAGATAGCTTTGAACGTCCATTCCTCAGTGATTATTTCTATAAGAAATTATGTTTATTTCGATTTTGTACATTTAGAAGGGAGGGGGCTTCTAATGTTAACAAGGTATACTTAACAAATGTATCAAGGTACACTACATGTAGTATAATTAGTAATAGTGAAAATTAGTTTAATGCACGTTAGATGGGAAATTAATGAAAATTAGTAACGAGCCGACTTCCCTTATAATCTAATTTCGAAACGGTCTTATGTTTTTACCTAATTCTTTTTATCCCGACAGACGCTCTTAGAAGTAAAAGACGCTTTGTAAAGTGCTGGGACGTTTATGAATTGAATTGAATATAAATTTAAAGGAAGTTTAAGCTATTGACACGTTAGAACATTGTGACATGTTCAAAGTGTGATTAGTCTAGTTTAGAGTATGTAAAGATATCTGGAAGTTTAAGATTAAAGATTAAAGATAATGATTTTTAATTGTTGGAAAAGTTAATTTATAGGGGGAGTATATCTGCATTTTATTATGCACCTTCTCTAACTTGTAACTGGCTTAATGCGTTCGCGAAGGCCAATATAGAAACTAGAAGAAACATTTATGAATGTTAGAACATCTCAAAAAATTAAATAGATAAAAGCAGATACCTACATTTTGAAAAAAAAACAGTCTATAATATTGTTTATACCGCAATTTAGCTTTTATGGATAGATTATGAATTTGGCTAAACAGTCTATAATATTGTTTATACCCCAATTTAGCTTTTATGAGAATAGATTATGAATTTAGCTAAAATGAGTCTTCACAAATTTGATACTTAGTTTTTTAAAATATCTTAATAATTCCATAATTTTAGTCCCAATACACCTAATGCTTTTGAAAACGGTTTTTCATTGTACTATGACATTCTATACTAATATAGAGTATTTTATATTTTGGAGGCTGTCGTTAAAATTAGGAGCCTTTGAGGACGTCTCTTTGAAGTTTTGGCTCTTCGCTAAAGTTATCCTACATAGTCATGCTATTGAAATAGAACCAAGGAAAAATTATATTACATAATAATAATCGGCGTTTATAGGGCGCTTGCAAGCTTGCAGTGTGCAACTTTCATTCCATTGTAAATGTGGTTTGTGAACTAAAATCAGAATTATGTTGCACCTCATCAACTTATTTCTCATAATATCTTCTTTATTTTAACCTTATACTTTAAATTTAGATTTGTGGATAACTTTCATATAATTTAACTAAGGTTACAAAAAATCGTGAAATCATGCACAAATTCACGATAAATAGGTAGATCTGACAACACTGAATGCTTGGCCATCTGCCGGAAATTTGTTTTAATTTTTGATATTTCATTACTTTTGTAGGGATTTGTTTGAAAGTTTTCAATTCAGTAAGAAAAGATTTCAAGGATTTTCAAGGTTTCAATTTCAACTCACAGAAAAAATTTCTCAATAATAGGTGTTTAGAAATCTACTATTAATTAACAGTATGTGATTCGTATTTCCTTATATCTTCCAGATAAAAAAGAAATCATCAGGAATTACTACGTTGGTAAGTGTGTTTTAATTCACATTAGTGAAAATATACTGAATCTTAAGATATTTGAAATTTTTTATATTGAAAATCATACTGAAAATAAATGTTTTCTGACATTGTGGGTTTCTTATAGTTAATTAATTTTACATTACGTGGTCCAATTGCTGCAAAGTTAGACTGTTAAAAACATTTTATGAATTTCTTTGAATATAAAAAATGTACCTACCCATTTATTAGATTAACTTAGGTACATTTATTGTATAGTAAAATATATTTTTTCGACATATTTTTCCTTTAAAATCAAGCTGGCTTTAAATAAACCATTCTGACTTCAAAAAATTCCAAAATAAAAGGCTTACACGACAGAAAATCTTTGTAAAATTATATGCTATTTTTTCACTATACGTCTGTGGCTGGAGCTCTTTCAGGCCATGTACAAAACATGAAAAGCTTTTACTATCTTTAGAGTTGCCTGTATTAAAAAAATATTTAGGTTTAAATAATAGCAGTATTGAATTTTCGGACAAAAACTTTCGTAGAAAATAATATTTGTAGTTGTTTGTTGTGATTATAATTCTGTCTTATATAATATAAGTTTCACAAGTTCGAAGTTGTGCACAAACTATCAATCAGCGACTAGAAATATATATTAGAGTTTTCATTGTTGTTTGTTATCTTATTTTTGAAATCGTTTGTAAATGATGAATTCGGTTAAAAGAAAATCCGACGATAATTAATCGCGTTTTGCAATAAATTACATTTGTGAATTAAATATTTATGTAAAAATAATCTAAATTTGTAACGGGTGAATTGCCATTCTCCCTGGTAATTGAATTTATTATACGCATTTAAATTACCTTTTTTATTTTCAAATCACTTTTCTAATTATATCGGGTTTTTGAACTGAATCACCGTAATAAAACCAGTGTCTTTACCTTTAGAATAAACTAAGTAAATTTCAATTAGTCGTTTAGGCACGTGCTATTTTGTGTAACTTCCGTTCAAACTGGATATATATTATAATTTTTTGAAAAAAGGAAATTGTCATTAATAAATTTTATCTACGTATTTAAAATTTTCTTTTTTTCTTTTTTCGAAAAATCTTGTAAAAATTCCTGTATGAAAAACTATTATTAATATTCGTGCTTTCGCTCTCATAAAATTAAATTCACATGTTTCCTTCCTTGTTCTATGAATTACAAGTGGGAGAAATTTTAAGGAAGCATTTTTCTCTTATGTTCCGACCACGAAAAAGACCCGTATATTTCGTTCTGAGTTTAGGTTTTTTGCTGGGAAAATTCTTATCTTTATCGTACACAGTTAGAATTTGCTTATATGTTTTCTTTATTACCGTATATTTCATTGCCTAATTAAGCAAATTCAGTACCGTTAGTTTGATTTACAAGAATGAATTTTTTTTTTTTTTATGGGCCTGTGTTATATTTGGTATCAAGTTTTAACAATTTTGGAAAGAAATCGGGTGACTGGTTTCATATTCATCTTAACTATCCGGTGATTCAATTAAAATTTGGGGCTTAACTGCGTGGTTCTTCTTTTTTTTGTAGTGATCTGCAACGGTAAGGTTGGCGTGGGTAAGCCATCGTTTGTAATCAATATTGTGGTAAACAAAATAAAGAAAAGGGATCAATTATTGTGGCCTCCTTTGCATTCTTAACACGTATTGGTGAATCTGGAGAGTTTCATTGACGATACCAAGGTTAAGGAAAGGACAAAATTGATTCACTGACGAGTTCCCAACTGGGTTAGACTGATAAGGATGATCATGTAAGTGGCTCGGGGCTAAAGCAGTCGCTACGCCTAGTTTTCTTTATTTTAATTGTTTAACTAAGGGGAGCGTTATACCTTTCACATATGATTTTTCTATATATTATGAATATAGATGCAATAAACATTTTATCGTTTCTTAACTTACAAATTTTAAAGTACCGTACCTTGATTTTAAATTTAGGTTACAATTTCCCATAATCTCGGCGGAAATTCGCTTTCAAGTTGTCAAGCGGTGAGAAGGCACATTGAGAGCATTGAATATAATTTTTTTATTCTTATCTTTAAACACATATTAGTTCTCAAACGCAATTGTTTATATATCAACCGCTAAATTTTACCTGTAAATAATAATTGACATTTAAATCTAAATTAGCTTGAAACTATAGCAGTTCATTTGGTTGAGTTATCTATTTTACTTAGAATTTGAAGCGTTTTATTTATTTTATTAGACTATTTTTCATTCTAAATTAGATTCAAATCGTTAATTTAGGGTGAATAAGTTAGGGAAAACTAAGGTAGAGTGCATTACGTCATACACCTGCCGTACCGATCCTATAGAGCACACATACGCTATACTAGTCAGGGGGAGTGTAGTATCTATACTCTAAGGAATTTCTAATTGGCCAATAACTTTTTCATGTATGCCATGCGATAGAGTGCAGTGTAACCACTAGTCAATCAAGGGAGCAGAACTTGGAGTACTCCTTGAAATAACTGCAACCAAATAAGTGGCAACTCCTGGCCGCCCTGATTATTGCAACCCCGGCTGCAGATCGACCTTGAACATCAGGCCAACCACAACAGAAGGGCATTACCGAGGGTATTATAAGGCAAGAATTTATAGATTATTTGGGGAAGACTCTATAATTCATGTTATATAGTTCTGATACCGTAAAGGAAACCTTGTTAATTAAAAAAAAATTGTAAATTATCGATTTTGTCGTTTTCTTGTAAGATTCTATGCTGTTCTATTGCCTGGCGCCCTTGCAAGTCCTTTTGCCAAACAACGAACTTGCCACGTCGCCGGATACTAACTGAGCCAAGCCTATCGGCACAATATCGTAAGACAGGTAGAGAGAGAGAGGTGTATTGTCTAATCAACAAAATATCTCTCTCGAGCGGGTTTGGTTACAATTATATATAAAAATTATTTTGTGACTTATTTCTATAAAGGTAATCCAAATAATAGAGATAGCAAAAGCTGACCTACTTTCTAATTTCGTATTCACACTATAATGAAACTCATAATTTTAATGAATAAGGGTCGAATTTCGGCCACTGGGCGACCGCTAGTATGAATTAATTCTCACAACTCCAATGATGAGGTTATAATTGCAACTAGTTTAGTTAGCAAAAGACAAATTTTTGGATAAGAATGTCACAGGAATTGTACAAAAAACGTTGGAATGATTGTATGGGTATGGATGCAACACATTTACATATATTATATGTCACTGAATTCAAATTTGCAATAAAAATAAGATCTCTTTTAGTGTGTTTTTTTGGAATAAATGCAAAAAATGGTTGACCGGAAATAAAATAAAAATCAAGAACAAAACCATCGGCCAAACTGTGGAAAATGAAGTTTGTTATATATATTTTTTCATTATACGTCCTGGAGAGATGTACAAAACATGAAAAGCTTTTACCCCATTAAAAGGTTTAAATGCACCCAAAAATGTAGTTGCCTGTACTTTTGACGCGACTTATATATTTTTGTCGTGTTCGAAATGTTTTAATTAAACCAGAGTATTTTTTATGGGTTTTGAAAATCAAATAAAAACAAAGAATAAACTACAAATTTCAATTCCCCATGTCAAATATATAGAAAATCATTCTGGGATACACAAGAATATATGTGTCGCCTCAAAAGTACAGACAACTTTTATTTTATGGGCCTGTGTTTATTTGGTATCAAGTTTTTCGACTGCCAAATCCGGTGATTCAATTAAAATTTCGTTCAGGAGAATTTTTAATAGAAAAGATCGTGATAACACGTATACATATAGTTATCTATTATACCTGCCACATAATGAGGTTGAGAGCCAAGTAAAAGTTCATTTGTGTTGAGGGATGACTAAAATTAGAAAAGAAACAGGTAGAGTGTAGCATCAGGATAGCAGTGTTTTGGAAAAATAACTGCAACCAAATAACTGAAAAGAAATCTTGGGGAAGAATTGTTATGTTCTGGTAAACGGAAAGATTCGCGTTGCAAAAATCGCCAAGTATATTGGTGTGGAATACAGAATCGTATTCACACAATGAGAGAATAAATGTTCGAGGAAACCAGAGAAAAGTGATGTTTTGATATCGGTGTGATGGTTCCAGAGTGAAAATAGGCACTTTTAGAAAAAGTTCAGGAGAATTTTTAATCACTACCACGAAAGCAGAACTAAACAGCATGGCCTGCAGAAAAGAATGTTGTTATCAAAGGTAGAATCCATAAAGATGTTATGGTTCCCAACACACGATTGACATAGGAAAACGGTGTTTGTGTAATATGAGCCAATACCGGGGCATACAAATTGTTCACCTTTTGCTGTGCCATTCCTGTAGACAACAATTTTCAATTCAATGGTGTGACACAAGATCACCGCCAAAATACAACGTAAAATCAATGTTCTGTTGTGTAGGTAACAAAAAAATTTTTTGATTGATTTCAATAAGTAACACATAACTTTTAGGACGACACATTGAGGGCAATTGGGTAATCGGCTTCATTGAAGACGGAAGTGAAGACTTACGTTTAGAAGTTTGCCCTAACCATGTAAGGTCTGCCGAAGTGCTGCTACTTCTTATCCAGAAGCATGTCGCAGAGGGTTCCATCATCCACACAGACTATTGGAGGGCCTATGATTGTCTGGCTGATCATGGGTACATACACAAAAAGGTCAATTATAGTGACCCTCACAATCCCTTTGTGGCACCTGATGGTACGCATACCCAGAGGATAGAGACCCAGTGGAGAGTTGTGAAGCAGTTCTTCAAGATTGACAATTTTTACCACTCGGATATCCTCCCCAACTACATAATGGAGTATTTGTCGAGAAGACATGTAAAGAAGGATAAGAGGGATGCATTTATAGCATTAATCGAAGCCTTAAAATTCACATATGGTGTTTAGTTTAGTGTTACTTGCTTCAACACCCACCTTCCCATTTCTCTCATCGGCTGCTTCAACAAATTAAGGTAGGTATGTTCTCATCGACTACTTGAACAAATCAAGGTAGGTATGTTCTCATTGCATTTAAAATTGTAATTTTTGTGTTTTTTGTTCCATTTCGGATGCCCTCCCCAACTGGAGTATTTGTGGAGAAGACATGTAAAGAAGAATAAGAGAGATGCATTTATAGCATTAATCGAAGCCATGAAATTCACGTATGGTGTTTAGTTTAGTGTTACTTGCTTCAGCTCCCACCTTCCATTTATCTCATCGGCTGCTTCAACAAATCAAGGTAGTATGTTATCATTGTTGCTTTAAAATTGAATTCCATTTATGCCCTAACTACATAATGGAGTATTTGTCATGTTTCATTTATAGCATTAATCGAAGCCATGAAATTCAGTATGGTGTTTATTTTAGTGTTACTTGCTTCATCCCCTCCCAGTATCTCATCGGCTGCTTCAACAAACCAATATATATATATAAAATTGTAATTTTTGTGTTTATGTTCCATTTCGGGGCCTCCCCAACTACATAATGGAGTATTTGTGGTACCTCCATGAGTATATGCTCTAAGTGTCAATTGTGAGGTTAACATCAAAATTTGTGTTCCATGTCAGTTACGGGAGCCCTTAAAACATCAAAATATATGGCATTTCTGTATAATTTGCTCCCAAAATTGAATAAATGTAGGTTACATATGACAAATTTCAAGTGAAATTTTTTTAAAAAAGAGGGGGTTTCTCGTGGAAAAATAAGTGCCGCGGAAGCATTTTTAAGCCTTTTCTTAACGTTTTCTGAAAAAATCATAAAAATAGGCCCGCACAAAGATAGAAAAGAGCTACCGATTTTGAAATAAAGTTAAAAAGTGGAGATTGATGTGACAGAACAAACTTTGAAGTGAAATTACAATGTTAATACTGCATGAAAAAAGAAACCAAGTAGATAGAAATGTTAAATAGAAGTAGATTTATGTAATTAGTGGTAACAAATTTGTATGTATTAAAATTATTTTTAAAATTTTTATGTAAATAATAAGTGTCACATTCATTTGTTTTGCTCAGAGTATAAAAATAATTTCCAACCTGTCAAAACCCATGTTTAATTTTAACCGTCAAAGGGTAAAGATCTTCCTTGTGTGTGTTTAAAAGCCATCAAGACGCCTGTGTAAATTTTGTTTTCAACAAACTTTGTCGTGTTAAAGAAGCCAATTCAGACATCTTGAATTTAAACTTCAAAAATCAAGAAAAAGACAATTTAGTAAAACCCGAACTTTTAATACCCCAAAATTTTAAAGTGACAAAGTACAAATCACAGAAATTATAAAGTTTCGAATCTAAAGTGGTCAGAGAGCTGCTTTCAATAGACTATCCAGTACCAAAGACCAGCAGCAGTTCAAACCAGTAATCATAATGGAGCGATGCTGATAAGAAGAGAACTGAATACATTTGTATCGAGCGGCAAAACGGTACCTGGCAAAGAAAATGGGACAGAAAATGTGGAGTTAAAAAGAACAATTCGTAATAGATAAGGTATTTATGAACATAAAGAATTTGTTAAAAATAATAAAAAGAACATGTTTATTATTTTGTTAGAATTAGTATTATGAATAGTATTTACTTATGAATTGACTAAATAACCTGACTCCACACAAAGAAAACTGAATAATCATAAAAGTAGGTAAATTTTATAAGTATGTTATAATCAACTAAAAGAGTTCATGTTAATTTGTTCTGAATATTTCATTTTCACATATAAATAAAGAATAGTAAATCTTAATTTCCAAATCTATTATTGTTCATACAAAGAAAAATAATAATTGATTAAATTTTAAATTTGATATAAAAAAATGCAGTTTAATAAAAAAAAAGATATAAAAAGGTAAGTGAAAATATAAATGTTTATGTATTTTTTAACGCCCAGAACTCAACCTGAGATAGAGAGTTGTTATGCCTAAATTTGCATACAATTAATAATTCAATGAACAAGTAATAAGATTTTTTTAAAAATTGAAACTAAATAAAAGCTAGCCGAAAAAAATAATTTAACAAAAGAATCTAAAACAAAATAATAAAACCATAGCAAAATTGCGACCAACTTATGGGCTAAAGAAAAACTTTGGCTGCACAATAACAATATATATATATATATATATATATATATATATATATATATATATATATATAAAGAAGGAAGATGGAACCCTTGGCCATACAGTATATAGGAAAGCAACTCACACCAACAGATACCTTCATGCTAATTCTCATCACCACCCAGCCCAACTACAAGCCGTCGTCAAAACTTTAGTAACCAGATCACAAAGACTAGTTGACCAGGACAACATCAAACAGGAAATGGACTAAAAACAGCTCTGAGACAAAAGGGATTTAGAGACCGAAATATTCAAAGAGCCCTAAAGTCAAAACCGAGACGTCGACACCAATAACCAAGGCCCATTTACTGTATGTCAAGGGTACCACAGACAGTATTGCAAGAATTCTACGGAGACACAATATCGATACTATTTTCAACACAGACAGAAAAATAAGCACCGTGTTGAGGGCTCCGAAGACGAGGATCCCTTTAGAACAACAGGTTGTGTACGAGATTCCATGTGCAGACTGTCATAAAACCTATGTGGGGCAAACTAACAGAAGAATTCAGGCTAGACGTGATGAACACCAGAATGCTATAAGAAAGCAGGAAAAAACATCCATTGCGGAACACGCCACCACGACGTCTGGCAAATATAGAACATCCTAAATCAAGACTCGTAAGAGAGGCAATCGAAATAGCGAAGAGGCCTCACAGTCTAAACACACGCAATGAAATCCAGAACTTATCGAATTGTTGGAAAATTCTATTTAACACCGTACCGACCCGGACCCGTCCAATAACTACTCAACCGGAAATAACAAATCAGCAGGCGGGAGGCGTGCCTACTGAGCGCCCACGGCCAATCACACGCAGCCGTTCACGGCCGAGCCGCGACTATATAACACCGTGCGCGCTTCTGAAAATATCAGTATTCGAGTAACTAGAAGCGAAAGCAGAAGGCTACGAGAATTATGCGAACCGACCTAAAGAGGGCAAATGTGACCCTGCCGAAACGTCGTCATTTTACCATCGATCCCGGCAGGGGATCAGTTATCACTTTTCAAAATTAAGATTTTAAAAAAGATTTATTTAACTTGTACAAAAAATATAACGTTGGAAATATAAAATGAAAAATAACAATATAAACTAACACAGACAGAGTAATAATGAATACTGAATAAAGGAAAACTTACAATATATAATGTTTACAATTATGAATCAGCACTGCACACACGACAATTCTCACGGATATAGTTGCTACATAAGTTCACACAAAGTTCATGTTATAAACTTATATAACAACTCCCATCCATTTGAAAAAGTTGATGCTGTATCATTAACTTTTAAGGGAAGTTCTGAAGTTCTATGTCTTCGGTAGGGAAGGGTAGACTGTGAAGTTGTTCTCTGGAATTGCTGTTTGCGGGGCCTGGTAATGGTGCTGGATCGCTAGTAGGGTTAGGCTTGGCTTACTAAACTTTTTCCGGATTGCTGTGGCGGTGAGCAGGACAACAACAATTACTGCTAAAGTGATTGCACTAATTTTGAATAAAGGGAGGTATGCCTCTCCACGAATGGTTGGTTGGCAATGTTAAGATCTAGAACATCTAGTTCTTGAAGTTTTAGGGGTTCAATACGGGGAAGTTGACTGACGGTAGGCATGTCGTCGCAGCAGTTGGGATATTTACTGGATAATGTTTGAGTGTGATACTATGGAGATCAACCAGAGGTTTATGTTGATCTCTTGGATATTATAATCGTCTGCATATAATGTCGAAGTTTTGCAGGTTGCGGGAAGTGAGATTGGCTGTCTGAGAATTTGTCCTTCGCAGATAGCATCTTTGTCTATTGGATGTGTAATTGACTTGGAACGAATGTTATGCGTGTGTTTAATGGCTTGCAGTCATTCAGGTCTTCGAAGGATGTATATAATAACGAATCGTCATCTCTCGTGATAAATTTTGTTTTTATTGAAAGTATGTGATGAAATCCTGTTCGATCATCCAGAATAGGTATAGGATAAAGGTGATAAAGAGTGTAAATCTCAGGATCAACTAAAGGAATGTTTAGTAAAAAAATGATTTTAGTGTTGATTTGAAAGGCTTCTAAAATTCTATCAAATCAATGTAGTGAGCAACATTTGATCGGAAGTGGTAAATTATTTTCTTATAGTGACTGAGAAATTTTTTGAAGGGAATCGACCAAATCTACTGGGTTTAAGATCGAACTATGTAAAAATTCTAAGCGGGCAAAAGAGAATGCAGTTAAAACATCGTTTAGAGTGTTTTCGATAAATATATGGCTCTCCATTAGGCTTTCACACAGATCAAGGATATTGATTTGGAATTCATGAAAGTCAAGATCAATCAAAATGTATAGAAATGACTGTCTTATTTTCTTGATATTATTTGAGAATATTTTCTCTTCCGCTTGGAATTTTTGTAAGATGTTGTTAAGGATTGTAATGACTGAAGTAGAAACGGATATTTGTTTTCTTACTAATTTTTGAATTTGATGTTGTTCTTTAGTGATTTTGGTTATACAGTCATTCACCATTTGCCGCATCTAAGTTTCCTGAAATGGCTTTCCAAACTGAGCCCAGACCGTTAATAAGTACGCGTTTTCTTCTGTTTGTAGTGTAAGTTTAAGTGTCAGCGAAAATGTCTGTATATTTATGTATATTCACGAATTTTGAAATTTGTTTCAACAGGCTCACATGTGTCTGTACTTTTGGTTTAAATGATTTTTTGTTAGTTGTGTTGCATTAATAGTTTCTAGAATTCGGTTTAGTATGGCGTCTTTGAAGACAAAAAGTGTCCATTTGTCGTTAGAAATTTCAAGTGTGCCTTCTTCATTTAAGAAAACTCCTATTGTGTTGTTAACGGGTCTCAGAGAGTATTGTTGAAGGTTGACGACTGTAAACAGTCCAAAGGATCTGAAAAGAAGGGATATATTCAAAATAGGGTTTCTAGTCTGTAAAAGTTAAGTTTACTTATTTGGTTAGTCTGTAAGTTTATAACTGTTGCAGAATTTTTGCGTATCGCGGTAATTTCAAATGATCCATTGAATTTGTTTTCAGATTTGTTTTTAATCTGAGATTCGTTCACGTAAACTTTGTCGCCTACTTTGTATTCCGGTTGGTTAGTTGAAACAAGTTGGTCGAATCGGACTTTTGATTTCTGTTTTTCTGGTCGGTTTTAGTGCGGGACAGTCTATAATAGTAATTCAGTCTATTATTGAGGTCCCTGACGTATTTGGAAATGAGTTTTTCCTGATCGTATATTGTTTCCGGAGGCCTACTAGAAGTGTGCCTAAAGATTAGTTCGTAGGGCGTAAAATCGGTAGTCTTGTTTTTAGTATTGTTGTAGCAGAACACTGCGTAACGGGAGGACTTTGAATGGATGTTCGGCTGTATTTGCCCCTATCATATCCGCTAAAGTCGCGTGAAACCTTTCGTTAGAACCATTTGATTCGGGATGGTGGACGATTGAATAGGATTACTTTATGTCATATAGTTCGCACAGGTTCCTTATTAGAATATTGTCAAATTCACGTCCATAGTCGCAATGGATCCGAAGAGGTGTACAGTAATGTTGGAAAAATATTTAAAGGATGTTTACGGCTGTTTTAGCTGTTTTGTCGCCAATAGGGTAAGCTTGAGTAAATTTAGTAAGTTCATCCCTAATAGTCAGTGCGTAGTTTCTCGTTGGATATTCGGAAATATCAATGTTGATACGTTCGAAGGGTGTTTTTGGAGTTTCAGTGATAACAAAAGGAGCACTTAAGTTTTTTCTACAAAACTTTACCAAGTTTTATCTACAAAACTTTACCTTTTAGCATGTTTCGCAAGACTTAATGAATTGCTCTACACTTTTGATTAGTCCAGTCCAGTTATACTTTTCCCTCATACGTCGAATGGTTTCATTAATTCCACGATGTAGGTTATTTTTGCCGCAATGGTACAGTTGCAGTATAATGGGAATTTCGTCTTGGGAAGGGGTTATCACAATGTTTTGACAAATTTTTAGTTCTATGTCTTTGTCAACGAGTATAAAAGATAACGTTGTTTTCAATACAGTAGGTTTCTGATTCGTCAAACTGATCTTGGTTATTATAGAGTATGTTAAAAAAATGCGAGACAACAGTTTCGGGATCGAATGGTGAACGTTTAGAATGTCAGTGGTGAAGTTTGGGTCTTCTGCGAAAATGTCTTCGATGCTTTTGTTGTGCAAGTCATTGAGTTTATTATGCCATAAGAAGGTGACTATTCGTTTGTGAGAATTGTCTAGGTTGGGCGTTAGAAATTTCTATTTTTGAATAAGATTATCGACTCGATTTTATATAGTTGAACAAATCGATTAAATTCTGTTGTCATTCGTTCGTCATCATCATCGGGTTTTTGATCATTATCGGAATCTGGGTGTTTTGGGTCAGTTTCGTTATTTGCAAAAATATTGATTTTAGAAATACAGTCCGTGCATTGTTTGAAGTGATTAATTATGATATGAGAAAGAGCGTCTGCGTTTAAGTTTACCTTGCCGAGCTTGTTTTCTATTTTATATTTATACTTCTCTAGCTTGAGGCGCCATCTGGCTAGACGACTGCCAGGATCTTTGATAGAGAAGAGCCAAGTAAGCGGGCGGTGAACGCAAAGTAATCTAAACTTTCTCCCAGAAAGATAAGGTCTGTATTGCTTGAGTGCCCAAAAAATAACTAGCAGTTCCCGTTCGATAGTGGAGTATCGAGTTTCTGCAGTGCAGAGAGTACGGGAAGCATATGCTATAGGAAGATCTTTTCCTACGGGGCCTTGTGAGAGAACCGTTCCAATTGCAAAAGAACTAGCATCATTAGTGAGCAGGAATGGTTCTTAGAAATTTGGGTAGATCCAGATAGAGTCAGATACAAGAGTTTGCTTCAGTTCATTGAAGGAAGACTTGCAATCTGCGTCGAAGATGAATTTGACGTCTTTCTCCAGGCGTTTTGTGAAGGGTTTCGAGATCTTGGCGAAATTTGGGATGAATCGTCGGTAATACAAGTAAGTGTAAAGTAATGTCGTACACATTGACTTCCAATATAAAATTAATAATTCTATTCTTGAGAAACCGCCCACTTTTACATGGATGTTACATTTGACGGTAAGCTTTCCTTTATTGCTCATATTGATTCCGTTTTCTCTGCTGCCAACAAGATGTAGGGCTTTGTTGCCAGTAACTCCCGAGATTTACTGCAACCAGAGACATTAAAAATATTATATTTTGCTTTTTTCAGGTCTAAAATTGAGTATGCTGATATAATTTGAAGTCCATTTTATTTAATTCACATACAAAAATTAGAATTAATTTAGGGACGGTTTTTAAACTCCTTTCATACAGAATAGATCATGTTTATCCGCCAATTGACACTTCTTTCCCGACATAAAGTAGACTGAGCCACCGGATAGATAGTCATTCAGTAATTTCTCTGTTTAAACTCATCAACAATAATCTTAACGACTCAATTTTTCTGCAAAAACTGAATTTTTTTGTTTCTAGAATCACGTCTAGGACAAATCACACCTCTTACCTTCCCACTTCTCGTACTAATACTCTAAAACGTTCTCCACTTTATAAAATGTGTTCGAAGTGTAATGAGGTGAATTACCAGCTTGACATTTTTAATTGCACTGTTTCAGCCATAAAGACCTACTTTTTAGATAACTGAAATAGTTAAATGTTTGAACTGTGTGTTTTCTCAATTCTAAGATACAATCTTTAATCTTAGCGTGTGTACATGTTCTGTAATTATTCAATATCGTTAATATTTGTTGTAAACTTGGTTAAAACTTTTATTGTTAATTTACTTATTGTTGCTCTTAATTTTCTTTTTTTTTCCTGTTCTGTAGTTGGATGTAGACCTGTTTGAACAGTAAATGAATAAATAAATAAATAAATAAATAAATAAATAAATATCCGGCGAGTCAAAGAAAAGATTTAACATCTTTAGGAGTTTGGGCTGAGGAAAATTCTGTAGAACTCGCCACTTTTGCTTACGGAAGCATCGAGTTTCTTGGGGACGACCCATACGGGGGAGGACCAAGGAGAAGAGGAGTGCCTGATTGTGCCTTGGTCAAGCATTTTGGCAATTTGAGTTTTCACTTCCTCTTTATGAACTTGAGGATATCTGTAAGATTTCTTGAAAACGGGTTTGGCATTATTCGTGTCAATAGAATGTTTGACGACATTAGTAAAGGTCAAAACATCGCATTTGAGAAAATATCTTCGAATTCTAAGCAGAGATTCGTGATAACTTCTCGCTCTTCGTCGTTTAGATGTTCTGTCCGAATTTGTTCCCTGATAGTAAAGTTTCTGTCTAAGTTTATAGAGTCAGATTATTCGTGTGTATTAAGATTTAAGACACGGTGTGTATAGTCAAGGGGTTCTAAATGAAGCTTGGGAAAGTTAACAGTTTTGGGCATTGCGTTCTCGTTTATTACCGAAGTCAGAAATTCTCCCTTTGAATTAACACGTACAATTGCTTTGGGAAGTCTTACGTTGTCAATTACTTGTGTCGGTAAAATTGCGTCAGTATTTCTAAGTTCACATTTCAGTTTGAAAATTTGTTTGGTTGGTGCCTGGATTGTTGTTTGATTGTTATGAGTATGAAGTTGTGCGTTGGTACTGGGGGTGTCTGTTGGTTTTGTACTAGATTGGTCATGATCGGGCACTTTTGTAAGGGGATAGTTAGTAATTAATTGTTTGGATTTTAAATCCACGATATATTCATAATGTTCAAGATAATCAAGATCTAATATTCCATCAAACTCAATATCTAGATCGGAGATAAAACCTTGTGTGGATTACCTAGAGCGAAAGAAATGAGTGTGAATTATGATATCGGGATTTTCTCATGAGTAAAGCCTTGAATTGTTACTCTTTCGGGAGATCTTTGTGAAAAGTTTTTGATAGTGATAGGTTTCTTTGAAAATGTAGATACCAGGTCCGGTATCAATTAGGAGCTAAAATTTTCCAGAAGCGTCCTTGATATAATAAAGGTTCTGGGAATTTACTGTCAGAAGGGGACTTAATGAAATCTTTGTTCTGGGAAGTTCAGATCGGGATTGAAGTCTTCCAAATTCAAGTTCTGTATTTGAGTTTGGACTTCTCAAAGGGTAGTTGTCGTATCTGGTGGTTGATATAGGCTCAGGAGCGCTAGAAAATCCTGGTATTCATTAGAGCTGACAGGTTCGACATGGGTATTATCTACCATTTGTTCAAACCCATGGCTTCGGCCCAACGAAATTTGTTCTGTTATTTTGGTAGAATGAGTGAGTGTTGTTTGGTCTTAACCGAGAATCCGCAGCGATGTGGCCTAATCGCCCAGAATTTAAGCGTTTAGGAGATGGAGTTGGTTTTCTAGCCTGAAAAGAGGTTTTAAGGGGAACAGATTTATTTATTTTCTGATCCTCACAATAGGAAAGCTGTAATTCCCTTCTAATACAAGAATGTGCCTCTAGAAGATCTTTCGGGTTACTGGTTAGGAGAATTTGGCCTAATCGTGGTTCTAAACCGGTAAGTAGGGTGTTTAAGACCATTGGGTCGACGAGAGTGGTTTGAGCATCTTTCTGTTCGTTACTTAGATTAGGGGCTTTTTAGATACAGAGTGCTTTTCTCACTCAACACTTTAAACCTATTATAGAATGTTAGGGGAGATTCATTTGATAATTTTTATAACTGTTGACGGTCGTGTATTATTGAATAAATGTCACGAGAATCTCCAAAATGTAGGGTTAGAAGTTGTTTTATTTCGAGATACGACGCGGGGTTCCTAGAGTTGATTAACTGTGCCGCTTTTCCCCTTAATTTATTTATGCTGTAAATTACCAACAACTATTTTTCTTCGGCAGTAGACATGTTATACGCGCAATTGCACGCATGTATAAAGGTGACCAAAGAAATTTGGTCGCCTTCAAAGTCTGGAATTATTGAAAATATTTCCGACAACCTATATTTTTCAGTTTCATCGACAACCTTGTTGTTCTGTGATTGTGCCATTTCGATTTAATACAATTTGAAAAAATTGCAATATACTTCGTGGGTTCAATTAAAAATTATAAAACTAATATGCACTGTCACTTTTCTAGAACTTTATTTACATTCAAACAGCTGATTCAAAAATACAATAACAATCCCATATAAGCTAGTCGTCGCGGTATCACTGCCTGGCGATCGTAGCGTTCTTCTTTTATATCACCAGCGTAGAATTCTCCAGTAGAAATCATCATCGTGCCTTCCGCTGTAGAGTCTTTTCGAGAATCGTATTTTTTTATCTTAAAGCGTTTGTTGTGCTGAAATGACACAGGGTCGGCTTTGGGTAAATTTCGTAACACTGCCCCCTCTTTAATTCTGATCGTCCCGATCAGAAACATCCCCTCCATGATAGGGAGCGAGTCGATCTAAATGAACCACCTTCAATTTAGCCTTGGGGTTTCGACGGATTCGGTAGACGACGTCATTAAGCCTCTTGATCACCTCGTATGGACCATCCCAGGCGGGTGTAAGCTTTGGGGATTTACCCTTGCTCCGTTGGAGGTTGTACAACCAGACTTTGTCCCTCTCCTGGAACCCGACTGAATTGGCCTTGAGGTCGTATCGCGTCTTCATCCGGTCACTGGTGGCCAACATCTGCGTTCGGGCTAATTCGTGTATTGCCAGCATGTTATGTCGGAGTAGGTCGGCATAATCGTCGATGTCTTGGGGAGGTTCTTCGGGGGAGCCAAATGCCAAGTCGCATGGTAGTCGCAGCTCCTTTCCGAATAAGACCCTGGCTGGGGTCAAGCCTGTACTATTATGTACAGCAGAGCGATATGACAACAGGAATAGGGGAATATGCTCATCCCAATCACGCTGCTTATTGCTGACGACCTTGGATAGGTGTTGTTCCAAGGTCCTGTTGAATCTTTCCACCATTCCGTCTGACTGTGGGTGTAATGGTGTTGTTCTCGTTTCCTGATCCCCAACATCGTGCAGACCTTCTGGAATACATTCGATTCGAAGTTACGCCCCTGGTCTGAATGTAATTCCATCGGGACGCCAAACCTGCTGAATAGTTGTTCTACTAGCACCGTCGCTACCGTGGTTGCCTCTTGGTTGGGTATCGCATATGCCTCAGGCCATTTGCTGAAGTAATCCATTGCGACCAGAATGTATTTGTTCCCCCTCTCAGATTCGGGAAACGGACCGGCGACATCGATGGCAATTCTCTCAAATGGGACGCCCACATTGTACTGCTGCATTCTACCCTTGGTTCGGGTCTTCGGGCCCTTACTGGCGGCACATGTGGCACATTTGTGGCACCAAGCTCTGACATCTTCGAAGTAATTCACCCAGTAGTACCGCTGGCGAACTTTGTCTAGGGTTTTATTCATGCCCAGGTGGCCTCCGGTAATTCCATCATGTACTTCGGTCAGGATGGCTGGAACCTTTTTCTTCGGAACTACCAGTTGGGACTTGATTTCTCGTCCATCAGCGCTTTCCCAAACTCGCTTGAGGATTCCATTGTCTAGTCTTAGAGAGTGCCACTGAGCCCATAACGATTTCAGCACGCCGGAGTATCTAGCTACCTCGTCCCATCATGGCCTGGGTGCCCCTCTCATTTTGAGTGACAAGATTGGTTCGATGTCTGGATCAGCCATTTGGTCCTGGATGCACTGTTCCGTTGTCCAGTCTTCATTGGCCTGCACTCGGATCTGCCTGATGGAGATACCCTCTCGCTGTTCCGTCTTCAGACAATGCTTGCATTCCGCTCTACAGGGTCTTCTGGATAGGGCATCGGCATTATTGTGCAACCGGCCGGCACGGTGTTCCACCTTGAAGTCGTATTGCTGTAATTTCTCCATCCATCTGGCCAGTTGTCCTTCCGGTGTCTTCATGTCCAGCAGCCATTTGAGTGCGGCATGATCTGTTCGGATTAGGAAATGGCGACCATACAGGTATTTGTGGAAATAGACCACAGCCCTTATTATTGCAAGAAGTTCTTTTCTGGTGACGCAATAATTTCTTTCTGGCTTCGAGAATCCACGGTGTCTAAGATGAACTTTCCGGACTGTGTAGGAAAGGCTAGGATTGGGCTGGAACATAGTGCTGCCTTCAGTCGCCTGAATGATGTTTCGCAATCCTGATTCCAATGGAAGGTCTGTTTATCAGTGGTCTGCCGATGTAGAGGGGCGGCGATGGTGGCAAATCCCCCAACAAAACGCCGGTAGTATGAACAGAGGCCCAAGAAGCTTCGGAGTTCATGTTTGTCTCTTGGAACTGGCCAATCACGGATGGTTTCTATCTTGTCTTCGTTGGTGCGGATTCCTGACTCAGACACTACGTGGCCCAAAAACTCTACCTCTTTTTGAAACAAGGAACACTTCTTCGGATTGAGTCTCAGGTTGGCGTTATTAATTCTGGAGAATACTTCGCCCAGGTTCTTCGAATGGTCGTCGAATGTCTGGCCCATGACTAGGATATCGTCAAGGTACACTAAGCACGTCCTCCATGTTAACCCGCTCAGTACATACTCCATTAGCCTCTCAAATGTAGCGGGTGCATTACATAACCCAAAGGGCATGACCGTGAACTGAAACAGCCCTTTACTGGTAGAGAACGCTGTCTTCTCTCTGTCGTTTGCGTGCAGACCAACCTGCCAATATCCACTTTTTAGGTCTAGTGTGGAGAACCAACGGGAGCCTGCTAGTGTGGTCAAAGTGTCACCGATTCGGGGTAGTGGATAGCTGTCTTTCTTCGTGACATCATTCAGCTTTCTGTAATCCACGCAAAATCGGGTGGTTCCATCTTTCTTTTTAACTAGCACGACGGGAGCAGACCATGGACTGATGGATGGCTCAATAACTCCATTTTGTAACATGGACTCGATGTTTTCCTCGACTGCCTGTTGTTGCCCCAATGGTAGTCGTCTAGGTGGTATTCTGATGGGTTGAGCCTTTCCGGTATCTATTCGATGCTGGATGATGTTGGTGCGACCGGTGGTTCCATTTTTACTGTTAAAAATTTGCCAGTGTTTTGTGATAAATTGCTTGGCTTTCTTCTGGTTCTCTGGTGTCAAGTGTGTCAAATGGTCAGCAAACTGTTGTAGGAACTCTTTATCGGGCCCTTTCTCCTTCACCGACGTCTGGTACTCTTCTTCACAATTGATGATGGTCTCTACTGGCTTGAAACAAGCTATCTCTTGACCATTGGTAATTCGGATGTCGTTGTTGGACAGATTCAGGACTCTGATTGGTATATTTCGTCCGGTGTTAACTATAGCCCGTCCAACCAAGTAGTCATGAGCTAAGTGTACGGGCTCCACCATTCCAACGCAGCTCCCAGGATTGCTGTCTAGCTGCCCATGAATAATCTGTTCAGTTCGACCGGGAATTCTAGCTGAAGACTTTGCCACAATTTTTATGGGCGTGACCGATGTGTTGACGGGCCGTGTCAATACAAATTCCTCATTCAGGAACCGAAGAACATCATATCTCGGGTCGAACATAAATCCATGCTGGCTAATTAGGTCCATTCCCAGTATAAAATCGTCCTCAATATTCGCTACCAGGACCCTATGCCGGATCATGTTATCCCCTATCTGTAGCACGACATCTGCCTCACCCTGTATTGACATGGACTCGCCGGTGACTGTTCTGAGCTGGATGTTATTGATAACTGGCCGAATTTCTGATGCGCTCAAAACCCTGGACTTGGCAATGGACACAGCGGCGCCGGTATCGATGGTGATGGTAACTGCTCGCCCGTTGATGGTGCCTCTGATGACTAGGCTGCCGCTATCTCGGCAAAATCCCCGGATGGATAACGTTTTGGGGGCTGGTGGAGGGACAGTCAGCATTCGCCCCCCTATGCTGACTGACTGACGGTCCCTGGACATGTGGCTGTTCTGTTGGTTACCCCTGGTCGGTAATCGTTCAGGTGGCCTCACTCGACAATTACGTTAGAAGTGCCCTGTCCGTCCGCAGCCGTAACATGCCCCTCTGGTGCCAGTTCTTGGTGACCGGTCTAATATATCATTCAGACCAGCCAGCAGCGCTTGAAATGGTGCCTCTGACTCTTCCTGGTTGAAGGAAACTGCTCGGACCCTCGGCTTGGACATGTTCATGACGGCCTCTACTTCCAAAGCCCCAAGTAGAGCTTCATTACTTTTCTTGACGCCACTTAGTCTTAGATTTCTTTGTACTTCCACATCTCTGATGCCGTTTATTAAACTCTGTGTGGCCAACTGGTCTTTTGTTTCCTCTGGCAGGTCTGGGTAGGACAAGTGTACTAACCGCCTAATCTCTGCTTCGAATTCTTGAAGGCTTTCACCGGATTTTTGCGTTTTGCCACTGAGTTGGACTTGGTATACCGGGCCCAAGGATTGATTGTCGTAGCGTTTGTCTAGGATGGCGATGATCTTGTCGAAATTGCCTTGTTCATCGACTGAAATGCTTTGGAGGAGTTCTAGGGCCGGACCTCTTAGCGAAATTACCAGAGAAGTAGACTTTTCTTGATTATCCCATCCATTAGCTGTAGCCACGGCCTCAAATTGTCGTTTATACATGGGCCAAGATGAACTGCCGTCGAATGTGGGTGGTTTACTAAAGGAACCTTTGGTACTCACGGTGTGCTGGTATTTTCCTCTCTGCAAATCTTGTTGCAATTTTTTAATTGCTGTTTCCACTTTATCTTGTACTTCACTGTGTACTGCGTCTTTAATTGAACTGATTTCAGCTTTTACCTGGTTTTGGATAGCACTTATTTCAAATTTCACCTGGTTCTGGACGGAATCGATGTCATCTACTTTGATTTCAAGAGTCTCCACATTATTTTTTAGGATCTTTATGTCGTCGTTTATTTCTTTTATATCTGATTCAACTATTTGCATTCTTCCATTAATTGTTTCATTAACTTGCGATACTTTTTGCATTAATTGTTCAAATTGCGATTGTCTTTTTTCTTCCGTTTTGCATTGTTTTTCTTCAAATATCTTAAATTTATGTTGTCGTTTTTCTTCTAATAATTTAAATTCATTTTCTTGTTTTTCTTCAGATATTTTAAAATCAATTTGTCTCTGTTCATTCAATTTCGAGAATAATCCCTCAATTAAATTTTGTTGTTCACTTTTCATCGTGGAAACAAGATTTTCTAATTCTATTTTACGTTTTTCATCAATATTAGTGACAAGATTTCCTAATTCAACGCTAAGTTTATCATCAAAAGATTTCACTAACCTTTTTTGAATTTCTTCTTGATGTTGATTTTCCTTCTTGTCACGTTTTTCTAAAATCTGTGCAATTTTTTCGTCCAGTCCTTTTTCGTAGTTTCGTCCATACTACGAGTTTCCATAAATCAAATTAGGATGTTAACTGCACTTAATCCTTCACTTCTAACACCAAATTGCAATATAATTCGTGGGTTCAATTAAAAATTATAAAACTAATATGCACTGTCACTTTTCTAGAACTTTATTTACATTCAAACAGCTGATTCAAAAATACAATAACAATCCCATATAAGCTAGTCGTCGCGGTATCACTGCCTGGCGATCGTGGCGTTCTTCTTTTATATCACCAGCGTAGAATTCTCCAGTAGAAATCATCATCGTGCCTTCCGCTGTCGAGTCTTTTCGAGAATCGTATTTTTTTATCTTAAAGCGTTTGTTGTCGTGCTGAAATGACAAAGGGTCGGCTTTGGGTAAATTTCGTAACACTAGGAAAAGTTTCAAATCAAAAATAATAAAATAGTATCAATAAAATAAATAAATGGTGTAAAAATCATTAAGCAATAAATTAGTATATGGTGAAATACCAGTGTTAGATGATAGAATGGTATATATTTAAATAAATGTGATTAAAATTAATAAGTGAAATAATTCACTCGTTCGAATAAATAAAAATCAAGGTAATCAAATAAATCAAATAAAATATCAATGTAATCAAATAATAAATCACTGATTCAATTCACTGAAAAAAAAAGTATAAAATAATCAAAATATCAAAATCAATCAAATATTAAAATCAATTATTAATAAACTTAAACGTTAGACGATTCACTACTACTCACATCAACAGGAACATTGGAAGATCCGTGTTCTCCTTGTTATCGCATTTGGGACTTCTTCGACGTTCTTTGCTCCGTTGAGGGATATAATTCGCCCCTACCAGTTAGAATTAAGCTAGTAACGTTGACGGATCCTACTGACAGCGCCAATTTGTTATATCAAACTTTTCAAAATTGAGTTTTTAAAAAAGATTTATTTAACTTATTCCAAAAATATAACGTTTGAAATATAAAATTAAAAATAACAATAAAAACTAACTACAGAGTAATAATGAATACGGAATAAAGGAAATCCTACAATATGCAACGTTTACCATGATGAATCAGCCCTGCATACACGACAATTCTCAAGGATGTTCTTCGGATCGTAATACGATATGGCACGTGTTGCTGAGTCAGCTGGGAACGACGAAATATAGTTGCTACATAAGTTCACACAAAGTTCATGCTCGTTTTACAAGTTTTATTGAAGACGCCATGGTTTTGGCCTTTTTTAAAGCTATTCTACAGCGTGAATAATTGTGAAGTTACATTTTGTAATACATGACACACACCAAACTAAACTAACGACAAACGATATATATATGAACAAGGCTAGGTTCCGGGTGAGAACCGCGTCTGAATTTATTATATTCTCGACGTTTCGACTTGCGTATCAAAGAATGACACCTCGAAGAGACTTTTCTTTTTTTGGAATATTTTTACTTTTGTTTTGTTTCATTATTCATTTATGTACATTGCTTTCATCGTTTTGTTTTTTCTGTGAACTATAAACATTCTTATAATCAATAAAACTGCAATTCTATGATTGTTTTCTTTCTACTTTCTTCCGCAGTCTTGGGACTTGTTCTCTCACAGGAAATTTTTTCAGGAAAAACCAGAAACAACCAATGACTAAGAGTCAAGTCAAAGACATAGTTAACTGTATCTCTTCTCAAAAATCTGCAACACAGATCCGGTCGTTGCAGCGTATATTTTCTATCACTTTTTTTGCAGGGTTGCAGCTGAGCAGAGTTATCAGCGGAGAAGTTTGGTTTTCTTTTTTATTATCGTTTTACATTTTCCTGTAACTCAATCATTCACCAAATGACAACACCTTTGTTCCCCAAGATAAGCAGAGCGGTTACATTAAATCCATACAAGTAATTGGTACTTTCAAAATACTGATTAGATCCTAGTTTAATATTACATGAAAAATAAAAATCACGTCAGTTCCAGATTTCATAGGAACAATAAAAATTATCCGTTAACCAACTGATTGTATTTTATAAAAACTTATTTGTGGTATAACGGACTAGAAATCTTAAGAGATATGCGTGCATACTAATGTTTCTCTCTTACATAAAATTAGTTACTAATGTCGGTTAATAAAAATTGATATGTATCCACATTAATTGGTCGAGGTTCATTGTAAATATTTAAGTCTTGATTTACTTATTTCGGTGAAAAACGTTTGTATTTATACACATGCGTATAATCTGCATATCAATGAAATTTTCCTGAAATATGCCGGTGCGATACTTTGTGGATATATATTCCGAAATTTATATCCAGCAGTATTTTAGATGCAAGTGACACTATCTCAGTTCACATTTCCATTTTTTCTTTAGCTAAATTTATTCACCTTTTTCAGTCTGTGTTATATCTCAATTTATTTCTATATAGAAACTCAAAAGAAATATCAAACTATAACGGTTTCAATTAAACTATTCATATTGTCACACTGAAACTCTTTAAATAAACGAGTGATTTTTATATATGTTAATTCTTGTGCTCATGTGATTTTTCTATATTTTAAGTAATTGTCCATATTGAATTAGGTTTATTTCATATATCAATTCCTTTTCATCTTAAAATCGTGTTAGTAGAAACATTATAAGTCGTAATTGCCATGAAATATTTAGCAAAAAATTTCATCGATTTCTTAAACTAGCCTTCCATTACTGTTATGAATGACGACCGTTTAGATTGAGCATTTTCCAAGTAATTGACATGCTTTTTACTACTTATATTATTGTTGTTTCTACAGGCGGTACCGGACCATATTCAGCTTTGAAATGCAATTGAAATTATACTCTTTGTAGATACTTTACAAAACTCCTGTTTTCCAAATTTTGCTTTAGTCTAATCATTTGTTCTATTTCATAAAATTTATAGACACAAAATATCTACAAGTGTCTCAGATAAAACAACAGAGGTTAGAAATGAACAAAATAAATTGTAATATCTCTTACTAAAAGCCGTGTTAGTAATAATAGTTAAATGTGTACATTTTAAAATTGTAAATAACAGATATATTGATTTTCAGTAATCAGTCCTTTTATTTGGTATGTTAAACTTTGTACTGATTTTTTGTTCAATTGGCACAATAAATTAATATTCTAATTGTTATTTCCTATAAATACTGAGTTCTCTTTGAAATGACCATTGCGTCCGTGATTTCGTCACCGGTCAATATATAAGTTTAAATTATTAGCCATCCTTTTGTTTTTTCGCAAACTACGTACATGTTATATCCAATCCTAACTAAGAATTATAATAAATAAGGTCACATGTGTTCACAATGAACAATAGATCTTTTTATATGATATTTGCAATAGATGCTATGTTGTTTCCTGGGAATATCGCCAACTGCAGACGCTGTGAAACCTCAGCAAAGCTAGTTGGTGGTGGTTAACAACATAAATATGTGTGTAATAATAATTAGAACGCTTTTAACATCTTAACTGCTTTTTACATTAGAAGCGTTTTACTGTTTTTACTGTTATAATTACTTTGTATGTAAAGCCCGCGATAATTAAAGTCGTGTATTTTTTAAGTAAAATATTTTTTTTAAAAAAAGATAAATTTTGTTCAGCTCACAGAACAAAATTGGCGCAGTCAGTAGGATAGGAAAAACTTTGGGAAACAGCGACGACCCAACGAGCTGGTGTAGAATTTTGGTAGAATTCGGCAACAGCCTCACTGCGATAAAAAGTGGAACACGGCGACGTCCCAACTGTCCAGATCCCACCAGACGAACCAGGCAACAGATTGAACAACCAAGGGTGGACCCTAGTCCTTAAAGTCTACAGAACCTAACAGAAGAAGAAGAAAATGTCAATGTAAGTAACAAAGAATCATGTATTATGAAGGATATATTTTTGAATAATTTAAAGCAATTGAATAATTTGACAACTGATTTACAACTCAAGCAAACAATCCAGAACGTTTCTCTGAAAGTTACTTCCCAAATAATTTAATTTGTTAATATACATATAAAAAACAAATTAAAAGGAAGAGCCGCGGAATTAAATAATTCAAAAAATCCTAACTCATGAAACATAATCAAAACTCTATTAGATAGCCATTTCAGAGATTCTCGCGATTTAATTTCTCTCATTCAAGATTTAAAAACATTAAAACCATTAAACTCATAATCAGCATTAACTTTCGTGTCAAGGTTACAGACACACGAAGCAAAATTGTACGCCGCTATCCATAAGCAGAATTTAACCGGAGAACAAAAAGCTGCACAAACAAAATTAATAGAAACAATGTGCTTAAATACGCTATTAACAGGTTTTGAACCGAAGCTAGGTCAGATAATTCGAGCTTGCAATCCTTCTGACATGCTTACCACAATAAGCAGAATCCGACGCGAATTACAATTGAATTATTTTGAATTGCAAAAATTTCCAAAACAAAATATGCCAAGCAACCCTCAGTGGAAAATACAAAGAAATATATTCAGTATGCAAACGCATGGGACATATACAAAGTGAATGTCGTTTCAGAAATAATTTTCCAAGTCCTCAAATAACAATCAAAATAGCCAAAGATAACCTTCACCTTCAAATTTTCAACAATAAAATTTCCAAAGATCGTTTACACAACAACAACAACAAGTAAAATACCAGTGAACAAATCCTTCTCAACCACCTCAATTTCAAAGACCCCCAGTAATTCAGCAAAACCCAAATTTCCAGAGATCTTCAACAATTCCTAGAAAAACTTATCATATTAACGTTGAAAACAAATACGAAAACAGCTATCAAGAAAATGATCAAAACCCCGAATATCAGTGTGAAAATGATTTTCCTTCCTATAATTACCAACAAGATAATTATGAACAAATTGACTATGAAGTAACGCAACAAAATGACATAACATGAACTAACCGAAAATTTTCAAGACCTTGCCTTAAAACACAAACGCCCGGAAATGCAAATTCAGTGACTCAATACCGACAATTTCAACCCCAATCAAAACTTCCAAGTACCATTTATGAAGATCTCATAGAGTAAGTTCCAAAAACGTGAATTATATTAAAGACCCCCTTAACCGATTTAAAATGTTAATTGAGGAGCTGGAATTTCCATATTCCAACCCCATATGTTTAGTACAACTCCCGTAACGAATCAAGAATACTTCTCTGTTCAAGGTATTACTAATGAAAAAGTTCTCTTAACAAAATCCAAAATGATACCATTTAAACCCGGTGACCCTCATAAAGTTTACATTTCGAACATCGATATTGACTTTAACGGACTACTAGGCGAAGATTTCTTAGAACATTATGACGGCATAGTAGACATTAAGAACAAAAATATTTTCCTAAATTTCAAATCAATCCCTTTACATAAAGTCCTTGATCAAACCCAAAATAAACGTATATTACTCTCTTCACAAGCAATTGATAAAGTCAGAATACCAATCGCAATTGTAAAAATTAATGATATCATAGGCGAATTTTTACAACAGATATTAACCCTCACGCAATTCCAAAACAAGTAAATTTCATTAATATACAACTTGAACTAATCGAAACTAATTTCTTAAACACTTTTAATGACAAAGCAGAACATAATCAACTTTTTCCTGACAGAAACGAAATAATCCAAAATTCTCTAAGACTCGATCATTTAAACAATGAAGATAAACAATTAGTTATTTACCTTTGTTTAAAATTATCTGCTATATTGACGGAGATAAATTAACATTTACTAACAACATAAAACAGACAATTGATACTAAAGATGCTATACCGATTTTTACTAAATCATACAGATACCCCCAAATACACCAAAATGAAGTAAAAACACATGTATCAAAAATGTTAGACCAAGGCATCATCAAACATTCTTACTCCCCATGGTCATCTCCTGTATGGGTTGTACCTAAAAACTTGACTCATCTCAAAAACAAAAATGGCGTGTAGTAATTGATTCTTGGAAACTCAACGAAGTCACCGTTGGAGATAAATACCTCTTACCTAATATTTTAGAAATTCTCGAACAATTAGAAAAATGCGAATATTTTATTACTTTAGACCTCGCAAATGGATTTCATCTAATCGATATTGATCCAAAAGATACTCAAAAAACTGTCTTTAGTGTTGATAATGGACACTACGAATTTCTTCGAATGCCATTTGGACTCAAAAATGCCCCTTCCAAAGAGTAATGGATAACATTCTATTAGACCTCCAAAATGAAAAATTTTGTGTATATGTGGATGATATCATTTGTTATTCCCCTACCATCCACGATCATAATTCACGTCTAAGTGAAATTTTCAAAAGATTAAGAAAAGCCAATCTAAAAATTCAGCCGGATAAATGTGAATACTTCCGACCAGAAGTTGCTTATTTAGGTCATTTAATAACGAAAGATGGAGTAAAACCCGATCCGAAGAAAGTTAATGCAATAAAAAATTACCCCCAACCAATCAACTCAGAGGATGTCAAAGCTTTCCTAGGACTATCAGGATATTATCGTAGATTTTGCAAAAATCTCAAAGCCATTAACGAAACGTTTACAAAAGGACGTCCCGTTTTAATTTGATTCAGATTGCACATCTTCATTTAACAAACTCAAAGAAGCAATAACTATCACATATTATCACAAGGTCCCGTTGGAAAAGATCTTCCAACAGCTTTCGCTTCTCGAACTCTTTGTCCTGCCGAGACGAGATACTCTACTATAGAAAGAGAACTCTTAGCTATAGCTGTAAATCACTTCCGAAATCTAATTTTTGGCAGACCACTTAAACTTTACACCGATGATCTCCCTTTAACATGGTTATCCCCAATTAAGGATCCAGGTAGCAGACTAGCCGGTTGGAGACTTAAGTTAGAAGAAAATGATAACGAAGTAATTTTTAAACCCTGACGCATAAACAAAAACGCAGATGCTGTCAGGCAATAAAATCAACCACGTTCAAAAATGTGCACAAATGCATGTTAAAATTCTAGATAACAATGAAACTGACGAACAAGAAACTGAAGAAACAAGAAACTATTGAACAACCACTATACCCTGAAATTGATCTTCAAACCATAACTGATAAATTCAATAGATGTGTCGAACTTTTCAAAATTACTTGTTTAACTGATTATTCTAAAACTAAATATATTAACAAACAATTACTTGACAAGACTAATAAAGTCATAATAGTTTTCTTTCGCGAAAACAAATTCGAGCAATATCATAATGACATTTTAAAAGACATATTCGTAGAAGAAATAACCTTAGACTATAACAATATCCACACATACTCAAGTCACACAGTAAGAGATAGGAAATACTACATTATAGTTTTACCATTGGACCCAGAAAGTGTAGTAGAACACATGTCCTTTACATTATTTAAATCGTAGAACTTCTTTGTTTAATTTTCTCCCATAAAGAAGTGAAATTCAAAATATGTCAGACCTTAACTCAAACCCCAGACAAAGAACAAATCCCAATAATGTTATATCATTATCATTTAGGTAGATGCAACCTACATCGAGGAATAAATTAAACCACAAGACGCACAAAAGAGAAATATAATCGGCACGGAATGAATAAGGACATTGAATTATATCAAAAAATGTGAGATTTGTTAAAAAGTAAAAATTTGTAGAAAAAATTTAAGTACACCACTAGTTATCACAGAGACACCCAAAACTCTCTTCGAGAGAACATATGTAGACATTTTATAAATTCCCAACAAAAATTTGGTACTCACAATAAGGGATGAACTCCTTTTTATACTTTCGACATTACGGTACCCCTTTAAGAATCCACTGTGATTCAGGTAAAGAATTTAATAACAACTTACTAAAAGATTTGTGTACCTTATATGATGTTAAATTAACAGTTTCAAGTGTTAATCATTCTTCATCAAATGGTTCACTTGAACGGTTTCATGCTACTCCCATGAACATGATCAGACCCCATAAGTTAGAAAATCCAAAACATCCCTTAAGAATCTTGCCGTATGCGACGATTTGTTATAATAATACAAAAAATAACACACATGGATTCACACCATACGAATTAATCTTCGGAAATACTTCGGGTAGTCTCCCAGAACAATTATACAATGAAAAAGAATTGATCACAAGATACATACGAGACTTAAATTCCCGACTAAAACATTATTACCAAGTTGCTCGTGAACGAACAAATAAGAAAAAATCAAAGATTAGATTCGGCATAAATATCTCCCCAAATCCATATCAATACAAAATCGGAGACTATGTATTTGTAAAAGAATCACAAATATCTGATAAATTAAAAGAAAAATTTCCTGGACCCTTTGAAATATTAGAGATATTCAGCAAACTTAGTAAATTGAAATACCCTAAGAACAAGAAGAAAACATTCCTCTTGAAACATAATTTTCTTTTCAGATTCTTGATCCTTCTTCTATTAAAATGCTGCAACGCACAGATGGCATTAAACCCAGTGAAAAACACAGTAGGAATCTGTTACCATGAAGAATCATATTTTAAGATATGGAATAATAAATGGACTATTTTAGTATATAAAGACGCAATAAAAACCGCAATCGATCACAACGAGAAAATCTTAGATGAACTAGACTTGATGTTTGAAACCGAAAATTCCCGTTTAAATTCATTTAAACCGCAAATGAAAACGCATCAAAATTTATTATACTAAATAGCTCATTCAGTAAACATGAAATACTCGGAAGCTTTTGCAGACACAACTCAATCTCGCTTTCGTAGAGGAATAATAAATGGCATTGGCTCAATATTTAAAGCCAGCACAGGAATATAATGAATGTATAAACAAAATTTCCCTTGACGAAAAAGAACTTGAAAACCTCATGAAAATCCAACTTTCAGTCACAACCTCTGTAATTAAAAATTTTAACAGTACGATACAAAAATTACAAATTGAACAAACTATTTATGATATTTCTAATGATTTAGGTTTTATGAAGCTCAATTAAAAATATTGGAAATTTGTGAAACTTTAACCGAAAGTTACACATTTTTACAAAACGAATTAAATGATATCTTGAATGCAATTACATTCCCAAGACTAAAAATAATTCACCCTTCTATAATCACGCCGAAAGACTTGATAACAACTCTTCAAGCCCTATTACAAACCCTTGTAAAATATAAATTACCCTTGCCAATATCCTTGGCATAATTGAACTATCAGCTTTTCAGAAAGATTCCAGAATTATCTTTGTTTTAAACATCCCTCTAATTGAACCAGAAGATTATATATTATTTAGACTTATCACCATTCCAATTGCGGATAAACGAACTGGATTGCATCATATAATTTTAGCAAATCAAACATATATTGCAAAAGATGATGATTCGATGTTATATGTGACATTTCAAAACTTATACAAATGCAAAGATCTATCTTTCAACATCAAACTTTGCAAAGAACTTCTACCATTACCAATTGACAGCAACGCTATATGTAAAGCACAGCTACTACTTCAAAGCCTCGAACTCCCAAAATCAACTGAATACAACATTCAAGAATTAAAATTAAATACTTGGTTGATAATGGTTACAGATCACGTTCCGATAACAGTCAAATGCAAAGACAAACAAACAATTTCCGAAATTATAAATGTGAATACGATAATGAAATTACAACCGGGCTGTAACAGAATTCAATCCAAACCAATGATGGAAGTCTACAAAAATGTAACGCACAAAAATCACGCTCTAACAATTCCCTTCAAATGTTGTGATGAATTTCCACCAAAAGCCTACTCACCAAAACTTCAACCCTTAAAGCAGGGCAAAATTGATACCGAAGAATTAAATATTGCTCAACACAAACTAGACCAGTACTCTGAAGAATTGGATAAGATGATTGACTAACCCTTTGTGAATAAAGATACTCCTTGGTTTGTTTACTTCACTGTTACAGTTATCGTCATCCTGGTCATCCTGTACATTTTCTGCAAATGTAGAAAAACAAGACGCATCCAAATTAGTATTATGGCTAGCCCCAGCTATCCACCTTCGCCACCTCCAGGTGGAAAACGAATTCCATTCTTCAGAAGATTCCTACCCCGTAAAAGACCAAACATCCGAGAAACCGAAGATAAAGAAGAACTGTGAGAAAATTCAATTTTCTTTATTGTGAACAATTTTGTCTATCCCAACTTGACCATACAAAGTATGGCATCACACTCCCTCTAAGGCACGCTATGAGTGCCTTTAGGGGAAAATTCACTAAACCCCAGATATCCCGTAGTTGGAGTCGTTTTCCACGAATTTCCTGACCGTCCGGGCTGTTCCTAACAGGACGGCTTGCATTTGTTTGTAAAGATGCTAGTCCAGACCGAGGTATTTTAAATTATTTAATAGTTGTTTTGGGACTAGTCCTGTCGTTGACATAACAATTGGTACCGTTCGTGTGTTGTTCTTGTCCCACTGAGTCTTTATTTGAAATTCCAAATCTCTGTATTTGGTTATTTTCTCAGCCTGGTTAGTATTTATATTATTGTTGTTAGGAATTGGTATGTCAATTAAAGTTGTTTTCCGAGATACTTTATCTACCAAAACTATATCTGGTCTATTGTGAGCAACATTCCGATCGGTCAGTATTGTGCGGTCCCAGTACAGGTTGTAGTTGTTATTTTCTAAAACAGATTCTGGTTTGTATTTATAGTATGGTAATCTTACCGACTGTGATAACTCAAGTTTCGGTGCTAGTTCCTGGTGAAGTATTTATGCCACAGCATCGTGTCGTTCTGTGTATTCAGTTGCAGCAAACGCTTGACAAACTCCTGTGATATGCTGGATAGATTCAGATGATTGGCAACTGTACCTGCATCTGTCGTAGTTAATAGAAGGGTCTTTAAAGATGTACTTTAGGTAGTTCTTAGTTGGAATTACTTGGTCTTGGATTGCCAATATAAAGCCTTCCGTTTCAGGAAACATATGACCAGAGATCAACCAGTAGTTCGACGCTGCACTGTCGACATAATCTTGGTTGACGTCATTTTTATGTCTTCCATGAAGGAACTTCTCTTTCCATTTCAGGAGTTTCTGATCTGTGGTCTGGTGGTGTAATTGGACATGTTGTTGTGTCAGCCGCAGTGGTGTCGAGTCATCAATCTGGCACACGACTCTGTGTAGATCAGAAAAATCTGCGAGTTTCTGGAAATGACTACGCAAAATAGAAATTTGTTAATCTAATAGTTTGCTTAGATCTGTCAATCCTCTTCCTGCTTCATGCAGTGGCAAAGTTCTACGTTTGACAGAGCTCTTTAGATGGTGATTTTGAGCTTTTGTTAGTAAAACTCGAACTTTTCGTTGTAGTTGTTCAATGTGAGTCTTGCACCAATTAACTATACCGAAAGAGTAACTGAGCACTGAATACGCATAGATGTTAATAGCCTGAAACAGATTTTTACTGTTTAATTTAGTTTTCAACAGTAGTCTTACTCTTCTATAAAACTCTGCTGTTAGGTCCTTTTGCATAGTAAAGTGATCAATACGTTGAGCCTGCTTTATTCCAAGGTATTTCTAAGTATCACCTTCCCCCATAGATTCAATTGAGGTGCCTTCTACTATTTTACGCATATCATGCAGCTGTTGTTTCGTTAAGTCTTCGATATATAACAAATGGTTTATCTTTAATGATTGTACGTTATTGTGTTTGAGACTGAACCCAAAATTAGTCGAGTTCAGTTTGTTTGAGAGAGGGTTCATGGCAAGGCAGGACCACAGCGGGCTAAGAGAGTCTCCCTGGAATATACCCCTTCTGATTGGAATGGGGTCAGTTTGTATCGAACAGGTGGCTTCATTCAGTGTGATTTTGGTTTGCCAGGTGGACATGGCATATTCTAAAAATAATACAATTATTCACTTTATAGAGTTTCAGCACCTTAATGAGCCAATCATGTGGAACTGAATCAAAGGCCTTTTTGTAGTCTACATATGCCATGTAGAGATTTTGTCGTTTGGCGTGGGCTTGATTGCAGACAACGGAATCAATTATCAGTTGTTCTTTGCAGCTCATAGAATTTTTCGCACATCCCTTTTGTTGTTGAGTAATTATGTTGTTCAGCTCACAATATTTGAAAATGCGGTGATTAATGAACGATGTTATGAGTTTGTATAAGGTTGGAAGGCAAGTGATTGGTCGGTACTTTGCTGGGTCCTGTGCACATAGGTTGTCCTTTGGTAATAGGTATGTAGCACCATGCGTAAGGAAACTAGGCATCTTGTGTGGGTGGGTAATTACGTCATTTATAAGGGCTGTTAGTGTTTCGTGGGTTGCGTACAGTTTCTTTAGCCAGTAATTTTGTAGACCATATGGTCCTCGTGTTTTCCAGTTATGGAGGTGCTTCATTATGTTGGATGTGTCTTCCGTTGTAAATGGTTGATGTTGCATGGCATCAGAGTTCTGAGATGCAGCCCCCTCCTCATTAATCTAACTGACTCTGGAGTTATAGGAGATTGTTCGATGTCTGTTTTACTGGGGTAACTAGGGGCTTCATTATTATAGATGTTGTTAAGTTTTCTATAAATCCCTTTTTCTGATTGTTGGAAGAGCGTGTTGTCTAGTTTCCATTGGTTACTGGTTTTGTACCTTCTCAATCGACTTATGTAGACGGAGAGCTTTTGTCGTAGACTGTCCAGACACTGCTGAGATGTGATGGTTTCTCCATCCCACTGGGAGTGTATTCGGTTATTGTCCATGATAATCTTGACAAGCCTTTCTATTCTGTTCTTCCTGACTCCTCGTTGGTACTCGGTCAGTCTTCCAACGTCTTTCCGAAGAGAATTGATTTTCCCTTCAAGTCTTCTTTGCCAAGGTGCTATTCGAGATGTTTGTCTAAATTAGGGAGGGTCTTGCTTTGGTCTTAATGCGACCCCAATTGTTCTGCAGATAGAAGTTGCAGCACAGAAGATGATTGTGTGTAGCGACTCCAACGTATTAGCCCCTAAAACATAGTTTGGCAAGTTAAATTTGTTCATAGCCTGCAAGACGATACTCAATTTCTTAGATGATCTTAGTTTGGGAAGAGCCGGTCTAGTCAGTGGATCTGTTCCACTATACCCTCTAAGGGCTCCTTCCATTTCTGCTTGGATCTTCTCAAGCAAGTCAGCTTTTGTTGGCTGTGCTTGTTGTAGTTCTTGAGCCTCGTCCGCTCTTTGTGCCAAAGGTTTCAGGCTCTGGGTCGATTGTATTTCGACCAAATATTTCGCGCTCCACTTCGCTCTTTATTCTATCCAGTTGTTCAGGCGAAATAATGCCATTTCTGAAGATGACACGATATTGATCTGCCACTCTCTGTTCAGTAAATTGAAGCTCTGGGTACTCACGACAGAACTCTTGATGGAGTATTTGGCGATATCCAGTCTTGTCCTGGCCAAGGTTCGTAATTCTGTAAAACGGGCGCATTATAAATTCATTCATGGCGCCAGTCCATTTCATGCGCTGTCTTTTCAGTCCCGCTTGAGTGAGCGCTGGCTGTTGATCCTACGCAACACTTTCTGCGGGTGGAGTTCTCGTTTCGTTTGACTCCGTTGTGATGGTCACGTTGTTGTTGTGACTGTATTTGTGAGTGTTGTTCTGGTTCTCCTCCTTCTTGGGCTGTAGCTGCCACCGACGTTCCGCATGTCCAGCGCCGGCTCCAGACATACCCTGGCGATCCCCAGGCAGCGACTCTTTTCCAAGGCATCTATTCCGTCGCTCCATTTTCATGGGTGGTGTCACCAATTGACCCTGTTGACCCAGGTAACTTGGACCCGTGGGGTTGTTAATTCCCAGATGAAATGATTTAAACTAGAATATCCCGTGCGGGTTGTGCAGAAGGAAGGAAAGCTAGGTAGTAGGTTAGCGGACAGCTGCCCCTTTAGTCGCCTCATACGACAGGCGGTAGATACCGAGGTGCTATTCTAACCCGGCCACTACACTAATCTATTATTAATATTTTATTATTTGACTTATTTTGATATTTTTACCCATATGCTTTATTATGCTTATACAATTTTATTTACACATATTACAGGAAATGTTTACTATTTTTTTGAAATGGAGGGCGGAGTAGAATTATAGTTTTACAGCGTGGGTCAAAATTTTTTTAAAGAAATGTTATATAGTGTAGACCATGAACAGTTGCTACCTCCTATATTGAATACTTAAAATATGGAGCGAAACAAATTTATAGTTATACAGTGTGTTTAACACAATGTTAGAAAAAAGCTACATATAAAGGGTGGTGAAATTTTGTACTTTACAAGGTGGCTCAAAAATTATCAGAAATAATAGTTATATAGCGCTGACCATAAGAAGTTGCTTAGATGAAATATAGGTGGAGTAAAGATATAATTAAGTGTTTAAAAAAAGTTATAGAGTTATTCAAGGTGGTTAAAAGAAATGTTGAATTAAATTGTTATATAGGGTGGCCCATAAAAACTCGAAGTTTAGTTGAATTATATTCGAGAATGTTGGATTAATAGTTATGTAAGGTGGTTAAAAAGTATTATAAAAATTGTTATATATCTTTAATAAGCTATTTATTTTATTAAACAATGGTATCTTCTATACGCGAGTGAAACCGCGGGTAGCGGGTAGTTATTTATTTAAATAGAACATATTATTTTGCAGTTCTATTTCGTATAAAGTAATCTTTTAAATTATTTTTAAGGCATAACGGTTCGTGAAAGAAGACAATCTCACGAGTTGTTATTACTCAGAACAAAAGAACCTCATTTTATATAATATTGATGATGCCGAAGAAGACATAATCAATGTAACTGGAATAATGACTGCAAATCCGTCACTATCACTATTGATGTTAATAAAACCTATAAAATGATTGCGTCGGTCCTAAGTACCGCTCATCACATCTCTCTCTTCATCAACCTAGGACATTAATCAGACAAAATATAAAATCAATAGGCGTAACGTAACCTGAGTAAATATGTAGGTAACTAGCATTTATAATGATATTGCCGTTGACTTGGTGAAAATTTTAAGGTGCCCAAGGGTTTTGTTTCATTCTCTCATTAATGCCCTACATTGATAAGGAGTGTGATGAGTGTTACCTAGGACATTTCGAATTATTTTTTAGCTTTTAGTACATTATTAACATCAAAATTGTCTTAAGTTTAAATAAAACCGTTTAAGTTAAAAATCTTACTTAATTTATTTTCCAGTATTTAGTTTTTTATTTTGTTAGATTATATTTCTCATTCTATATAATTCCTTGAGTGCCTCATTATTACAAAGTTTGTTCCCTGACAATTTGTTGCCGTCTAACTCTTCATTACATATTCATTCAAAAGATTTACTCGACTCAGGGCAACGTAGGTCTGAATTCTTCAAACAATTTCGAGCCTAAATATAAAACTGCCTTGCATTTTTTGGACAAGGGAAGCCCATGACAAAGTTAAAGGCAACATCCTTCTTGCAGCCGTTCCGTCATTGAATAAAGTGTACAGCGTCTCTTCTATAGTCGAGCCGAACTAATGGTATGACGAAACTGAGGCCGATACGTCAATATTGGACAGCAACATTACTTTTGCTCCCACAATTATTTCTAGTTCTGCAGGTAAGTGTTGTTTATGTCAGACGGTACTATATTAGCTAAATTCAATTTATCTGTATTTCTTGTTGTTTCAATTAGGTGCTCCTGTGCTTTTATTTTATAAATTCAACCACCATTCTTTCGAAACAAATTTAAAAACATCATTGTTGTGGGCATTTACTTACTAATTAGTGGGGTTGACCCTTAAAATAGATGCGCCCAAGCCTTCCGGGGAAAACGCTAATCATATATGATATCATTTTATCCTTTTACCTTAACTTGAATGGAGTACCGCTAACGACCTATCATTTTTAGCCACCTTAACGCCACCCACTCCTAGACTTGATACAAAATCTTTACTTGGGTGGGAGATCCATGCATGTATTAGAGATCTTGCATTTGATAGCGATAATGAGGGGGTGTGAAAAATATATACTTAATCTGGCATTTTGTTGGCGGCCATATTGGATTTTCTTTTTTTTTTCATAATAAACTTTATTCTTCTATCCTAACTCTTTCATTTGATAATCATATTAAAGGAGTGTAAAAAAATATATACTTAATTCGCCATTTTGTTGGCGGGCATATTGGTTTTTCTTCTTTTTCATAGTGAACTTTATTCTTTTATTGTAACTCTTTCATTTGATGCCCATATTGAAGGGGTGTGAAAAAATATATACTTAATCCGCCATTTTGTTGGTGGCCATATTGGATGTTCTTTTTTTTCATAGTGAACTTTATTCTTTCTAGCCGTTTTGTTTGATATCTATATTGCATTAATTGTGAAAGAGTATGTACTTCTCCATTTTGTAGTGGCGGCCATCTTGGATCTGCAATGAAACAGAATGTATTAAATTGTATTGTCATCAGAAATAATGTGTGCACCAAATATCAGATCAACCCATCAACAGGAAGCGGGTGAGATTTTAATTCCTTGATTTTACCCAAACAAATAAAACCGTTAAAAAATATGTAATTTATGTATTGAAAACAACGGACATCATTTTGATCAAACTTTATGCCATAATTTACGTTATGTATCACAGATCCTTACTATAAATAAATGTGAAACGAAAGTAACGAATTGTTACAAATACTGGTGTTTCAATTTTGTAATTTTTTGGTCTTGGTTTGTTATACTTTACATTTTACTCTCGGAAATATAGATTTATGAAGTTACCTTCTTTTCGCAAAACGATTGAAATATCTTTCAGATGTCATATACGAATTGTAGTTAGTTCCAATAGACATTTTTTGTATATAAATTAAATGGGATAAAACGCAGATTAAACCGCGGGTTTTTTACCGACAGCTGAATCAAGGCGACTACATTATATTATGTCAAATGACACATGACCCTAGAAACAAATTTAAAACGTAAGTATACTTTTGTTGTAATTACTAATAGATGTCAAAAGAGGCCCATATATTATATATATTTGAAAACGGGCAACATTATATTTTTAATCAAGGCATAAGCAACTGTGATTCCTATTTAAAATAATTTGGTCAAGTGCGAGTTGAACTCGCATACTAAGGGTTCCGTACCATCGTAAATACTCTAATATTCCAGTTTCAGACAAGCAGAGAATGAGTGAATTTTCTTATATTTACACCTTATATCTTTAAAAGGGAGCGTTTTAAATTTGTAAAAAATATACACTTTTATTTTCCACACTCACTTTCTATTTTATCTGCTACATGATTCGCTTGATTTTTATAAGAATATGTATTTAATTTTCTAATTTGGCCCACAAAATTAAAATTAGACTTTAGAACTTTCAGGGAAGCGTTTTATAATCAAGTGTCTTGGACTCTATAGATTGGAGGATAAAGGGGAAAATAGGCCAAGTTTTAAATAATACATTATTAAATCTTTTAAACAAATGATAATAATGATAAATATGGTATATTTCTAATTCACATAATGACCCTTTTATTTGATATATTACATGATGCGTTTGAAAATTTAATTTTTATTTTCCATTTAATTCTATAATTTGTCCCCAAAATTTATTTTGGTGTTTTCTACTAATTTTTCTTATAAATTTCAATTGAGCCCCAGTACCCCTAATTATTTTCAAAATTTTAGGTAGAATAATCTCGAAATAAAGCGGGAAATGATAATTTCTTTAATATATTTTTGTTGATACCTTGTAAACAATTAATTTTAACAATATGAAATATAATATATAGATATATAATATAATATATATATAATATATATATATATATTTGTATTCTCTCGTAATGAGCCTTTTCATTTGATTATTGCATGGGTTAAATATATTTTTTTATTTTTTGTTAATTCTATAATTTGCCCCCACAATCAACAATATTAGGTATTGCTTCGTATTTTTCCTGTAATCAAAAAATGTTAGGTCCCCTTATTGTTTGGGGAATAAAGAGCGGAATCGGAATATTTTTGTTAATATATTTTAAAATATTTATTTTAAAAATATCAAAAAATATATTTGTATTTGTCATAATGAGCCCTTTGATTTGATATATTACAGGATGCTTTAGAAATAGTTTTAATTTTATGTTTTCCATTTAATGCTGTAATTTGCCTCCTAAAAGTTGATGTTAGGGGTTTCTCCTTATTTATCCAGTGAAGTTCAAGTCAGGTCCTATATCCCTATTTTTTGAGATTTTTACGTCTTTTTGTTTCGGAGATAAAGGGGAGGAATGGGTAATTTTTTATATTTTTGTTAATAAATTTTAAATAATTTATTTTAAAAATATGAAAAAAATATGTTTCTACGGTATGGTATCCTACGCCAAAAAGTGTCTTCACAATGTATCTGTATAACTTGTTACTTTTATGTTTGTTTGGGCAAAAACACCCACAATAGAAATAAAACGAAGTATATTGCAGGAATACCAAACGTTTCAATGTCTATTCTGACTTCGCTGTCAATGGCTTTATATTTATTGATGTAATTGCAAAATGAAAATTTATGGTGTTATTGCCCAAACAAACATAAAAGTAATCAAGAATATGCCACAAACAACGTTTAGAAGACAACGTATAACTTCTTGTCACCTAACTTTACATAAAACCAAATATTTTACATGTAGCTAGGTAATTTAAATATTTATTACAACTCAGAAACTAAAGGCACCAGTAAGTTTATAATTGTAACATTAGATTTACCTCAAAAACAGGGACCTCGAATATGTTTCCATTTTTTGTATATTTTGCAGTTACCTGGTGTCCTATATAAACACAAAATTGACCCATCCTGTACATAAATTGAAACGAAATTTGTCCTAGGGATATTTTTCCTATAGTCAATTGTTTCCAATTTTTAACTCTTTTGTAATATAATACTAATAGCAAATTCATAATAGGAATTACCATGCTAGCATAACTAATTCCATAATAACAGCTTGTCGCTGCTAATAATGTGCCTGTTTAACATGTAAGATTAACCTTTTTGGAGATAAATCATTTATTAAATATTAACTAGCGTACTGACAATGTTGTTGCGTACTTGCAATTAGGAAGTATTAAACAGCTAAGCCATCCAAGGGTTAACAAAGTAATAACCCTTTAATTAATATTTCATTAATCATGAGGTTGGTCAGAATTAACATTATATTGTAAATTTCGTTGTGCATTTAATTAGAGTCCCGACTCATGTTTGTATATAAACAATACAACTTTACAATTCCGATTCCATCTATATCTAGAAAATCAAAAACAGCAACGACTGAGATTATCTGTAACATTTGGACCAATGTACATTGAAATGATGGTTCTAAATGCTGTTTTTCATCATTTCGAAATAAATTAGAGAGATATATTTTAAATATATACTACTGAAGGTAAATGGAAAACGAAGTTGGAAAACTGACACATGGAAACTTCAAAGAATATATGGCAAACTAAAGGAACTTGAGTACGAAATGAGAAGCAGATATATATAGATATATTGTCAATCTCCGAAATGGAAATAAAAGGAATATGAATACCTAAACATAAACAAAAGAGCCACAGCAGAGGTTACGTGTCCCATCCACAAAAAAATGAGAGTATATTATTATTAACTTGAAAGAGTGGAATTACTCTTTCATTCCAGCTCTGGTATGAATTTTTAAACTAAAAAATTACTAAAATGTTGAAAATAAAACTTTCTTTAATACTAACCACTTCCAAGCACTGAAACGTTGCAAATAATAAAACATAACACTATACAACAAATAGCACATTCACTGTTGTTATGTACCTACACATTAAGCAAACTAATAGTAAACAACGAAAGATGTACAAATTAATTACTTACCTATCTATTTTTGAAGTCGGTGCCAAGCAAACCTAAAATCCAGCAATGAGTAGTTGTCTGCTAATTATTTAAACTCGATTGTAGTTTGGCACCGATATCAAAAATATAATAGATAGGTAGGTAATTAATTTGTACAGAATGATCATCTTTTGTTGTTTTCATTTTTGTACTTTGCTTGTAATTACATAACAACAGTGAGTGTGCTATTTATTGTCTAGTGTTTAGTTTTATTTGTTAATTATTTGCAACTTGTTAGTACTATGTAAGGTACTTGTAAGTCGGTTAATATTAAGAAAAATATTATTTTCCTCTTTTGAGTAATTATTGAAATCTGTTATTGTTTTAAAATATTTTCTTTTCAGCATTTTAGTTTTATTTTGCACTAGGGTAGTTTTTATTCTGTATTTTGAATGTATAATCTTGGTTGACAGGGACCAGATAACACCGAAAACCGTAACATTACAGGATGATACATTTTCGTTTAGATTGACAAGACACAGTTATATGAACAAAATGAACTTGATAGGTCTTGACTTAACAAGCCAAAAATATGTTTAATTAAATCAATTGTCATTGATTTTGCTTTTATCACTTTACTTGATTGTTTTCATTTCTAAACTAAAGACCTGTGTATAATCGCACCCAATAGCAGTCCAAAGTTTGACATGTGTTGTCACTGATTTTCTATTAGGTCAAGAGTTGGTGACAGCAAAATCACAGTCTTCGCAAAATTTAAAAAATGTTCATTTAAATCTGTATTTAATAGGTAAGCAAACACTATCAGCTTGGTGCTCCTTGATTTATGGTGCCGCAGATATCTTTAATAATATTAATTATACAAACTATAGTACATATATGCTTGCGATTTTCACAGCAAATTTTCAAATTCGCAAATAAAACTTGCAGTGTCCACAGTTCCCGCAATATTACGTTGGAATTAAAATCTTTATGAAGAAATGTCAATTACGTCACTCCAATAGTGTTTTTGATAGGAATATTGTCTTTTTGATGATTTTCTGCAAAACTGCAGGGTACAAATCGTAGAAAAGTATATGAGATCACGTCTGGATCTTCCTTAAAACAATACAATTTAAAAAAATATATAAATTGGTCGTGGGTTTTGGAAAAATCAACCAATATGTTAGGTATATTGGTCTGTTTCTATGCATGTGTTCAATCCCAAATTTTATCCATTACAGATATAAACATTTTCTAAAATTTGAAATTTCACCAATCCGAATGTGTATTTTTTTAAAATAAAACAACAATTATTTAAATCGGTTCACAACTGGAGAAGAAATCAGAAATATTTTATTAACCGATTTCCAAAAAAGAGAAGGTTATCAATTTATTCAAAAATTTAAACTGCATTAAATGAAATAATATTGCAGAAAGGTACCATATGATTGTCTATAACATGAGATTTACGGTTTTCCAGATAATCAGAATAAAACGGTAAATAAGGGACTAGATTTCAGTGAATGTCAATGAATATTCACTGTTTTCTCTAAAACCGCTCAAGAAATTTGAATATTATACATTGTATTCTACAAAGATATGTTCCAGCTTACCATTTTTCTGAAAATCGGAAAAATATATACGAAAAAACTGTAAACATCATGGTAAATGTCAAATTTTCATCATAAATATCTAGTTTAAACGTCAAGACATGCTATGGAAGTATATCAAACAGGGTGTTTGTAGTGGTCTCCATTTTGATTCATTTGAAGTAAGTTTCTTTTAGAGACGAAGTTAGGTTAGGGGGCTTATAGTCCCCTGAAATGGCAGAAAATATTCCGTTAGTTTATCGAAACGAAAATTTGTTATCTCGGCGAACTCTTCTATATGGTGTTACGTTATATTTTTACCGCAGAATCTAACTAGCAGTATATTCCATAAATCCGTAAAAGAACAGGTAAACGACGAAATATCTGCGGTTCGAATTATGCAAAACGTATTTGAAATAGCCTAAATATCTACAATAACTGTTTTCTTGTAACTAAAACACGAGTATTAATTTCGAATATTAAGACCAACGGATAGGATAAAATTATCTTCAAACGTAAACACGTACCTTTTTTTTTATTCTGTAACATTTTTGTTATTACGATAGGCTTATTGGGTTTTTCGTATTGAAAATATCCTCGTTTGTATTTGGTATTGATTTGTTTTGATTGTGACAAATTCGAGGTTAAGATTTTTGGTTAGATTTTCTTGATGTATAAGGCGATTTTGCTATGGGTGGAATAACACGTTCTAGACAGGTTAAAGACATTTATGGGAGGAAGAGGTAGAAAAGTAGAGTCGAGCACGGGACATTTCGAGCATTGAGGTTGTGGGATGTCGTAGAAGAAGAACGTTATTTAGGCGATGTTGGTATTAGAATTGAGACGAATTGATTTATCGACTATTTCTGTGCTTCATTGTCGTCGACAAGGCGGGAAGCATGTGCGTGGAGAAAATTGTGTGAGATGTCAGTTGTCGGAAAGGGGTTGGCCGCTGATCGTCCTCGTGTACGATTGTTGCCCGTTGACTGTCCTAGTGTAAGGATGTGTGTAGTACCTGGGAAGAGAGGTTATGGTGAAATGTGGTGATAGATGTCTAGAAGTGTAATTGGGATTTAGTTGGATACACTTTATCGTTGATTCCGTTATTGGTTTTGTGATATTTTTGGATTGTAACGGAAACCATACTCGTGTGAGGATTTAAGACAAGTTCATCACTCACTCTCTCGTGGATCTGCAGTTTCAGCAAACGTTTAATTCATGTTTCCATTGGCAGTTTGGTGATATTTTTGGAAATTAGTGGAAACACGTTCTCATCGGTGAGGATTTGATTGCTGAATATTTGCATGAACTCCCGTTGGCCTTCCTGGACGTCTAACTGGTTAACCACCATTTGAACATCGTATGTAAGACTTTTAGCCCATCCAAGACCTTGTTTCTTCATTGTATGGGGCTATCAACTCACTTAGTTTGCCGAAGTTTTGGCAAGTCTTGCAATCGAACGAGTTCCATTTTGGTTTATTGGGAACCGGAATCGGTGGTTGCCGTATAGCAACGACGGCGTATGTTTGCTTAGATTCTACAGAGGACAGCTGAGTGTTGTGTCATCGCATTTGAACAAGGTACCTTTGTAATTTGTTTCAGTGTTTTTGTTTGCTCATAATTTACTTTTCACCTTTGTAATTTGATTCAGTGCATTTATTTTGCTCATAATTTGCTTTTCACATTATTTGATTCAGTGTATTTGTTTTGCTCATAATTTGCTTTTCACAATAAAGATAATTGATTTATTTGAATAACATTTTGAACTTATTGAATTTAATAAAGAAGCTGATTATTTTGTCAAACTTTTGTCTGTTAATTTGCTCATATAAATTTGATTTTTGTGCATTTCCTATAGTGTTAAATTTTTAATATCATTTCATGGTTACTGATTTATTAGATATTGATATTATTTGGTATTTTGTGAAAGCGTCGTGAGAGCTCGAAACGTCGACTTCAAAGCTATAACTGGTAACTTAGACGCTGCTAATGGCGAGTACTTCACCACAGTAAAAATAGTTTAAACAACGGACAACTGCAGATCGAAAACATTTTGAAAAACCAAATTAGTGTAACACTTCAGTTATAAAGAACTTTAACGAAACTATCCAACACATTCAAATCGACGAGAAAATATTTAACGAAAATATTCGGAAAATGGAAAATATGATTCGTAAGGTAAACGACAAAATTTCGTACGTAGAAACAAAACTTTCATTTCTAGAAATAAGGGAAAAACTAATGGAAAATTATTTCTTTCTAGAAGACAACTTGAACGATGTTCTTCATTCTATAACTTTTGCCCTTCTAAAAATTTACCATACCTCAATTTTAACTCCTGAACATTTTATTACCGCCTTACAGGAAATATCACAGAATATCGTAAAAAATAATTTACCTTTCGCCGTCAAATATTCAAGTATTGCAGGATACTTAGGAATTACTGAATTGGAAGCTTTTCAAACAGATTCCGACCTTGTATTTATACACATAAATCCATTTATTGAACAGCAATCATTCACTGCTCTCCGCTTATACCCAATCCCGTTCTATGGTGATAGAACTGGGTTATACCATGTACTTTCATTCACTCAAATATATGTTGCAAAAGACGACGATTCCTTACTGTATATTCCGTTAACAGACCTTATTGTCTTCAAACCGTTGAACAATCGATATAAATTGTGTTCCGAACTCTATGCTTATCCAATAGACTGAAATGCTTTGTGCGGGGCCCAACTTTTAAGGAACTTTAAAAAAGTGCCGGGCAATTGTCATTGTGCCATGATTTCTGCTCAAGGGTACCACGTTCAAACACCAACGTGTGATTAATTATGGTTACCGAGCCTCTCAGTATTACCATCACCTGTACCGACATCAATACAAAACCATTAACACTCAATATTAACTCTCTATTAAAACTTCAGAAAGATTGCAGTGCCTTTATTGAGATAATCAAAATCGAAGCAGATGCCACAAAAAGCAGCAACACCCTTGAAAACTATCAGCCAGCTGCCATACTATACCAGACAAAATTATTGTTCCCGAACTCAGACCTTTAAAGCTCCATGAATTGAATTTCGAGGAGTTAAGCGTCGCAAACCACAAACTCAACGACTACTCAAAGAACCTAGACGAATTAATAAATCAGGCATTCATCAAAAAGAACATTTCTTGGTTCACTTACGTGACAATATTTTACATTATAATAATTGTCGCTGTATTTGTCCTCCAAACGCTTTGGAGTAAACGCAATACAACCAGCGAAAGTCCATCAACCACTACCAGAATTTAAATACTCGACGTTTCGACTCCTGCTTTCGAGTCATTATCAAGAGATAAAAAATGAAAAAGAGTTTCAGAGTCTAGATCGAACTCGGGGCCTCAACCTGCCTACTCCCCAAGAGTCACTAGGTAACTAAACTGAAGGTAAATCTGCGCTGCTTCTTTTATTTATTGTTATCGGTCGATTAGGAAGGGATGTCGCGTGATGAAGGGGCTGTGCGGTGGTCTGTTTAATCTGGCAATTACGGAGGTCCAAGCTGTGGGAAGGCGAGTGCTGTCATCGCGTCTATTTAGACAGAGAGGTCTTTTCTCTATTTCGATGGCTTCGCGAATACTGTCCTCGAATTTGATAGAGTACCCTGTTTGGATATGATGATGCGCGAGAGCTGAAGTCGGATCTTTTTTACGAACTGACAGAGAGTGTTCATATACTCGATGGTTAATGCTCCTATTAGTATGACCGATGTAGCTTTGTGGGCAATCACGACATGAAATTTCGTAAACTCCTCGATCCTCATTAGGTACTTTGTCTTTGGGGTTACCGGTTAAGTTGCCTATAGTTTGAGTGGTGTTGAAGGCAGTCGTTATTTGATGATGGTGTAAAAACTTAAATGCCCAATCACACCACCACCCTGCCCAATTGAGTTCTGTAATGAAATCTCTGACTCTTAGATCTATTCGTTTAACAGATATTGACAATAGAGAAAACGAACTTAATAATCTTCAACAAATCCTTCGACAAAACGGTTATCATCCGGACCACATTGCTCGTATAACTCATCAATCTCAACAACCCCCAATCACAGCAACCCTGTCAGAAACAGACCAACAACATCGAAAAGCCGTCCTCCCGTACATTCGAGGAGTCACTGACAAAATAGCACGGATTTTACACCGACATCAAATAAAGACTGCCTTCAACACCGCTCAAACTTTAGGCAACTTAACCGGTAACCCCAAAGACAAAGTACCTAACGAGTATCGAGGAGTTTACGAAATTTCATGTTGTGATTGCTGACAAAGCTACATCGGTCGTACTAATAGGCGCATTAACCATCGAGTATATGAACACTCTCTGTCAGTTCGTAAAAAAGATCCGATTTCAGCTCTCGCGCATCACCATATCCAAACAAGGTACTCTATCAACTTCGAGGACAGTAGGACTATCATATCTCTCAATTCTCTTAGGGCATCCACTATTCGCGAAGCCATCGAAATAGAGAAAAAACCTCTCTGTCTAAATAGACGCGATGACAGCACTCGCCTTCCCACAGCTTAGACCTCCGTAATTGCCAGATTAAACAGACCAGACACGCCCACCAACACCCAACCAATCACCGCACAGCCCCTTCATCACGCGACATCCCCTATAAATAAAAGAAGCAGCGCAGATTTACCTTCAGTTCAGTTACCTAGTGACTCTTGGGGGAGTAGGCAGGTTGAAGCCCCGAGTTCGACCTAGACTCTGAAACTCTTTTTCATTTTTTTGTCTCTTGATAATGGCTCCAAAGCAGGAGTCGAAACGTCGAGTATTTAATAAATTCAGACGCAGTTCTCCCCCGGAACCTAACTTAGTTCATAATAATGACCGCGGAAGCCTCTCAGAACATTTCATTCGCCTCTACGGGGAGGATTTCTTCCAACTCACTAAAACATACAGCAAACTTCTTATTCGAAAATCTCTGCTTCTTTGTGATCTTGTTTTTCTCAAATCTTGTAGAGCTTATAACGTCATTCCAAATACTTTCAAACTAATACATCACACCTATTCAGGTTTAGTTTCCAGTATTCTTAACAAAGCAAGTTTTTCGAATATTTTCGTTAAATATTTTCTCGTCGATTTGAATGTGTCGGATAGTCTCGTTAAAGTTCTTTATAATATTTTCTCGTCGATTTGAATGTGTTGGATAGTCTCGTTAAAGTTCTTTATAACTGAAGTGTTACACTAATTTGGTTTTTCAAAATGTTTTCGATCTGCAGTTGTCCGTTGTTTAAACTATTTTTACTCTTGTTGAAGTACTCGCCATTGGTGGCGTCTAAGTTACCAGTTATAGCTTTGAAAATTGATCCGGCGCCATTGATTAATCCACATTTGTATCTTCGAGTATCCATATGGATTTCAGTGAATTTGTTTTTGACAGAGTTTGTATTTGGTACCACCACAAGGATAACCCAGGACTACCTCACAGGAAGGACATACAGGATCAGGATCGACGGGACCACATCAACGGAGAGACGCATCAGGGCAGGAGTACCACAGGAATCAGCACTATCACCGGCATTATACAACATCTGCACCAGCGACATACCAAAAGGGACGAGACACTCAATGACTTACGTATACGCAGACGACACATCAAAAGCGGCAACATCAGCAAGGGCAGACCAGGCAACAATCTACTTACAACAGGACATCGATGAAATGGAAAAATGGGCTAAGAAATGGAAGATCAGGATCAACACAGAAAAGACACAAGCAATAGCAATAGGAAGGATAAAAAAGGACAAGCCAACCAGGAGACTTACTGTAGGAGGAACACCCATCAACTGGCAGGAAAACGTAAAGTACCTAGGGATCCACATCGACAGGAAGCTAACATGGAGGAAACACATAGAAGAAACAGCAAAGAGAGCCAAACAGCGCATCAGCATGCTAAACGCATTAATAGGACGGAGGAGCAGGCTACATCTGAGGACAAAGAAGACGATCTACGAAGCAGCTGTAAAACCATTGATCATGTATGCAGCAAGCATATGGGGACAAGCAGCGGACACACACACACCAAGAAATTAGAAAGGATTCAGCACAACGGCCTGAGAAGAATGACGGACGCACCATGGTACATGAGAAACGAGCAGCTAAGAAGAGATCTAGGGATACGCACTATAAAAGGGGAAATAATAACGAGGACTAAGAAGGAGATAGCAAGAATATAAAACCACAGGAACCCACATACATCCGTTCGTTATATTGATTCATGTCAAGAGCTTTCGTTTCAAAACTAGTCGGAAAAAATAACTTTGAAAATATCTTTAAAAGGAAAAGACAAAAAACACGTTAATTTATATTTACGGGGAGACACATTTTACAATAATAAGTAAGTAATGATCATCAATATAAATGTTACGTGAGTGAGTATGAAAGACCCCATTGTTGCAACATTGTATCTTAGCTTTGGCATTTCCTTTCAAGTAATTAATATTTATGTCCATTTTAATAATTAATTTCAAATTAATAATTCAAATTGTAAAGTGTTTTAGTAAAAAAATATATATTTTTTTAACTTACTAATTTTGTTTTTGACATAACAAAATGTGGAGCATTCAGTAGGATTACGTGAACGTTTCTAGAATATGCGAACGCTCATTAGAAACATCGGATTCCAATCCCTTGGCAAAACAAAGGACCAAAGCCAAAAATCTACTTTCCTGGTTGAACACGGACCACAGCTTCACTAATAGGAGGAGATAGATTGTCGGAATTTGCCTCACTACTGCTAGACACGACAAAGGTTCAAGCTCCATGAAAACAAGAGAGATAAGGTAAGAGATAATCGTTTCTTTAATTTTTATATTTATGTTCAATTTATTACATTTTACGATTATCAGTGCTAATGTCCAGTCTTTAAACCTTTTAATTTTAAGAATTTTGTTTTGATTATTTAAAATATTTTATTGAGAAAAGCCATGTTAAAGCGGTGATGGATTGCGCCTGTAAAGCGTCTCCCGTATAAGACCGACCTAAATGTCTTAACGGCCCAAACTACCGCTAGTAGTTCTCTTTCAATCGTTGAATATGTTGTTTCAGCTGCACAGAGGATTCTGGATGATGTTTACCTATAGATCCTTGAGATAAAACGGCACCTATTGCAAAAGCACTCTGCATCTGTTATTAAAATAAATTCCTGTTCGAAATCTGGATTTTTTAAAATTGGGTCAGAAGTAAGAATTTCTTTGAGTTTTTCAAAGGATTGTTTACACTCATTTGCTATTTTAGCATAATTAGGAATGAATCTGCGGTAATAACCTGCTAAGCCTAGAAATGATTTGATTTCTTTTGGGTTTTTGGGTTCTGGAAAATTTAATATACAGCTAACTTTATCTGGATTTGGTTTAACACCATCAGCAGCCGTATTCTGTAAGTCGTTATCGTTATGAAATAACGATAGGAGGCTAAATTGAGTATTGTGTGAATCCGAATCGCTTTTTGCGTTATAATGAAATATGGTTCGTTCGAAGCGATTAGTTGCCAACAATTTGAAAACCTTTCAGCAAATCAGTAATCTCGACAGTGGGCTGTGCCAACACTCGATTGACAAAGAGTTTTTCTAAGTGTTATAATTATTGGCAACTCTGGTCTCTACGCGAACAAACTTATAACATTCCGTTTCATTTCGATCATAACGAGTTACAGAATACGGCGACAGGAGTAATGATATGACCTAGATAAGCTACTTCACGTCTTAAGAATTCGCACTTATACGGCTGTATTTTGAAATTGAAATTACGAAATCTTTTGAATAGTACTGAATGTCTGGAAATATGTTCATGGATCGTGGGTGAGTATACAATTATATGATTTATGTATACTAGGGCTCTTTTATTTTGGATACCAAGAAGGATATTATCCATTACACGTTGAACAATATTTTTTAATACAAAGGACATTCTTACAAATTCATAAGGTCTATTTTCAACTGAAAATGCTGTTTTAGGGATATCTGTTTCATTGATTTCAATCTGATGAAAACCTGGAGCAAGGTCCAGAGTAGAAAAATATTGACATTTACCTAGCTGATTCCATAAATCAGAAATATTGGATAAGGGGTACTTATCATTGATGGTTAACTCATGGGATGACCATGGGAAAATTGCGTGTCGAATAATACCTTGATTAGACATATTACTTATTTGAGTTTTTACTTCATTTCGATGAATCTGAGGATACCTATAAGACTTGGTGTAAACAGGTTTGGAATTATTAGTGTCTATCGAATTCTTTATTTCATTGGTGAAAATCAATTCATCACCTTTGAGGAAAAAGATTCTAAGCAAAGATCATCATCATCTCATGTTCTTCTGCATTTAAGTTATCTAGACGTAATTGATCTTTTATTAATTGAATCCTATCAGTGAAACCAGATTCATAAATATTGGAATTAAGATTTAAGATTTGATCAAAATTATATATTGGTTCTAAAGAAATGTCTGAAAAATCAATAGATTTTGGAATTGAGTTAGCATTTATGACTGATGTTAAAAATTCACCATTTGCGTATAATTTCAAAACGGGATGGGGTAATCGGACTTTTTCGTTTTCTTGAGCCTTATGCATGGCATCAGTGTTAGATAAATTACATTTTAATTTGACAATTTTTTCTGCTCTTCCTTCAATTGAAATAGTGTTTGAAATTAAAAGTTTGGGGACATTTTTAGGAATAGGACTTGTTGTAGCAATAAGATTTTTTGAGATTGAATTTGAATTATTTGGAATAATACTTTTCTGGGAATTATTTTTCTTGTCCAGCTTTGAATAATGGGATGCTTTTGAAATTAGTTATCAATTGTTTGGACTTTAAGATCAATAATACAGTTATAATGATGTCAGAAATCAAGACCAAAGAATTCCATCGAATTCTCTGTCTAACTTATAAACAACTTTATGACAATCATTAGGGACAAAAGAAATTAAGTCGATTTTGTAATTAATAATTTTTCATTAGTAATACCTTGAATTAGTTTAGTTTCTGGGTATCGGTAAAAATTCTTTACGACTTGTTCTTTGAAAATTGATGTTGACGCTCGTGTATCGATTAGTAATTTATAAGTTTAAGTTCTGTCAAAAATATAATATACGTTTTTGGAACTTACAGTGACTAAAGGATTTCAATAAACTGGTTCTATTGAGTGAACGTTCGAGTCGAGGTTCGTGTTGTTGTATGTTAAGGTATGTTATTTGTTTTGTAATTCCTCCGTGTTGGGTGGTTCGTTTCCCGAGGCTATTTCTTGAAAATTTTCTTCGTTTTGTAAAGAGTTATTTTGAGAATAATGGTCATTTTGAGAATAGTGAAATTATTGTGGATTTTCATAATAGTCATCATCAGTGGCGGCTAGTGGGTTATGACCACCAGTCCTGAGACATCGTATTTCCCTCACTCCAGTTTCCAAATTGATTCTTCCCCATAAATAATCCAAGGAAAACAAAGTAATGTATTGATGCGATCACATCCACACAACCATTTCTTTTTATTATAAATTTCGCTTTTGAAACTTCCTGTAAATACTTTACTTTTTAATTTTGCATTTTGCATTTTGCACTCTTCTTTTCAATTAAAATATGGCTTAGGTGGACAAGCCAATTTTATATCTAATTTGTTTTGAAACGATTTATTATTGTTTTTAATATAAACAATGTTAAAGTTGATACTCATTTTCACGGTTATGTAAACACACAAACACTCTGTATATTAAATACTATTTCATAGACTATGAGGACAAAAACAAAGACACCACTAATTAAATCAAGTAAACAAAAATTTGAATTATTGAAACGTTCGGATACGTCAGGTCAGTATCAGCATTGCTCGGTGTCTCCGTGCGGCGTATGAGAATCAGCCCATTACTCCATATAGTTTGCATTAACCATCTTCTATTTCAAGCTCTAAGCGAGTTATATCGTAAATCATAGAAGCTATTATAAGTTTCATAGTGCGCTAGGCAAACTGCACGGGGGAATATTATTTCACGCCAATATAAGTCTTAATACAAGTTTGGATTAGAGCTTAAATTGTTATGTTATAAATTTGTTGGTATTGAAATGATATTTCTTAAACATTTTGTGTTGATTTTTAACCTTAATAAAAGCTTATTAAATTTGGTGGTTCAGCGCACGAGTGCACTTAAAGGACAGCTGCCCCAGGTCATACAAATAGTAATTGTTGAAAATTATTTTGGCCATAATCATCTTAAAAATATTCGGTTTCATAATTAGAGTTTGAAAATTCGTAATTGTAGGGGTATTCATTTATGTGATGAGTTCTAGAATTATTAAAATTAAAGTTTCTTTGCGGGTTTGGATTATTTACTTGAGGTCTTTGTTGAGAAAATTGGGGCAAAGAAGGTTTAAATTGTTGATTTGTTTGTTGAAGAAAATTATGTTTTTGTTGATAAAATTGCTGAGGAAATTGTCGTCTCGGTTAAAAATTAGTGTTTCGAGATCCGTTTTAAAAATTTGTTGGATTCATTTGAAAACGATTAAATTGGCAATTACGGGCAATATGTCCATTTCTGCCACATTTAAGACATTTTATTTGAGTATTAGGTTTCTTAATTTGACTTGTAGTTTATCTGGAATCTAATTTTGGACATTTTTGGTTTTCAAAATACGAAAGTTGAAGTTTGCGTTTTATTCTTGATTGTGTTTCTAATATATCTCGAGGATTTCCTGCACGAATGATTTCTGTAGGTCTAGACCAGTCAAAAGGTTATTTAAAGTCATAGTATCAATTAAACTGCACTGAGCATTTTTCTATTCAGGAGTAAGATTTTGAGATTTTTGTACGAATGCGTGCATTTTAGCATTTAAAACTTGTAACCGACTGACAAAGTTAAGTGGGGATTCATTTTGGATTTGTTTGAGTCTTTGCAGGTCTTGTATTAATGACGAGAGATCCCTTGAATCTCCAAAATGGGTATTTAATAATTGTTTAATTTGTGGATAAGTTGTGGGGTTTCTAGAGCTTATAAGTTGTGCTGCTCTACCATGTAATTTGTTTTTAATATATAAACAAAAAAAGAAAACGTTGGTCACTAAGGGCCATCATATTCTGGGATAATAGAAAACATTTCTGATAATTTGTAATTTCCTACTTGCGTTTCTTCGTTCGACATTGTAGCAATGTTCGTTGAAATAACTAATAACTAAAACGTGTCTTAATAACTAAATCGCTTTAAAACGTGTTTCTTAAACACTATATAGTTTTTTTTTAATTAAATATCTCCACCTTCAAAAATATTTCTCCCATAATTAAAAATTCTTAAATATTTCCACCTCCGAAAATATTTCTCCGATAATAAAACAAAATTATTATTTCCACCTTGGAAAATATTTTAAATAATCAAAACAAAATTCTTAAAATTAAAAGGTTTAAAGACTGAATATTAGCACTTATAATCGTAAAATGTAATAAATTGAACATAAATATAAAAATTAAAGAAACGATTATCTCTTACCTTATCTCTCTTGTTTTCATGGAGCTTGAACCTTTGTCGTGTCCAGCAGTAGTGAGGCAAATTCCGTGTTCAACCGGCTTCTCCTCCTATTAGTGAAGCTGTGGTCCGTGTTCAACCAGGAAAGTAGATGTTTGGCTTTGGTCCTTTGTTTCGGCAAGGGATTGGAATCCGATGTTTCTAATGAGCGTTCGCATATTCTATGTATGAGACTGTGCATATAATATGGCCCTTAGTGACCAACGTTTTCTTTTTAGTATATATATTAAAAACAAATTACATGGTAGAGCAGCACAACTTATAAGCTCTAGAAACCCCACAACTTATCCACAAATTAAACAATTATTAAATAGCCATTTTGGAGATTCAAGGGATCTCTCGTCATTAATACAAGACTTGCAAAGACTCAAACAAATCCAAAACGAATCCCCTCTTAACTTTGTCAGTCGTCTACAAGTTTTAAATGCTAAAATGCAAGGCATTCGTACAAAAATCTCAAAATCTTACTCCTGAACAGAAAAATGCTCAGTGCAGTTTAATTGATACTATGACTTTAAATAACCTTTTGACTGGTTTAGACCCACAGAAATTATTCGTGCAGGAAATCCTCAAGATATATTAGAAACACAATCAAGAATAAAACGCGAACTTCAACTTTCGTATTTTGAAAACCAAAAATGTTCAAAATTAGATTCCAGATAAACTACAAGTCAAATTAAGAAACCTAATACTCAAATAAAATGTCTTAAATGTGGCAGAAATGGACATATTGCCCGTAATTGCCAATTTAATCGTTTTCAAATGAATCCAACAAATTTTCAAAATGGATCTCGAAACACTAATTTTTTAACCGAGACCACAATTTCCTCAGCAATTTTATCAACAAAAACATAATTTTCCTCAACAAATAAATCAACAATTCAAACCTTCTTTGCCCCAATTTTCTCAACAAAGACCTCAAGTAAATAATCCAAACCCGCAAAGAAACTTTAATTTTAATAATTCTAGAACTCATCACATAAATGAATACCCCTACAATTACGAATTTTCAAACTCTAATTATGAAACCGAATATTTTTAAGATGATTATGACCAAAATAATTATCAACAATACTATTTGTATGACCTGGGGCGGCTGGCCCTTAAGTGCACTCGTGCGCCGAACCACCAAATTTAATAAGCTTTTAATAAGGTCAAAAATCAACACAAAATGTTTAAGAAATATCATTTCAATACCAACAAATTTATCACATAACAATTTAAGCTTTAATCCAAACTTGTATTGAGACTTATATTGGCGTGAAATAATATTCCCCCATGCACTTTGCCTAGCCTTTGAAACTTATATAGCTCCTATGATGTACGATATAACACGCTTAGCGCGTGAAATAGAAGATGGTTAATGCAAACTATATGAAGTAATGGGCTGATTCTCATACGTCGCACGGAGACACCGAGCAATGCTGATATTGAATTGCCGTATCCGAACGTTTCAATAATTTAAATTTTTGTTTACTTGATTTAATTAGTGGTTGCTTTGTTTTTGTCCTCATAGTCTATGAAAGAATATTTAATATACAGAGTGTGTGTGTGTGTGTTTACATAACTGTGAAAATGAGTATCAACTTTAACATTGACTATATTAAAAACAATAATAAATCGTTTCAAAACAAATTAGATATAAAATTGGCTTGTCCACCTAAACCATATTTTAATTGAAAAGAAGAGTGCAAAATGCAAAATGCAAAATTAAAAAGTAAAGTATTTACAGGAAGTTTTAAAAGCGAAATTTATAATAAAAAGAAATGGTTGTGTGGATGTGATCGCATCAATACTGTTGAGGATTCATTTATTTGTAGAGTAGTATATTTAGTTTGGAACAAAAGTTTTGGATTAGCAGTGTAATTCCGAATCTTTTCTTTTGTATTTTTTTGTTGTTTTTGTTGGTGAATTTTACGCGCATACTCATTGCCAGAGTCGCTTGATCAGCCGTCTTGGACAGTTGAGACACTCTCGCTCGTAAAAGAACTAATCTCTCTAGTTCTTCATTGTTGTAGTTTTAAGTGAAATCAGACCGGTCGTGAAATAGACACAGTAAAATCTACTAAAGGGCAGTGCGGGGTCAACCCCTCAAAATACAGTCCACTTCAACCTACAGAACGGTCAACAGGGCAGACAAAGACACATGTAAGTACTCTGGCATGATCGTTCTTTAAATAGTTACCAACATATCACAGTTAAACCCCCATTCCATTTCATAATTTGGCCACTTCGACCTCGAATTTGCACTGCTTTTATTAGTTAATAGCACGCATATTTTGCCATCGGTCAAAATCCTCAATTAAGTAAAATATCAACGTAGAATCTCGTTTAAAACTCGACTTGTTTTTTGCGCTCATAAATATGGTAAACATCATGTACACTACGCTTCATTAAAAATTGCTACAAGACAAAGTATTTTATTTTTGATTTCGCTAATCGTTTCTCGCTCATTTTTGTGAAAAATTTAATATTTTGTCATTAGCATATAGTGGATATAGTTTTGTTTTTACTTAATTAGGGTTTGTTTGTATTCGTATAATCGGATTTTTCAACTCTCTCTCATTCTCTCGGTAGAAATATAGGTCAAGTTTGTTGCAGTTGAAGAATATTTTATTTTATTCTCTCATTGATTATTGCTTTCTCTCTCTCTTTGGTGGAAATAAAGTATTCAAAATCAGCTGCATCGAATTTCTAAAATAACTCAATTTCTCTGCTTCTCATTTTTTGTTATTGTTTTCGGTTTTTTACAAAACACAGTGTGAAAAATATTGCTTTCATTTCTCATTTAAGAAAATAAGATGGCGCCGGCTACACAGAAAAGAATTCATCAAGCCAAAGCACTCCGCGATTTATCGGTTGAAAGAATTTCGGAACTCTTTTGTTTAGCGGAAAAGGCTAAAACTGATGTATTTTGACGCTCTAATTTCAAAATTCGTTATGAAAATTTGTTAAATCTTTACTCGGAGTTTAATGCTCAACATGCTAATATCTTAAGTAATTATGCTCTCTTAGAAAATCCCGACGTTTCGGAAGAAAAAGATATTAGAAAAGATATCGATCAGAAATATTACTCAATTAGATGCACATACGAGGAGTTATTTAAGACGGAAGTGTCGGCTCGTTCTCTACAAGAAACTAAAACTTCTAAAGTGAAGCTTCCGAAGTTAAATATTCCTTTGTTTACAGGAGACATAAAAGATTGGTCACGATTTATTAGTTTGTATAATTCGCTCATTCATTCAAATGATGACTTATCACCGGTGGATAAGTTTCAATATCTGCTCTCGTTAATTTCAGATTCGGTTTTAGTGGAAATTAAGCATTTTGAAATTTCTCCTGCTAATTACAAAGCGGCATATGACAAATTAGTGAAAAAATATCAGAATAAACGAATTTTAGCTACACTTCATTGGGAAACTATTGTTGATGCGCATAATGCTAACTCAGATAATGATTTGAAGATTTTGTTAGACACCTTTGAGGACAATCTCATTGTATTAAAGAATCTAAACCTTCCAGTTGATTCATGGAACTTTGTTCTTTTCAATATGTTAAGTAAAAAGATTTCTCATAGTTTACTTAAAAGTTGTGAACTCACTATAGAATCATCAGTATTACCTACGTATCAAGCTCTCTATGAGTTTCTCCGGAAAAATTGTAAATCTAACGATTCGGTCGCTATGTTGCAAAAAAGTTTTAAACCTCCTCTGAATCACTCACAAGTAAAACCTATCAAACGGTTCTCTAAAACTGCATTAATCAGAAACGCAGAACTCTATACTGATTCTCCTATTGTACACAACTGTAGTTATTGTAACGAATAACATAAAATTTATAAATGTCCTACGTTTAACACTTTGTCTCCCAAAGATAGATTTAAAATAGTGAAGCAACGCAATTGGTGTTTTAATTGTCTCGGTGCCACACATGTAATCAGACAGTGCTCTTCCACTTCTTGCTGCAGGGTTTGTCACGAACAACACCACACTTTGCTTCACTTTGATACCTCTCCTCGCACTATTGCAAAAACGGTTACCTCAGATTCACACATTAGTACTCCAGTTATTCCACAGCAAAATCAGCCCTCTACTTCTCAAACACTCACTAGTACTGTACCTACGGTTGATAGTACTACTCGACAGGTCGTTCTTCTCTCTACTGCTTGTGTGGAAATTTTGGATGCTTTTGGAAAATACCAAAAGATCAGGGTCTTATTAGATTCCGGCAGTCAAACAAATTTCATTTCCGAGCCATGTGCCCGTCGACTAGGTTTGAAACGTTACAAACTTCCTACCAGTGTTGATGGTCTTGGAAAGTTGGGTTTGAAAACTTCAACTGCACTCTCATCCACCATAAGACCTGTATTTCAAGCAACTCCTACCTTCGATATTGAAGCTCTGGTAATACCTAAGATTTGTGGAGATATGCCTCAAGTACCTGTATCTCTTGAAAGCCCTAATTCATTCTCTAACCTCATTTTGGCGGATACACATTTTGGTGTCCCTGGTCCGATAGATATGTTGTTCGGCGCAGATCTCTTCTCAATTATTCTCAAGGATGGAAAAATACAAAGTCGAATAGACAGTCCTGTTGCCTTAAATACTGTTTTTGGCTGGATTATTATGGGTAAAGTCAATGCCTCTGTTCCAAAATTGAACTCCTTTTTTTGTACAGTAGAAAACACACTCGCCAAGTTCTGACAGTTAGAGGAAGTTCCCCACTATATTACCTCTCCTCCGGAAGATATAAAATGTGAACAAATTTTCGCTGACACTCATACTCGAACCCCTTGTGGTAGATACATTGTCTCTCTTCCTTTTTGTGATCTCGAACCTCTTTTTCCTGATACTCGATTTCTAGCACTTAGCAGATTCCTTGCATTGGAAAGACGTCTTTTAGCTCATCCCTCTCTCTATGATAGTTATAAAATTTTCATGCAGGATTACCTCGACAAAGGACACATGGAAAAGATTTTAGAAGAGACTCCTCCTCGGAGTTATTACTATATTCCTCACCATGCTGTTATCAATCATAATAGTAAAACTACGAAACTCAGAGTAGTATTCGATGCCTCTGCAAAAACTTCTAATACTCTCTCCTTAAATGATACTCTCTTAGTTGGACCTAAACTTCAAAAGGATATTAGTTCTATTTTGTTACGTTTTCGTTTACACTCTATTGTTTTCACCGCTGACATTCAACAAATGTACCGACAAATTCTTGTAAATGAGAAGCACCAGGATTATCAACGCATTCTCTTTCGTTTCGGCCCAAATGAAACAATACAAGATTTTCGTCTCAAAACCATTACATATGGAGTATCATCCTCGCCCTATCTCGCCTTAAGGACATTGCTTCAGCTAGCCAAGGATGAACACTCCTCAGAGATAGCATCAAGAGTTCTTTTAGAAGATATTTATATGGATGATGTGGTCACAGGCGCTTCGGATCTTCTCACAGCACAAAAGGTGCAAACGGACCTCATTCATTTACTCAAACAAGGAGGTTTTTTACTTCATAAATGGGCGAGTAATACACCAGAACTGTTCGTAAATATTCCTGAGGATTGTAGATTATTAGATCTCATGTCATTTTATTCGGATGATGATACTAGTCTAAAAGTTTTAGGTCTGCAGTGGCAACCAAACTTGGATACGTTCTTCTACCAAATTACGCCTCTAGATCTCGCTTGTACTAAACAAAATATGCTTTCCGAATTAGCCAGGACGTTTGATCCCCTTGGATTATTATCCCCTCTTTCATTTCTTGCTAAACACCTCATTCAAAAATTGTGGTGTCTAAAATGTGATTGGGATGACTCACCTCCTCCAGATATCCGTGAAAAGTGGAAACGATATAAACAGGAATGCTCTTCTCTCTCGAATCTCATGATACCTCGAAAAATAGTCTCGACCTCATACGTTTCTTGTGAACTACATGGTTTTTCTGACAGCTCTGAGTTGGGATATGCTGCTGTAATTTATCTTAAATTTCTCTATATTGATCGCCCTGCTCAAGTGTCTTTACTATACGCAAAATCTAAAGATGCACCGCTTAAAACCCTTAGCATTCCTCGATTGGAATTATGTGGTGCTGTCCTCTTATCAAGTTTGATCGAATTTGTTGTCCATACTTACAAAAATAAGTTGAATATAGGTTCGGTATATGCCTGGTCTGATTCAATGGTAGCTCTCACTTGGATCAAATCCTCTCCACATCGCTGGAAAACTTTCGTTAGTAACCGAGTCTCCTATATTCAGGATAAAGTTAAACCTGAATACTGGTTTTATGTGCCCTCAATAGACAACCCGGCGGATTGTGCTTGTCGCGGGTTGTTTCCTCAATCCCTTATAGAAAAGAAACTTTGGTGGAATGGCCCTACATGGTTATTGTTATCAAAGGAATATTGACCTCAAAAGGATATTCTGCTTCAGACAGAATGTACAGTAGAAGAAAAACCACATATTTTCTTAACTCTCTGTTCTCTAAACTCTATTGACACATTACTGAATCGTTTCTCCTCTTTGAACAAACTCAAAAGAATTTTGGCATATTGTAAACGCTTTATATACAATTGAAAAACCCTAACTCTAAGTTATTTACTCATTTCAGTTCACTCGAGTTGTTTCAAGCACTTCTCATGTTAGTTAAAAGAGTACAACATCACGAATTATCAGATATATACTTGACAGAATAGAAAATAAACGACTCTTACCTAAAACTCTTAGAAAACTCAACCTGTTCATTGATAGTGATGGTTTCCTCAGGGTGGGCGGTCCTTTACAAGCCTCTGAACTTCCCTATGACAAAAGGTTTCCTCTTTTGTTGCCTCAAAATCATCGTCTAACTCAATTGATTGTTGAAAATTACCACATAGAAAACCTGCATCCTGGTTTTCAAACTCTGTATTTTTTAATCTCTCAACACTTTTGGATTTTATCAGCTCGTAGAGTAATTCGGCGTACTCTCTCTAATTGCTTACGATGTTTTAAGGTTAAGCCCAAAGTTCTGGAACCCTTTATGGGTAATTTACCCGCATCACGGATCTCAGAAGTCAAACCCTTCTCAGTTGTCGGTGTTGATTACGCTGGACCTTTTCTTGTGACTCCTTGGAAGCGACGAGGTGTCCAGCCTCAAAAGGCTTATATTTGTCTCTTTTTTTGTTTTGTTACGAAAGCTCTTCATCTCGAACTGGCTTCTAGTCTCTCAGCTGAAACATTTCTCTGTTGTCTCAAACGTCTCATAGCGAGACGAGGAAGATGTTCTCATGTATTCTCTGACCAAGGTACCAATTTTGTTGGTGCATATAAAATCCTCAATGATTATATGGCCAACGCCGTAGCTACCGAGAATATTACTTGGGCGTTTAATCCCCCTTCGGCTCCACATTTTGGAGGCCTTTGGGAATCCGCTGTGAAGTCAGTCAAATCGCATCTTTTAAGAATTGTAGGATCGCAAATTCTAACATATGAGGAATTCAGTACAGTTCTTACCCAGATCGAAGCCGTTCTAAATTCACGACCTCTATACCCCATGAGTTCGGATCCTAATGATTTATCAGTCCTTACTCCCGGACATTTTCTCACTTTAGCTCCGTTAACTACTATTCCTGAACCTATTGTTACTCACATTCCCTGTAATAGATTGAATAGATGGCAATTGATCCAAAAAATACATCAGGTTTTTTGGAAACGTTGGCATAACGAATATTTACACACGCTGCAGCAACGTCAAAAGTGGAATGACATGTCGCGGTCTTTACATGTTGGCGATTTAGTACTTATTAAGAGTGATAATATACCGCCACTCAAATGGCAATTAGGGAGAGTTGAAGAACTCCATCCGGGCTCTGACGGGATCTCGAGTGTGGGTACAGTTCGTACAGCCACTGGGTCTTTACAAAGACCTTTCGTAAAATTATGTCCACTACCCACGCCCTCCGGGTTAGCTGGCAGAAATACCTTGTATTTCGGTGGGCGGTTTATGTTGAGGATTCATTTATTTGTAGAGTAGTATATTTAGTTTGGAACAAAAGTTTTGGATTAGCAGTGTAATTCCGCATCTTTTCTTTTGTATTTTTTTGTTGTTTTTGTTGGTGAATTTTACGCGCATACTCATTGCCAGAGTCGCTTGATCAGCCGTCTTGGACAGTTGAGACACTCTCGCTCGTAAAAGAACTAATCTCTCTAGTTCTTCATTGTTGTAGTTTTAAGTGAAATCAGACCGGTCGTGAAATAGACACAGTAAAATCTACTAAAGGACAGTGCGGGGTCAACTCCTCAAAATACAGTCCACTTCAACCTACAGAACGGTCAACAGGGCAGACAAAGACACATGTAAGTACTCTGGCATGATCGTTCTTTAAATAGTTACCAACATATCACAGTTAAACCCCCATTCCATTTCAAATACATTACGTTGTTTTCCTTGGATTATTTATGGGGAGGAATCAATTTGGAAATTGGAGTGAGGGAAATACGATGTCTCAGGACTGGTGGTCATAACTCACTAGCCGCCACTGATGATGAACATTATGAAAATTCACAAGAATTTCACTATTCTCAAAATGATTATTATTCTCAAAATAACTTAACTCTTCTCAAAACGAAGAAAATTTTCAAGAAATTGCCTCGGGAAACGAACCACCCAACATAGAGGAATTACAAAACAAATTACAAACCTTAACATACAACAACACGAACCTCGACACGAACGTTCACTCAATAGAACCAGTTTATTAAAATCCTTTAGTCACTGTAAGTTCCAAAAACTTATATTATATTTTTGACAGAACTCAAACTTATAAATTACTAATCGATACACGAGCGTCAATCTCAATTTTCAAAGAACAAGTCGTAAAGAATTTTTACCGATACCCTGAAACTAAACTAATTCAAGGCATTACTAATGAAAAATTATTAATTACAGAATCGACTTAATTCCTTTTGTCCCTAATGATTGTAATAAAGTTGTTTATAAGTTAGACATAGAATTTGATGGAATTCTTGGTCTTGATTTCTGAGATCATTATAACTGTATTATTGATCTTAAATCCAAACAAGTGATAACTAATTTCAAAACCGTCCCATTATTCAAAGCTGGACATGAAAATAATTCCCAGAAAAGTATTATTCCAAATAATTCAAATTCAATCTCAAAAAATCTTATTGCTACAACAAGTCCTATTCCTAAAAATGTCCACAAACTTTTAATTTCAAACACTATTTCAATTGAAGGAAGAGCAGAAAAAATTGTCAAATTAAAATGTAATATATCTAACACTGATGCCATGCTTAAGGCACAAGAAAAAGAAAAAGTCAGATTACCCCATGCCGTTGTGAAATTAAACGCAAATGGTAAATTTTTAACATCAGTCATAAATGCTAACTCAATTTCAAAATCTATTGATTTTTCATACATTTTTTTAGAACCAATATATAATTTTGATCAAATCTTAAATCTTAATTCCAACATTTATGAATCTGGTTTCACTGATAGGATTCAATTAATAAAAGATCAATTACGTCTAGATAACTTAAATGCAGAAGAACATGAGATGATGATGATCTTTGCTTAGAATCTTTTTCCTCGAAGGTGATGAATTGATTTTCACCAATGAAATAAAGCATTCCATAGACACTAATAATTCCAAACTTGTTTACACCAAGTCCTATAGGTATCCTCAGATTCATCGAAATGAAGTAAAAACTCATATAAGTAAACTCAATTTCCCCATGGTCATCACATGTGTGGGTTGTTAAAAAAAACTCGATACTTCAGGCAAACAAAAATGGAGAAAAGTAATTGATTATCGTAAATTAAATGAGTTAACCATCAATGATAAGTACCCCTTATCCAATATTTCTGATTTATTGAATCAGCTAGGTAAATGTAAATATTTTTCTACTCTAGACCTTACTTCAGGTTTTCAGCGGATTGAAATCAATGAAACAGATATCCCTAAAACAGCTTTTTCAGTTTAAAATGGACCTTATGAATTTGTAAGAATGTTCTTTGTATTAAAAAATATTTTTCAACGTGTAATGGATAATATCCTTCTTGGTATCCAAAATGAAAGACCCCTAGTATACATGAATCATATAATTGTATACTCACCCACGATCCATGAACATATTTCCAGACTTTCAGAACTATTAAGTGCGAATTCTTAAGACGTGAAGTAGCTTATCTAGGTTATATCATTACCCCTGTAGCCGTATTCTGTAACTCGTTATGATCGAAACGAAACGGAACGTAATAAGTTTGTTCGCGTAGAGACCAGAGTTGCCAATAATTCTAACACTTAGAAAAATTTTTTGCCAATCGAGTGTTGGCACAGCCCACTGTAGAGATTACTGATTCGCAGAAAAGTTTTCAAATTGTTGGCAACTAGTCGCTTCGAAAGAACCATATGTCATTATAACGCAAAAAGCGATTCGGATTCACACAACACTCAATAATTTAGCGTCCTATACTTATTTCATAACGATAACGACTTACAGAATACGGCTGCTGATGGTGTTAAACCAAATCCAGATAAAGTTAGCTGTGTATTAAATTTTCCAGAACCCAAACACCCAAAAGAAATCAAATCATTTCTAGGCTTAGCAGGTTATTACCGCAGATTCATTCCTAATTTTGCTAAAATAGCAAAGCCTCGACTCTTTCGAAAAGACGTTAAATTTTTATTTGATAATGAGTGTAAACAATACTTTGAAAAACTCAAAGAAATCCTTACTTCTGACCCAATTTTAAAATATCCAGATTTCGAACAGGAATTCATTTTAACAACAGATGCAAGTGCTTTTGCAATAGGTACCTTTTTATCTCAAGAATCTATAGGTAAAGATCATCCAATTGTCTATACCTCTAGAACCTTCTGTGCAGCTGAAACAACATATTCAACGATTGAAAGAGAACTACTAGCGGTAGTTTGGGCCGTTAAGACATTTAGGTCGGTCTTATACGGGAGACGCTTTACAGGCACAATCGATCACCGAACTTTAACTTGGCTTTTCTCAATAAAGGGCCCCGGTAGCAGACTTGCTAGATAGAGGATAAAACTAGAAGAATATAATTTTAAAATTGTTTACAAACCCGAAAAGAAAGACGCATTATCATGCATAAAAATAAATCCTTTCCAAGACTGTACTAACTTTCATTCAAAAACTAAAATTCATGTCTTAACTGAAGACAAAACTTCAAATGATGACTTTATTGAACAATAGAACCTTGAAAATGAAAATGAAAGAATGACTTCAGAATATAACAGATTTGTCCATCTTTACAAAACCAAATCTCTAATTGATTACTCAAAAATCGAGATATCAAACTCCCAATTTCTTGATAAAACCCATAAAAATGTAAAAAATCGTATGGAACACTACTATAAAAAAGCGAGAGCAAAGATAAATAATCAAAAAGAGAAATATAAAATTCTGTTTGAGAAAAATATATGCCAACCAACCTGAATTTAATATAGTAGTTAAAGTATACCTCAAGGAATCTCAAATTAAAAATAAATCGGAAAATAAATTCAATGGCCCTTATAAAATTAAAGAACTTTATCAAAACTCAGCAAAATTATTTAATCCAAATACAAATCAAACAACAGAAGTAACTTTCGATAGGCTAAAACCCTAATATGATTAGAAATTTCTTCTTTTCAGAATTTTAATCTTCTGGTGGATAATCACCATTTCAAGATGCAAGTACCAAATATCACCAGTAAATATTACGATCGGCATTTACGTCCAAATTAATTTAAAAATATCAAACTCAAAATGGACAGTTTTAGTATACAAAGAGCTCTGTCATATGAAACAAGCGATTTTAAACAATAATGAAATTTTAGATCATTTGTTAGACTGACTTAAAAAAATAACACTCGTATGATTGCATTTAAAGTAGAACTATCAACGCATATTAGTCTTTTAAATCAAATTGCGAACAATGTTGATGAGAAATATAAAGAAATATTTGCTGAGACTAAAATTTATGTAGGTTCAAGTTCAAATAGACGCAAACGTGGCATTTTTAACATATTAGGTACGATATGGAAAGCTATATCAGGAAATTTAGACTCATCTGATGGGGAGGATTATAGTCAGATTATTTCAGTGACCACGCTTGTAATTAAGAATTTTAATAGCACAATACAAAAGTTGCAAATTGATGAGTCTACATTTAATAAAGATCTTCAAGAAATTCAAGATGCAATTTTTCACCTTTCAGATGAGTTATCCTATTATCAAGCACAAATAAAAGTACCTACTAGAATTTTTATGTTATCATTGATAAAAAGTTATGTTTTTATTGAAGAAACGCTTGATGACATTTTAAATTCAATTTCATTTGCCAGACTTAAAATTTTACAAAGTTCGATTATTTCTCCGAATAATCTATTAAATTCAATACAAAAGATATCTGAATCACTGTATAAAAATGAGTTGTTACCTATACCAGTTCATACTTCAACTGTAGCACAGTACGTTGAAATAATAGAATTAGAAACATTTCAAATTGATTCAAAAATCGTCTTCGTATTAAAAATACCTTTAATAGAACCTGAAAATTACATCCTTTACCAATTAAATCCAATTCCCATTTTTGATACTCATACAGGTCTTACATCATATGCTTCAAATTGGCCATAAATATATTGCTAGAGACGATGAATCTCTACTTTATATAACTCTTGATAACATGTCTATAGACAGAAGATCAAAAATTTGTCCAGACATACTACCGTATCCAATCGATAGTAATGCAATTTGTAAAGCCCAGTTTTTAACCAAACCAGTTATTTACCAAAAACTTGTCAGACAATATTAATTTATGCATAGTATAATATTCAATCAATTGCTCCAAATCATTGGCTAATAAGGGTATCAGATCCTCTACCAGTCACTGTTAGATGTGAAGGAAGAGAAGTTATCACAAACATAGTAAACCTTAATACTATTTTAAAGCTACAACAAAAATGTAGTAAATTTATCAGATCAACCCTAGTTCAAACCACACACTTAATGGATTCATATCAAAACCTACCTTATGTAAATCATCCAGTAAATATACCATTCAGCTGTTGTGAAGATTTAGTGCATAAAGTCAACCTTCCAGACTTGAAACCGTTGAATTTCAGCAAATTGAATACAGATGATGTAAACATTGCTCAACACAAATTGTCCCAATATTCCGATCAATTAGACGATATTATTAATCACCCTTGGTGAATTTATCGTGGTATACAATATTTACCATTACAATTATCGTTGCTCTGATTTGAATATATATATTCTGCGAGTGCAGGAGAAGACGCCGAAGACAAAGACAAAGACCAAATGATCCACCCGTACCTCCAATGTTTCCTAGCATGTTTCAAAGACATATGAGACGTTCCTTTTCTAGAAGAAGAAGCAGCATTCACCTTGGCGAACAGATGGAAGAAGAATCCCCGGAAATGGAACTCAAAGACATTTCCTAAAAGTTTATGTACAATCAAAATTTGTGATTGTTTTCGGAATGATATTTCTGGCATATTTTTCAATGTTTAAGTACTTCTTGGGAAATAACACCACAGTTACGAAAAATTGCTGTATATTCCAAATCTTTCGTGGTCTAGGTCAGTCCCCGTTGTTAATGGTTAACAAACTACGATAAAAAAGGCACATTCTAAGATATGAAATTAAAATATTTGACAATATGTATTATTTGATTTCTGACATAACATTTGGCATATAAGTACTTAAACATTCAAAATTTGTCAGTTTTAATTATTTTTTAATTCTAACATGATAACATGATATTTTACTCCTAATATTTTAACCATTTTTATGTTTTACTAATACAAAGGTATTTTTGATACTATACTTCATATATTATTGTATTTTTATTCTCTTATATATTTATGATTTTTATGCAATTTACACTTTGATATTTTTATAATGTATTTGTTTATTAATTTTTGAATTTTTGACATTATATTCATTTTTGATCTTATTTCTGAAAACTTGATGCATTGAATCACCTTTTTTATATAGGGGGAAGTTGTTACGTTAGTCAGTATGAAAGTATGTTGCAACATTGTATCTTATCTTTGGCATTTCCTTTGAAGTAATTAATATTTCTGTTTATTCCAAATTTGCTTATTTATTGTTTAAGTAAAAACTGGACGCGTTATTAAGGCCACCTTAGTCATCATAACAGAACAATAAATTGTTTGTAAAGCTGTAGGAGAACAGATATTAGTTGATATTAATATACCAGTCAAGATCTCTCTCCCCCGACTGCAGTACTCGACATAAATTTATAACAATTTTAATAATTAATTTCAAAGTAACAATTTGAAGTGTTAAAGTGTTTTAGTAAAATATATTTTTTTAAAAACGTATTAATTTTGTTATTGACGTAACATAAATACCGAGATAAATAAGTGAGAAAAATCCCTAAATGTTTTTGCGAAAGATATTTGCGACTGTTAATGTAAACAATTTATTATTAGTAGTTGTTTCGTTGTATACGGACCATCAAATTTCAACAATAATTTATTCTTTACATGAAAGAATTGAAATAGTATTTATATATAGGGAAGAACAACGCTGTGCATGCAGAACTGCTCATGTTTTTCATCAGAAACATTCCGATAAAAATATTGGGCATCAGTAATGGATTTAGTCCGTGCAATAAAATTGTCAAGAATCGTAGAGTTTTAACTGAAGCTGCACAGGTTGAGATTTTATGTTAATTTGCCAGGGATCCTCAGACATTAATACCAAAAGTCTCCAGGTAAACAAATATTTCCTTCAGCTCTATGCATAAAACATTACGCCTAAACAAACTCTTTCCTTACAAAATACAACATTGACAATAGCTTGCAGAAGATGATTATGACAGGAGATTTGAACTCTGCGAAATAATGACTCAAAGGGCAAATGCAGACTCTAATTTTAGTAAATATTTGTTTTTCTGACGTAGCAGGATTTTTTTAAATTAATTTGTTAATAAACATAATTGTAGATACTGGGACAATACCAGTCCACAGGTTTTTCAGGAAGAACACAACCAACATCCTCAGCAAATTGACTTATGGGCCGAAATTCTCGGAAATAAAATTGTTGTTCCTTTAGAAAATGTGATAAATCCTCTTATAACAGAATCTTTTGAAAACGAAATAGATTAAGATGGAAATTTGTTGCTAGGCAAAAAAAACGTTTTTTTTCAACATGACGGAGTACCTTCACAATATATGGCTGGCCTGTACGAAATTGGATTAATGAGACAACAGTGGTGTATAAAACTCAATCTCGCGATATTCCTGAACTTGACGTAGAATAGTGGAGGAGTGTGAGCGGATTACACAAGAGGCGCTTCAAAAACTGAGGGGGAATTCGAGCCGCGACTTTACCATTGTCTTAACAACATTGGCGGACATTTTGAACATCTAATTTAAGTACAAGGTAATTCTAACGCCAATGCAATATTAATAATGTAAATACCGCGGGCCCCAGCCGTCCAAAGAGCTACAGTCCAAGAACCAGAAGAATCACAAAACACTCACCAATACAGCAACAACCTGACCATTCAATGGGGTGCAAAGAACAACAAATAATTGGTTCTGTTGTCTGCAATCAAGTCAAGGCCAAACGACGAAATCTCTACATGGCATATGTGGACTACAAAAAGTTGTTTGATTCAGTTCAACATGATTGGCTCATTAAGGCACTAAAATTCTATAAAGTAAATAATTGTATTATAAACTTTTTAGAATATGCTATGTCCACCTGGCAAACCAAAATCTCCCTGAATAAAGCTAACTATTCGATACAAACTGACCCCAAAATAGTAGAAGGGTTCTCAATGACATCCATATATGAAATTTGGCCTAGACAAATGCCGAATTATTACTATAGTTAAAGGCAGGGGCACTACGAAATGGGAGATGACACCTCAATTAAATCTATGGGGGAAGGTCATACTTAAAAATACCTTGGAATAAAAATGACTCAACGTATTCATCACTTAACCATGAAAAAGGATCTAACAGCGGAGTTTTATAGAAGGGTAAGACGACTTTTGAAAACCAAACTAAACAGTAAAAATCTGTTTCAGGCTCTTTAAACACCTATGGTTGTTCCGTGCTCAGTTCCTCTTTCGGTATAGTTAATTGGTACAAGACTGACATTCAACAATTACAACGAAAAGTTCGAGTTTTACTAACAAAAGCTCAAAATCACCAGCCAAAGAGCTCTGTCGAACTTGCAACTTTGCCACGGTATGAAGGAGGAAGAGGATTTGCAGACCTAAGCAAACTATTTGGCGTAGTCATTTCAAGAAACTCGCAGAATTTTCTGATCTACACAGGGTCATTTGCCAGGTTTATGACTCAATACCACTGCCACTGACACAACAATACGTCCAAATACACGACCAGACCACTGATCAGAAATTGCTAAAATGGAAACAGAAGCCCCTTCTTAGAAGACGTATCAATGACGTCAACCAAGATTATGTCGACAGTGCAGCGTCGAACTACTGGTTTTATATTGGCAGTCCAAGATCAAGTAATTTCAAATAAGCACTATCTAAAGTACATCGTTAAAGACCCTTTTATTAACAACGACTGATGCAGGTACGGTTGCCTAACATCTGAATCTATCCAGCATATCATAGAAGGTTGTCAAGCGTTCGCTGAAATTTGAATACAAAGAACAACACGATGCTGTGGCATGCACCAGGAACTAGCACTGAAACGTGAACTATCACAGTCGGTGAGATTACCATACTATAAATACAAAAATACAAACCAGAATATGTTTTAGAAAATAACAACTACAAGCTGTACTGGGACCGCATGATACTGACTGATTTTTACTGTTGCTCACAATAGCCCGGATATAGTTTTGGTAAATAAAGTCCCTCGGAAAACAACTTTAACTGACATAGCAATGGAATTTCAAATACAGACTCACTGGGATATGAACAACACACGAGCTGTACCAATTGTTATGTTAACGACAGGAGTAGTCCCAAAACATCTATTAAACAATTTAAAATACCTCGATCTGGACGAACATCTTTACCAACAAATACCAAAAGCCGCCCTGTTAGGAACAGCCCGGACGGTCAGGCAATTCATGAGAAACTGCCGCCATGACTCCAACCACAGACTTGAAAATCTGGCAAGGGCTCCCACAGAGCTAAACCCTTCTGATATCTAGGATATCTGGGGTTTAGTGTGCTGCCATACATTGTATATTCAAGTCGGGAAATGTAAATACAACGTAAATAATAATTACTTTAATTTGAAATTTTAATATGGCATTACCCTGTAAAATATATCCGATTTAAAAAAATGATGTGTTAAAAGATTGGCAAAGAAGGCACTTTTTAAAAAGAGGTATCACATGATACCCCTTTTTATTTAAAGTTGTAGAAGTGATATTCACCCCTGCTTGGGCACTAAATAAAGTGTACTCTTTTATTATAGCATCAAAGCTTTCGAAATTTAGTTGATATCTTCTTCACTCAAGTTTCTGAAGCAAATATACAATGTCGAGGTTGGAAAATTGAAAAAGGCTCTCTTAGCAGGTAATGCAAATTATGCACCTTTAAAACAGCATATCAGACATGATACAACAATTTTTAAAAATTATTCCCTACGGATCACACATGCATTGAATAAAATTTCTAAAATAAAACAGAATCACATTTTAAAAAAGTACGAGAGTCATCTGTCATATTATATTATTGACATGGAACGCAACATAACAGCGACTCGAGTTACAGAAAAATAAGATTTTTAGGTAAGGACAAAAATCGTAAAGAGACAGTCAATTCGACCACAGACTGGATTAACAATTATATATAAAAACGAAAAACAAGGGGAGGTAAAACTTGTTGAATCATAGCTGACGTTTACGATTTTTGTCCATTTCAAGCAGATTGTAGGACATTGTTTTTCGATTTTTTATGTCCGTTTTTTTATTGATACTATTGCTATGGCGATATACCTATGCAGACAATCTCCAGAAACCGTCTTTCGAAAGTGTTCGATTCACATGTTAAAACCCCTGGGTTGTTAAAGTTCTTTTCTAAACAATGTTCGGCTAGAGCGCAGATACATTTGTTGATGTATAATTATTTATCGGTTTGTGTCGTTTAATAAACTACTATATATTGTGCTTAGTATATGGTTTTCTCTCTATAGTATATATCATTTCATATATTTTCGGTATAGTTTAATTTGTTCCACATTGCAACAATTTAGTTTTATCATAGTCAAAAGTGTGTTTTGTTTCTATCAAGTGATTCGTTAATGCTGTTTTATTTTATTTTTTTCGTGACTATTTAGTCTATTTTTTAATGGCCGATATATGTCCCTCTATAGTTTTTCTTACATGAAATTACTCTTTATTAATTTTCGATTTTAATTTGTTATAGTAATTCTACCATGTTTATAGTGTTTAATGTTTGAAAATGGCACGTACGAGATTGTACTTTAACGTTTTAGCAGATTTCTCTTGTTTTTATGTATTATAAGTTTATATACGTACAAACAACTGGAAGGTGTCGAAACTTAAAATAAATATTTTAATTATGATAATCTAAAGTCTTCTTACTTCATAATGGTTCAAGAAACTCCGTATAAAAGTTTCTAAATCTTGAAAAGCAATTTTTTCAAGAATATAATATATACTAGATATTTCCCAACAATATTTCGAGCCTCTTTCAAAAATCCTATAAGATTATCTCAGATCTTTGAAAAACGACCTTGTTTTCTTGAGGAAACTCTACTCACTGGAATCGCCATTACCATTTTTCGCGAGAAAAAGATCGCAGTTTTATAATACTTGTCACCCAAAGAATGAGTGTAGGTGGTGAGTAAAATAACTAAGTCGGGGGTTTGAAATCGTTGCTGCCCCCAGCGATACTGGCGATCAACAGCCTACCGCCATCGCCGCCACACTGCCAGAGATGAGAGATTCAGTCTCTTTTCGACGCTTCGAAGCTTCGGACTCAAAACTGCTCTATAGTATATCAGCTTCCGGTTTCCGGTTTGTGAAACGACGCGGCGTGTTTTTGATTTATTGCTGTTATCTCTTGTGGACATAAAAACGAATGTATTGTAAAAAGGGTCTTGGATATTTGATACTCTCAAGGTATTTATGAAGTCTCCATTTTATAATCCTTAAATTTTAAAATATTTAAAATATACCTATTTTTTAAATATAAGAATATATTTAGTATCTAAATATTTTTAAATACCTAACTCGATTTTATGTACAATTACTGTGGGAATGTTGTGATCTTAAACAACTTATTATTACTTTGTTAAGTTTCAAGTTTAATGCTTTCTTAATATAAATTATCACAAATTTTATTTTAGAAGCATTAGTAACTGAAACATATTATGTTTAAAATATAAAGGATATTTTTAAACATGTAATGCTTCTAAAATTTTTGCGATTTTTCACAAATTAACCAATAAATTAAACTTATTGTGGGTTATAGATAAAACTTAATTGCAGATGGTTTTTGGGTATGATACTGCCAAATAGGTTTTGGATAATTGGATATAACTATGTATTTTGAAGTCTTTCGGCATGATTTGTTTCTTCTTCAATCAAACACTCCAATTAACACAAAAGTTGTACTAAAATATTGATGTAAATAAACCATACGTTAATTATAATTGGAAAAAGAGATTATTAGAAACGTTATAGCATGTAAAAGATAATATTAGAAGGTGGCTATATTAGAGTTACAATACGACTGATTACCCTAGAAATTAAAAAGGAAAGCTGTAAATTGTTATTGTTGCCTTGAGAATTGTCATGCACCTAACTTAGCTTTGATACTCCATGCAATTATTTATCATTTAAAAGGTTATTTTAAATAGGGTTTACAATTGTTTTGATGATAATGTACTGAATTTACTGGAAATCGGTAGTATAATTTCAAAATCCTGTCATGTCAACTCTATTCAGTTAATTCATATTACTTTTTCCAATAATTTGCAACTTTCTTTATAAATAATTTTTGAAATAATCAATTATATTGTAACTTTGACATTGTCATCATCTTATACTTTGGTAATGTAAAAATATATTTTATAGTTAATTGTAATTTCAGTTCCTACTAATGTAATATTTTTATTACATTTTACCTTAATATTCTTTCATAAATAATTAATTAAAGGTCTTATTTTATTACGGTTTAACGAAATAAAAGTATGGCGTGTCTCAATGATAATTATTTAGGTTATTGTTTTATTTATTCTGATTGAAATGATATCATAGCTACTATATTTCTTTAAAGGGTAGATCTTAAGTACAATTTCCTTAAAGCAGGTATAACTTCTTTTATTGTTTATACTTTAGGTTTCCAAACAGCTTTTAAGTTTTATAATAGTACTTAGAATTAATAAAATTAATTAACTACCATCAGACAGTATAGAGTATAATTTATTTAATTACATCTTAAACAGAACTTAATATTAATAACAAAAATTGGTACCAAATTATATTTACTAACCTATGTGTCTATGTTTAGTTTAAATTTCCATGAAAAAATAAAGACCTTAAAAGCACATCAGTATTCATTCAGTAATGAGAATTGGTCTACTTAAACATTCAGGTCTTGATAAAGTGAGATTTGTCACACCATATTATATTTTTTAAATGTTTGGTTGGTGGCGGAGCACCTGTTCTACTTACAAGTCTGTCACATTCCCTTAAGTAAATTTGTATAATCTTCGTTGTTTAATCGCAAACGAGTAATGTTTGTCACTTTCTACTGAAATAAAATAATTATGATAGCCAGCTTATAATAATGATACCGACATCTAATATCATCATAATTGCTTTGTAAGGTTTCAGTTGACCCAGGAATTATTTCTTGTGTTATCTCTTAAGTATTCTAAGAATCAGAGGGAAACGTCTATATTATTTTTAGGAGTCGTGCTGTGGACTCCCAAAAATAGTTTGTAAAATTATTGGAAGTTTCAATCAGACAACAAAAGATGACTAGAAACAATATGTTGCCTTGCGTTCAATGGCTTATAAAATCGCTAATAGTTAATATCATAATATTGAGTTTGCCTACAACACGGTAGAAATAATTAATTCTTTAATAAAACAAAGGTCTCCAAATATATTTACACATAGTAAAAGAAACATAAAATTGCCATAATTCCTGCCGCAGATTACAGTAAATCAGGAAAAAATGAATAGCCTCATTTCAAAAATGATAACATATATATACATTTACTATAGGGCCCTCTATTCCAAGTACTCTGTAAATGAAACGGCTAATAAGCTACCTTATTTTTTCTAAACACCATGTATAAGTGCAATTGCACACCACTCTATAATTTAAAGTCTCTGTATATGCAACTGCTTATGCTCCACCCAATAATACATGTGGTTGCTAACATATCTGGAATCATCCCGTATAATTGTAATCTACAGCGCCTTCTTATATCTCAGTCAATTTATATACGGCTTTCATTTCAAAACTATCCACCCAAAATAACTTTCATCTTTAAAAGGCAAATACAAAAAATACATTAATTTATATTTACGGCGGGACACATTTTGCACTCTTCGGTCACCCTGCAGTTTCACTTCTACAAATTTAAATACAAAAGAGTGTTACGTGATACCTCTTTTTAAAGGTCTTTTTTCGCCAATCTTTTGACATCATTTTTAGGGTTCCGTATATACAATATACGGATACCCTTATAATGTCACTCAGGATTTCTGCCTCTGTTACATCACAGCCATTTTCTCCTAAACTACTGGACGGAAGAGATTGCAATTTGGTATCAATGTATAGTTTGGTGATCCGATCAGAAGTACATATCGTAAAAGAAAAAATTTTGATTTTAGGGGTACTTCTGGAGGAAAACTAAAAAAATCGACAGTTCGCCCCCATGATCTCCGAAACTACTAAGCCTAAAATTTTGAAAAAAAAAATAGGAAATATAGACCGTTGCCCGAACTTTACAGGAAAATTAAGGAGAAACCATTAATATTAATTTTAGGGGGCAAATTATAGAATTAAATAAAAATTTAAAAATAAAAAAAACGCATCATGTAATATATCAAATGAAAGGTCTCATTCTGAGGAACACAAATATAGTTTTTTCATAGTACAAAAAATTATTTAAAAAGATATTAACGAAAATATACCAAAATTTACCCATCCCCCCCCTTATCTCTGAAACTATAAAACCTAAAGTTTTGAAAAAAAATAGATTTATAGGTTCTGACCTGAAGTTTACTGGAAAAATAAGGAGAAACCTCTAATTTTAATTTTGAGGGGCCAATTACAGAATTAAATGAAAAATATAAAATTAAAATTGTTTCTAACCCATCATGTTATATATCAAATGAAAGGGCTTATTACGACGAAAACAAATATATTTTTTTCATATTTTTAAAATAAATTAATTAAAAGATATTAACACAAATATAAAAAAATTACCCATTCCCTCCCTTATCCCCGAAACCATATGCTGGAAAATTTTGAAAAAAAATGAAGGTATAGCCCCTCACCTGAACTTTACTGGAAAAATAAGGAGAAACCCCTAATATTTATTTTGGGGGGGGCGAATTGTAGAATTAAATGGAAAATTAAAATTAAAATTGTTTCTAACCCATTATGTTATATATCAAATGAAAGGGCTCATTATGACGAAAACAAATATATTTTAATCATATTTTTAAAATAAATTAATTAAAAGATATTAACAAAAATATAAAAAATTTTACTCATCCCCCCCCCTATCTCCGAAACCATAAGCTGGAAAATTTTGAAAAAACAATGGAGGTATAGCCCCTCACCTGAACTTTACTGGAAAAATAAGGAAAAACCCCTAATATTTTTTTTGGGGGGCAAATTATAGAATTAAATGGAAAATATAAAATTAAAATAGTTTTTAACCCAGCATGTTATATATCAAATAAAAGGGCTCATGATGAAGAAAACAAATATTTTTTTCCATATTTATAAAATAAATTAATTAAAAGATATTAACAAAAATATAAAAAAATTTACCCATTCCCCCCCCCTTATCTCCGAAACCATAAGCTGAACAATTTATATAACTGTAAGTATAGCCCCTCACCTAAACTTTACTGGAAAAATAAGAAGAAACCACTAAGATTCATTTTGGGGGGCAAATTATAGAATTAAATGGAAAATAAAAAATTATAATTGTTTCTAACGGGTCATGTAATATATCAAATCCCAGGGCTCATTATGACGAATACAAATATATTTTTTTATTTTTTTTAAAATGAATATTTTAAAATATATTAAAAAAATATTTTTAAAAAATTGCCCATTCTCCCCGTTATTCCTCAAACTCTAAGACCTCATTATTTTTGTTTATAGGAAAAATATGAAAAAAATCTCTAATTCTATTATTTGGCCTCCAAATAATAGAATTAAACGGAAAATAAATTATTAGAAAACCCCCATAGTAATTTTAGGGACAAGTTATTCAATTAAATGGAAAATAAAGATTCAATTTTCAAACGCATCATGTAATATATCAGATAAAAGGCTCATTATGTGAATTACAAATATATCATATTTTTAAATCATTTGTATAAAATATATTAATAAAAATATTAAACATCGACTTAATTCCCACTTTAGAAACTACACTATTTAAAATTTGAAAAATATATTTTATTTATATTTTTAAATAATTTGAATAACAGATTTAATAATTTATAATTTAAACTTTGAGACCTATTTTGCCGTTTTTCTTCCAATCTACAGAGCCTCAAAACTCAGACAGTAGATTATAAAAGGCATCTCTGAAAGTTTATTAGTAAAATAAAACTCTAATGTTACTTTTCGGGAGCCAAATTAGAAAATTAAATACATATGTATTGTGATAAAAATCAAGCGAATCCTAAAGCAGATAAAATAAAAAGTCTATGTGTTGAAAATCAAAGATTATATTTTTTATAAATTTAAAATGCTTCCTTTAAAAGATATAACGCTAAATATAAGAAAATGCACTCATTCCCTGCTTGTCTGAAACTGGAATATTCGAATCTTGAAGGTTGTACGGAACCCTAAGTATGCGAGTCCAACTCGCACTTGACCAAATTATTTAAAATTTTAATGTCCATTGTCGAAATTTGATGATCAGTATACAACGAAACCACTACTGAAAATAAATTGTATTGTATTGTACATTTACAGTTGCAAGTATCTTTCGCAAACACATTTAAGGCTTTATTCTCACTTGTTTATCTCCTTATTTATTATACTCATGCTTTATTTCAATTATTAGTGATGTTGAGGCTAATTTTCTCAATCCATAATTTGCTATTTTTAGCGATCACGAATCTAAGATAAACAATCAGCTGATCTAGAACAAGTCAACACCCACATATATCTACCTAATAAATATTCTTCAAGTATTTGATAAAATTGTTTATAGTTGTGAAAAAATTATCAAAAAAACTAGTTATTACTTTCAAATACCTTGTCAGTGTTTCATTGCATTTGTAGATTTATACTCGTATTATTGTTCTGTTTTTGGATCATTAGGTATCAGAAATTAAAAACAGATATTAGGTTTAAATTTATTTATAACATTTTTCTAATTTTGGAATATACTAGCCTATAAACATTTTGAAGTACAACACTAGTTTCTTATACTCATATTATTACTTCCATTATTTTTATGTGTTCTTGGGAATAACACCCCAATCGAAATCAATAGTTGTATATTGAAAGAAAATACCAAACGTTTCAAAGTAGATTCTGACTTTGTCAATGGTTTAAAAAATTACTTCCATTTTTAAGAACTGACTTCTGAAAAAAATTTCAAATTATATAGCCTCTTGACAGAAAGCAAAAAGCAAAAGTTAAACCTAAATATGAGCCTCAGATCACTGGGTCAACCTAATCCATGGTCAACATAAAACTCTTTAAAATTAGCGTAATAGTTAAGAGTTAAAGGTACCCGGGGTGGTTTCCACTAGTATGAGATTTTTTTGGGAACATTATAAATAATATTCCATTCTCACGCAACATATGTGCAACAAAATCAGGATTTTTCCTCATTTCGATGTCTATTTTCATTTTTTAAACACTTAGGTAGCTAATGTAGTTCTAGACTTAAGTTACAGTACGAACTCTTTCTCGAAAACAGCATTACCAACAAATTAGTAACTGATGACACAACTAGCAATACATTATCAGCGAAATATTCTTTCAACACAGTTGGAGATCTTTTTCGTAATATTATCTGATGACATTCTCAGGAGTGTGTATCATTTTTACAGCTGTTTTAAATACCCACATGACTAGTGTAACTATAGTTTTAAGTTACAGTTACAGTTTCTCGAAAACCACTTAAGTAACAAAATGATAAATAGACGTCACATTTAGCTCCAAATTGGCAACAAACTCCCTCGTTTGTTACAATGAGACCGCTATTTTCGTTTCTTAAATACTTAAATGGGTATTGCAACTAAAGACTTAAGCCGCATAGCCACTGTTTCTGGATACAAAATCAGTATTGGCTGCTCAAATTAACAAAAAAAAAGGATTTGTAGAGATTGGCATGAACAATATTTATATTACGGTTCAAGATAAAGATCTAGTTAATTTTCGTTAAAGCACTGAAATCTTCATAAAAATATTACCGTAACATTTTATTGAATACCTGTAACTGTAAATCGGTTACGCCATCTGAAAGTTATTGAATTTTTAACATCCCTTGAGCTTGACAACATAACACCCTTTTGGCAGTGATGTAAATAGTCAAATAGCTAACGCGAGAGACATGGACTTTTATCCTTCGAAAAAATAACGGGAAGTTATAACTAAAAATTTCAGGGAAATAAGCCTATCATTAATTTATAGGAGATTGTGGTAATAATTATATATATATATATATAAACTCAACACTTTTTTACGTTCCCAAATTTATAGTTTATTTTCTTTTTTCTGCGTCATTGTCCAAGTACGCATAGTTGACTGTGGGTCTTATTATTGTTTGAAACATCATTACCTTTGTTTCTCCTGATATATTTGTAGCTCTTAAAACCTTTGAAAAAGTACCTGCCGCCTTACTTCCTCTAGCTAGTCCTTTTTCTATTTATTTCTCTTCATTTAAATTACATGTTATTGTTACACCTAGGTGTTCAAAATGATCTACTACCTCTAACGTCATGTCATGTTCCCATCGGCGCGGCGGCGCTAATAACTAGATAACTTGTGGAGTTGTCCTTCATAACCATATATTTAGATTTATATTCATTTACTGCAAGGCCGTATTCTCTGGCTCTTGCTTCCAACAGTTTGAACGTCCTTACAAGTTCATCCTTGGAGCTTCCCATCAGCACGTCATCAGCATAAGCTAGGTATTGGTGCCATATATCGACCCATTAGAGTTAATACCACTTTCCTTAAGAAAAACTTCTTGTACTAGGTTAATCAAAATTGTAGAAAGTGGGTCTTCTTGTCGCAACCCATTTTGTATTGAAAATTCCTCGGACAGATTCCCATTGATAATAACCATGTTTTCTGTTTTTCTGGTCGTTATCTGTATTAGCTTTCTAAGCTTTTTGGGGACTCCGAACGGTTCGAATACCTGAAATAGCTAATTCCTTTTAATACTATCAAATGCTTGTTTGTAGTCTATGATATCAGATGTAAACTTAAATTCTGCTCATAAGCATTTTGTTGGATCTGTTTCATAATAACTATCTGGTCAGTGGTGTATCTTCCTGTCCTGAACCCACTCTGGTATTCCCCTACGGGCTCTTCCTGGTATTTTACAAACTGATTTTTATTTACTTTGCTAAGACCTTGTACGTCACATCATGTTGCTATTCCCCGATAGTTACTACATTCCTCTGTATCTCCCTTTTTGTGCGCGGTAATAATTAAAGAACTTATATTCACCAAATCATTATTTATATCTCTCCTGGATCAAATATTTATTATGAAATTATGCAAATCTTAATCTCAAGTAATAAAACATTATTACTTCTCACTACAAGATCGTAAAGTATTATAAACAATGATGGCTGCTAACAATACATATTTGTTAACGATTTCCATTTTAAGCAAATTGCTGGCCTTTAACAGTTTGAATTTCCAGATATAATTTCTGAAGGGTTTAGTTAGTTCACTAGCATTGCATTCGTTTTACAAATTGGTTTCATTCAATCTTCTCGTGTTTCAAATAGGAACACATTTACTTCATTCAATTTTCTTCCAGATGCTTTAGCAATATCTTTCATGATAACTTGGTGCTGAAATAAATTGTAATTCAATACAGACATTTATTAAATTCTTTATATGAATATTAATAGTATTTCGAGTTCGCATTTCTATTTAAGATCACAAAGATTATATCAATTTGATACGTTATTTTTTGATATCTGCTTATGTTATACATTGTTCAAAAGTTTCCTTTGTGTTAAATATTGATGTGTATTTAATTGTGTCTGGTTCAGCTTAGTTTAGTTTAGTTTGTTTATTTCTAAAGCATTGAACTGTATGTTTTTACAAATTAAAAGGTCCAAAAGTATTAAATATGTCCTATTTACTAATATATAGAAAACAAAACCTTGTGGAGACAAACACCTTACCCATTAATAACATAAGACCACTTCTTAAGTACTCCTCGATTAAAAGTTTAAAAATTAATTTATTACTCTTGTTTTAAAATGATCCACGTTCCAAATAAAAAAATATCTCTACTTGCATAATAGACAGTATTTATTCTCTTTCCTTGCAGTCTGTTCTAGCTAAGAAATAATCTCCTCCTGGTAAGTAGTTTCTGCAAAAGCAAAGCCATCACTACAACATGCGCGGTACTTTATTCCTGCATAAATTCTAACACCGCCCCGTTGTAACATAAAAACTTGTGCAGGGTACGGAGAATGACACCAGAATTAAAAATTACATAGTATATATTAAGAGCTAAAGTAACCATGATATACATGCTTAGTGCGCCCAAAGTTAGATTATTGCAATCTTATATGGCATCCTGTTTACAAGATTGATTATATGCTTCTCAAGGCAGTGCAAAGAAAGGTACTTAAATTTCTCTCTTTTCGTGTTGACGGCTCTTATCCTGTCAGAGTGTACCAGCACAAATTACTACTTGACAGATTTTTTTCATTCTGTATAAATCGTTTCACAAATAGAATTGACGCACCTGTTCTTCTGTCAATGGTCCCAATACATTCGCCATGCTTAGTTCAAGAAATAACATCTATTTTTGTCTGTTTGCTAATGCAAATATGTTTTTAAAATCACCTTTATTCGTCATGTGTAGAAATTATAACAGCATATCTAGTAACTCTGATATTAATTTTGACAATTTTGAAACAATCACTAAAGGATATACTAATGACAGGTCAACTATGTTTCACTTACTAGCCAAATTCTTTTGTCAATTGTCTTGGTCCCTATTTATTGTTTAAAATTTATTATTTATTTTTTGTTATCTATTCTCTCTTTCATTTTTTAAAAATATATAAGATACCATAGTTTATCTGTAAGTATTTTTCATTATTTTATATTATTTGTCGTGTTGGTCAATAAACTAAACTAACTAACTAACTTCTGTTCGATATTCCGGTGTCTCCCCAACAGTATGTCCAAGTATTTTAATTTCATTTCTTGGTAGATAATTTGGTAGTGGATAACTAGATAATCATATTAAGGGATTGGACTATGGAGTTGAGGTCGTATAGTTGTCGTTGTAAGTCGTCATCATCATCTTTGCCACATATGATTGTTATATTTCGATTGCCCATCTTAAATCCTTTAAGTGCTATATTTGTCTTATGTTCTCATCCATGAACAAGTTCACAGGAACTGGACTCTGAGAGTCGCTATGTCGTATACATTTTTGTTTATATTTACATGTTTTCTATGAATTTTAAAATTTATACGGTACTTGTCTCTTATATATTTTAGTTAAAAGCTTTTGTGTCATACTGAGTAAGCTTATGCCTGTATAATTCTGTGTCATTCTTTTGTCTCAATTTTAAACTTAAGGATTGTAATACTCGTCCACCACTCGTCTGGCATTCTATGGTAAGCAAAGATGAGTTTAGCTACTCTACTGCCTAAGCGACGAAGCAAAAACAAACCAATGTACGAATTACGATAATTAGGTACTTGGAACATTGGCGCAGTAATGGCACACAGTGCCTAAATTAGCTCAGTTCTAGATCGACGCCCCATAAACAAATGTACAAGAGACAAAGAAGTAACCTACCATATTGCACAGCGTAGTGCTAAAGATAATCTGGTTTGAATTAAAAACAAGTTACAGAAACTGTAGTCGGAATGATGTAGATGTTGACACTAGGAGTTATTTGCACAATATGTCAAACTCATAAAGAATGTTGTTTCCTTTTTTATCCTTTATAGGCCACGACTGGGTGAATTTCAAATTTTTAGAGCGTAATTTCGAAAGGAATATTCAAAGATATTAATTCAATTGGAAAGGCGTTTCTGGGATTTCGAGTATGACTAAAGGGAAACTCTATTTATTTTCAGATTGTTAGATTTTTGAGAAAATTCACAGGACTTGAAATTTTTGACGTTTTTGCCAACCCGATCCAGTTATATCTAAGAACTTATACTTCCGGGGGTAGCCTGCAATGCACAAATATCCTGACAAGACTGGAAAGAGAGAACAACAGATAGAAAACAACAGACAATTTTACTCGACTGGGAGCTCTCTTTCTAGTCTTGTCATGATATTTGTGCATTGCAGGCTACCTTGCCGAAGTATACTCTCTAAGAGTTATATATATTTTTTATTCGCCACTTTAGTTGATTATGTAATATAGATTATTATTACCTTGATGTTAGTGTTCCAAGTATGTCGCCCTCTGAAAGTGTCGTTCTAATGTTTTGACATATGTATAATTTAATATCTTTCTCTGCAAAGTCTCAAAGATTTCAAAATCCAAATTTTTGCGACATAGTAGTTTCAAGATGGAATTGATTCTGAGATTTGTAAATAATGAAGAATTGAAATTGCTCAACTATTTCAGAGGCAGTTGGCATCGGGATATTAAAGGTTTACAATCTTTAACTGCTTTACTTGCAAAGGTGTTGATAGAGTTGTTCTTCGAAAATATCGTCCATAATTAGATCGTGAAGATAAGTGAACGTTTTTTGCCAGACGAATGAGACAATTTTTAGGATGGTTCTCAAGAACTTGGGAGTTACTAGTTTCGATCCTTGAATGGGCAAATATTAACCTCGTTTTCTATAAATCAACAAATTTGTTGAAATCGGTAGATGTTCGTTCTCAATTTCGGGTTCTAGCCCGTATTTTTCTTCTAAGTCAGTTTTATTGAACGAAAAAAGATTTTTGAATAAAAATTTGCGATTTGTTGGAAGTGGTTGGCTTTAATTCGCTTTGTGTATCCTGCTAGGTTTATGCTCAATCTTCTAAATGTATTCTTCCAATTGGCCAATTTTCAAATGTATTGCCAGGATGCCTGAATGCTAGATAAGCGGGTTGTGATCGGTTACTAAGGAAAATTTACGGCCAAATAAATGTGGATGGAAGACCTTGATTGCCCACACGAGGGGAGAGAATTTCCTTTCAATAGTATCTACTTTGGGGAGAACATAAGAAGCGGAAAGCATATACAATTGGCACGTCTTCTCCGACCAGGCCTTATAATAGGGTATGAGACGCTAGCTTTCTATAAATCATTAAATGCTGCCGTACAATCGGTATCAAAAAATAATTCACTGTCCGTTTGAAGCAGTTTAGTTAAAAGTTTAGACCCTTGCGAAGTTGGGGTACATCTTCTACATTGTGTTGCCAATTCTTGGAAATGTTAATGTATTTCGGGTTTGAAGGCTTTGGTCAACTGAAGAATTGTGTACGTGGAATGTTGGGAAGTATACAATAATGTCGTCTATGTATACTACATAATGTTTATTTGAATTTCGAGGAGGGTGTTTTCTATTAAACGTTGGAAAGTCCTTTAAACTGAAGAACAACTTGGCAATAGCCGTTTTCGACTGAAAATGCTGTCTTTTGGATATAATTGAAATTGATTTCTACTTGAAAAAATCCGGATGCGAGATCTAACCTTGAAAATGATTGGTACTTGCCGTGTTGATGAAAGAAATCTGACATCATTTAGATTTCTATAGTCCACTCCATTTTTGAGATTTTGATTTTGTGACGAATGATGGCTTGATTGAATAATTTAGTAACTTGATCTCTAACTTCTTCTTTATGAACCTGTAGGTACCTATAATATTTGGTGGAGCTATTTTTTTATAGAATGTTTAATTTTATTAGTATAAAATAGTACGTTGCCTTTTAAATAAAATATTTATCTAGAAAAATAAATTTCTATCAGTCTGTTAAGAGTCATAAGTATCGTTAAAATTGAATAATAATAATTTGTCAAAAGTTTATGACTGAAGTTAGACATTCGTCATTATGATTTACATATACGAAGAAATTAGGAAATATACTTTCTTTGTCGATAGTACGTAAACAGCGTCGGTGTTACACAAGTGACGTACTTTTTCGATGCGGGGTTTTATTTAAATATAATTCGGAAAATTATTGATTGAAGAATTGTTGGTAATTGTCGAAAAGGCAAGATTTTCAGGGCCATATGTATCTTAAACATTTGTTGTAATTTGCTTAGTTTTTGAGCTTGTTAGGCATTTGTAATGTTCCAAAAACCCCTAACTTAAAATGCCATCGATTCGTTGTCGAGAGTACAAATAAAGACCTTATGGAGGTTACCACGAGCAATGGTTGCCTGAGAAATGGGATATTTTTATGATCAGTGATTACCAGAATAATTATATTTTCTGGGAATCGTTGAGGAAAGTTTTTGAAAGTTTTCTCTTTGTAACTTGACATTCCGTTGCGTGTATCAATGACTATTTTGTTCCTGTTGAGTCGTTGATGTAATGTAAGTTAACTAACTGTTTAGGTTCGTGTTTCAAGACTGGTCGTTATGTCCGGTGTATGGTCGGGAATTAGGAGAGAAAGAAAATACTGAAAATTTAGTTTTCTAGTGGGTCCAAACAACTAGTGTTCACTTAATTTATCAGGAGTATGATAACTACTATTGTTTCCTTCTGTCTTGATGATTAACTACTACCTGAATATTTTGGATATTCTCTTTGATTATCATTTTATGATACTCTTCAGACGGATGACTGTTAGCTGAATAATAATCGTCGTAGTTTCCACTGTTTCCGCGTGCGATACTATGATATCTTTATCAAGAACCGACAAACGAATTTAAAGAATTTGGCGACCGAATTTACGCAGTAACTCAGCTAATTATAGCGCTCAATTTTCAGAATTTTACCCCCAATTTCAATAAGACCTGGTAGATTCAACTTTAACTACTAAAACTCGTACATGGTATAATGCCTATTCATCAGTTGATATAGAATGTATAAAAACTTTTTCACCAGTGTTGCTCTTTTAAGCCTATCTGGCTAATTGAAGGATCTGAATTCAACTCCACACAAGTTAGTGTATTAGAATTCCTTTCTTTATGACGTAAACTCAGTTTGCCGCTGCAGGTTATGAAAAATTCCATTATATGACAGAAATGTCGCTTCTGGCGTATTTGCCTTAGTGGTGATTTTTTAAACCTTTTGTGAAAAAGGACTACGTCTGCTAAACATTCAGTTTTATTAAAAACATAACTCCCTTTGTGAAAGTTACAGCATAAGGAGGAAGAATGCTTTCTAAAATAGATATAGCATACATTAAGATAGTTTGTCCTAAAACGGCAAAACGGAACTATACCTGTTTATACTGATATACTGTGTCACCAAGCAAATGATCAGTATATAATATACAGGGGAACAACAAAAATGTAACGCTATATAAATGAACTTGAACTTAACGACACATTATTTCTTTTTAAGTCTTACTGCAGAATATATATCCTTAAATTTTTTGTATGCAAATCTTTTGTTTTTGGGCATTTGTTTACTTAAGGTGTATAAAAGTAACAACTATACAAGGGACTAGTTCTGAGGATGTTAAATTGTTTATTCGTTTTCGAGTGTTTCGGATTTTTTTTGATTTGTTTGCTTGAAATTTGTGGAAAAACTAATGGAAATCCATTAACAGGATTAAGAGTTTGGAGAAGGTGGTCCAAAAATGAGATTCGACGTCGTGTGGAATATGGAACTTCATTTTCTGCTTTCAAAAATAGACGGGACAGTACAGTCAATTTACAGATGATCTAGGTTTAGCTACAAGACATTATCTGGGATGATAGTCTAGTCAATCGAAGATGGTTAGATGTCAGGTCGACCAATATTGGTGATACCTTTTACCCCAGAACAGAAGACTGGAGACGCTGCAGTGGTCCAGAACTAGACAAATCCAATGGAATATCATAAGCTTAATTGACGAATATATTGTTTTGCACCCTTGAAATCAGGGCAATTTCGGGGTGAGATAAAACACAGATTTGGCTTTTGAATGTCAGACAGCAATAAAACAAAATTATGGAATAGAGCACTATATGTACGGCAAAGAGATCTACCCAAGCTCCCATAATTCGCGGTATATTAAAATGAAGTACTGCAATCAATTTTGACAACGACTGTCATAAAAGAAAAAGAAAAGACTATTTCTAGGTATTAAAATCTTCAAATAGGTAAATTTTATCAAATTTTTAATGCTCGAAAGCTGACATTTTCTGGGCAACTAACACCCAAAGGTTCCGAGACTGGAACCTTTCCATGTCATTTCTGTTTCACCGGAACTAGTAGTTTCCACGAAACCATAGATGTCGATAATTACATCTCGCACATACACTGTGTATCAAATACATACATAATTATCTTGCATACAAAAGAATGATATCTTGAAGAGCGTATTCAATACCTTGGTCAGATGAAGTAACCTGGTAGTTTTAACCTGACATTCTAACCTAAATGTCGCGGAATAATAGGATTGACATAGAAAGGCTCCAGATTAGGAACCTTTGTGTTCCTTTCTACCGAAAATCCTGGATCATAAATACTGGAAGATACCCGTGAATTATATTATGTTCACTATGTGGAGTCAATCATTAACTTCAATTAAACACGTTTACAGAAACGACAAAGTTTTTTCTCGGGCAAGTCGTAAACACTCCTTGATATGTGTCCAAATTTGTGATGATAAGAAACTCACAAATCTGGATTACTTTTCCTGCAGACAAGCAGAGGTTGTGTTCAGTCCGGTCCAAGCAATTATAATGTATAACAGTATAATAATGAAGTCATTGGCTTCGTCAGATAATTCATACAAAATAATTAACTCAAAAGTCCTTACTTACTACTGTTTTGCCATGTCACATACTTCTAAACAAACAAAATTTTTAACGTATATCCTATCTTTAAGCAGTGCATCCAATTTCTAATTTTTCTGTACTAAAGAGCTCGGAGCTATTAGATTATTGGGTTTGCAATAAAGGAATTCGAAATCAATATGAAATCGAGGCTCAGCCTGAATACAATAGTGCTTTGATATCAGATTTATGAAAAATTATAATACGCAATGAAATACGGCTTTGGAATTAATCAATATAAATGATAAACTTTACCTGTACAAAATTCAATGCTGCGAAACCTCAGTCTATAGCTTTCTTTAAATCTTTGAATTTTGGAAGATAAATTCTCTGCAAATCTCTAATATGAAATGTTTTATTTTGTTTAGCTAAACCAAATAACAAATTATACCGTTAACAAACCCGGGTGGCGTCCCGTATTTATTAGTAATATTTTTAATTAATTACCTTAGCGTCGTATAATCACTGAAACATTATATAGCCCCCTATTGCATAATCCTACAACAATAGGGTTGCACCATATGAATTATTTTTGAAAATTAGAAATATCTACAATTTTCACAATTGATTTAAAATAAACAAATTAATAAATCTCCCAAGCTCACCAAAATTCATTCGCATTAATATTGCAATAAATTCTGTGTGTTCGAAATACTCTCTTACAAATATACAATGATTAATACTATCAGCTGGTATCATACAAGCTGCTTCAAAGCAAAAACTGGCACGCATAACGTAGTCGCCCTTATATACACAATTCTATCGTCCGAAGAATTTTCCAGTCTTTTCGGGAGTTTTTATTTCGTTTTCGCAATTTTCTTATTTGAGCGATTAATTTATTTTTCACGACTTTAATTGAATTTTATAACACTGTTCCTCTTTAATTCAGATCTTCCCGATCGAAATCATTCTCTTAATGGTAGGAAGCGAGTTGATCCAAATAATCCACCTTCATCTTAGCTCTTGACTATATAATATGGGCCATCCAAAACTGGTGTGAGCTTTGGAGATTTGACTTTGCTGAAGGTTGTATAGCTAGATCTTGTCTCTTTCTTGTAACTCGACTGAGTTTGCCTTGGAGTAATAGCGTCACTTCAGTCGGTCGCTGCTGGCCAACCTTTGTGCTAGGGCTAGTTCGTGTATTGTAGGCATGTTCTGTCGGAGGTGGACGGCATAATCGTTAACTTCTTGGGGCCAAATCACAAGCTTCTTCAGCTTTATTTTGAATAGTTCGATAGGCTAACTGGAATAGGGGAACATGCTCATCCAAATCACGCTGGTTATTGCTGACGACCTTGGATAGATGTTGTTCCAAGGTCCTGTTGAACCTTTCCTCCTTTCCGTCTGACAGTGGATGCAATGGTGTGGTTCTCTTATTTTTATTTCTAACATCGTACATACCTTCTGAAATACATTAGATTCAAATTATGACCTTGGTCTAAATTTAAATCCAATAATTGGATACCAAACCTGCTGCTTAACAGTTTTAGCAGCTCCGTCGCCAAAGTGGTTGCGTCATGTTTGCGTATAGAAATTGCGTCAGGCCATGTGCTGAAGTAATACATTGCGACCAGATTGTATTTGTTCCCACTCTCGACTCGGGAAATGGACCGACGACATCAATGGAAATTCTTTCAAATAGGACGCCTACATTTTATTACTGCATTCTGCTCTTGACCCAGTTCTTCGGGCCTTTACTGGCTGCACCTTGCTCTCAAGTCTTCGAAGTAATTAATACAGTAGTACCGTTGACAAATTTTATTCAATGTTTTATTCATGCCCAAATGACTTCCGTTAATCCCATTTATACTTCGATCAGGGCGGCTGGTGGTTTTTTCTTTAGAACTACCAGTTGGGACACTCTGCCATCAGTGCTTTGCTAAATTCTCTTTAACATTCCATTCTCCACTCTAAGAGATTCCCGTTGGCTCATAATGACTTCTGCCTAGTTCCATCGTAACCTTGGTACCTCTCTCTTCCTGATATTTAGTTTCCTCTGATTGATCTGGGTAGGACAGGTTTACTAATCCTCAAATCTCTGCTACGAATTCTAATAGACTCTCTCCAGATTTCTGTGTTTCGTCACTTACTTGCACTTGATATACTTGATTCAAAGATTGCTTTTCATATCTTTTATGTAAGACTGCATAACGACTTCAAGATGAACTACCATCAAATGTGCGTGGTTTGCTAAAGGAACCCTTGTGAGTCATCTTGCATTTTTTTATTTCCATTTGTAATCTTAGAACGTCACTTCGTATGATGTTTTGAATTGTACTGATTTCAAATTTTACTGGCTTTCTATGCAGTCGATGTCATCTACTTTGTTGTCAAGAGTATTTTTTAGGATTTTATGTTATTGTTTATTACTATTTTCTGGTTCCCTGCTTCATTACCTTGTATCACTAATTGCATTAGTTATTCAATTTTGTTTCTAATTTATTCCTGTTTTTCTTTAAATACCTGAAATTCATTTTGTATCTTTATTCCCGTTTGTTCTTGTTTTTCCTCAAATTTTGAAAATAATTCTCCAATTAAATTTGGTGTTCGCTTTTCGTCTTAGAGATAAAGCTCTTTCGATTTTCATCTATGTTATGGACAAGATTATCTCAATTTTACTCAGTTTTACGTTTTTCATCAATAGATTTCACTTAGCTGTGTTGAATATCTTCTTGATTTTGCTTCTCCTTTTTGGCACGTTTTTCCAGGAAATTTTTATGTAGTTTATCAGTATCCTGTTTGAATAATTTTGTTCTAGTCTTGATCAGTTCTGTCATACCTCAAGTTATAGCCATAAATCAAATCAACTGTTAACTTCACTTAAATATCACACTTCTGTCACCAACTGCAAGTATCTGCGGGTTCAAAAATCACAAATATTCATTTTCACTTTCAAAGCCTTTATTTTTAGTAAAATAAACAATTAAACTCTCTTATAAATTCACAAAGACTAATACTATCAGCTAGTATCGTAGACGTGTTTTCAAAACCAAAACGTCGCTATTATATATACATTTCAATCGTCCGAAGAATTTTCCAGTCCTTTCGAGTGCCAGTCTAGTTGGTAATCGAACTTGGAATGTCGTCAACCGCGGCGTTTTTACAGTAATCGAAATTTTGAGGACCACCGTTGTTGATAGTTTATATATACAGCCGTCTTTTATTTCGGTTTCGCAATGGTCTTATCGGAACGATTAATTTTTGAAAGTTTCGTATTTTTTTTGGAGGCAACAAATGAATTTTATTATAATTTTAAATATTCTTGCCATCAAGTAGTATACAAATTGCAGAAACTGGTTACAGTTTTAACATAAATTTATTTACTTACAAACTTATTAATTTTACATAACCTCTAATCTACTACATTCCGTTGCGCACTTGGGAACACCTGGTCACTGCTGACATTACATGTATCCTCAGGAAGTTATAATAAGTGTAATGTTAGTCTTAACATCTTTTAAACCCTTCAAATGTAATATTAGTATTTTCACTTTAGTTTTTCCGTACAGTTTGCGTAAGAGCCTATCTTTTAATTTTTTGATCAATATTTTCGCAGATAATAGATGGGAGGCAGAATGGTATTTTTTTGTAAAATTTCCCCCCGGAATAACTCTCACTCGATAATATCAGAATTATTTGATTTAGACTATTTTCATTTATCTTCTTGATTACGTTTACAAACTATGCACTGATACCAAATGTCAACCTTTTCGGTTCAGTAGTTTTCGAAAGAATAGGCTTTGATTATATATATATATATATATATATATATATATATATATATATATATATACAAGGGTGATTCTATAAGGGTTGCCGTTCACTGAGCATAGGGAAGCCTGAACATACGAAATATTTTCTTGTCCAGCTAAAAGTATGTCACAATTCACGCGATAAAATACTTACTATTCCTAATTAAAATATAATTCTTTTCAATATCATTTTCTCTATGTTACTAGCCTAGGAGCAATATAAACCCACGGTTAACATTTCAATCCCCTAGCAGGCGCATGGGCATAAGGGAATAGAACTGTATTCCGAAAGAAACCTCTCCATTTTAGATTAGTCGTTCTCAAAAAGATCAACATTGGAGGTCTCCATTGTCATATATGTTGAATTTCGAACAAATACTTAGTGCTCAACTGCGCCCTTTATTGTGTCAGCCGTTTTGTCTAAATCAGTTCGTTTCTCAGCATGGCACGATCTTGGTCCGCAATTCTCGATGAAACTCCTGATCAAATATTCGACCATTCCTGCCTTGGCTTGTCCAAAAATATTTAATCTGTAAAGCTAATCCGGTATAAATGCATACATTGAGTCCATTTCATAAGCATTGGTGTCAATCTGGTTTGAGTGAATGTTAGCTAATCATGGTCAACTCTTTAGTGGCCAGTAGATTCGTTCTTGTTCGATTTTGGGCCTGATGATGGATGTGACTATTTTATGGTTTTTGAGGTTGCAGCTGCTTGCCAGAATCCTGCCACCGACTCACCGCTTATCTTAACGTTCCCTAGTCAGCAGCTGCAATTATCCCTGGTAACAACTTAGGTAACAGATCTAACCCATGAACTAGGCACCTCGCAGATACAGTTATTAAAAATTAAAAAACGGGACCATCACGTACAGGTTTTTAGGAATAGTGGATAAAGATTTAGGACAGCGAACAGATGCCACCTTTATTCGTCTGATTAACAACTACGTATAATTACTTTTTATAACTAAACTGCACATCTAATATAATACTTTAAATTGCACACATTAGATACTGAAGCAAGCTTTCATCAGTTTCAAATTAATAGTAATATTTCATGGACAGCAGTAAGAAATATCATACAATGGATACATTTACTCAAAGTTCTGGTTATACCTTGCTCAGTATTAATAAACACCAGAATAGCCTGTGGTCGAATTTCGACTAATTGTGTCAATACGTAAAGAAATTGAACTTATTTTGCATATATAATTGATAGAACTTTATTTGTGTACACATTCTTAATTCTTACCTTAACGATACAAGGCATGGCAAAGACTATAATTCCCCCCTACCATTCGGTATATGTGATTGCCTATGAGCCACCGTATTAACCCTTTTTGTTTCTAATTATTTTACTTTCTTCTGTAACTTTAATTATTTCAATTATATGTATATATATATATATATATATATATATATATATGCATCTCCCGGTGGGCTCCTCCCTATAAATCATTTCTTTTTCAAACTTTTTTATAATCACCCTGTATAACTATATTTCATATATTTCAACTAACCGTATATTGCATCTATCCTATATGTGGTCTACGAAATATTGTGTTCTAACTTTTTTTAAACCACACTGTATAACAATAATTCTAGTCCAGAACATATTTCCACCACCTAGTATTTGCATCCTTCATAATATTTTTTGCATCACCTTGTATAACTAGAATTCTACTGCGCCCTCTATTCCAATTATCCTGTAAATGCAACCGCTAATCCGTTACCGTATATATATTTTTTACTAACCACCCTGTATAACTATAAATTGCACTCCACTTTATATTTTAGGCACTCTGAATATGCAATTGCCTATGAGCCACTCTATTAAATCTATTTGTTTCTAATTTTCTATGACTACCTTCTGTTACTTTAACTATACCCCGCCCTATAATTCAACGTCTATACCGGGTTTCAATTAAGTCCCGGGACGGCTGATTTGCTAAAGTACTTCATTTCTGAAAAAGGTCATTCCTTTAGTAATTTTGACCAAGGAATCCGATGGTGACCTTGGATTTGACCTTGAACCTCATTTTTTAGGTTATTTTGAGGTCTACTCAATTTTAGGGTTCCGTATATACAATATTCGGATACAATATCTCTCCGGATTTCTTCCTCTTTCACACCACACCAATTTTCTCCTAAACTAATAGACGGAATAGGTTGAAATTTGGTATCAGTGTTTAGTTGAGTGACCTGAGACACAGAAGAGAAAATAGTCCCGAACCGTTTGGTATTTGCCTATAAATAATAGTATGATACTTGTGATGTATTTTGCTAAACAATGAGGCAAAACCGCACTTCTCTAATAATTACTATTATTAAATAGAGATTTTGATCAAATAATAGTGGAACATGATATTCTCATTATATGGCTCAACTTTAAAAAAATATTATATCTACTATATTTATTAAATTACATTTTTTTAATTGAGCAATCTGTGTTGGACAATACTTTATAAAATCCATGAAAATTGCTATGTGTAAAGATAATTAATCTAAAACTTTTTTAATAATTCAGGGATTTAGCGCTTTCCAGTTTCAAGCTCGTGATATAGAGTGTGAGAATATTTCATTACCGATTCTGGATACTGAAGTTATTTTTATATCAGATATATTGCAATGAATCAACATACTTCATAACCTATATTAACATGCTTTGCTACAGAATAAACTTTACAACCAACTTCAAAATTTAGGCCAACAATATGTTGAATTCTTTGTTGTCTTTGATAGATCTGCTGAATTTTAAAAATCCCGTTCTATAAAATAAATATTTGAAAGCCTTTTGAAGAACATTCCGATAATACTGTATTAATTTTGTATTGGATTAAATATCGATGCTCTTTTATTACAACTTATGTATTACATATATTTTTTCGAATTTCTATGGATTTTAATTACACTCTTCTTCCAATTAATAAATAACTTTATTCTAGGATGATAACATGAACTCAAAATGCAAGAAAATATATACATTCAAATTACAATCTGACGTTTAATGTCAAACTAAACCTGAACTTAAGGCGATACACAACTGAACTATTCTTCTATCGCAGAACACTTCTTGTATACCATTTGACGTTCTCGAGTTTTCTAGACTGCTCCATGTCACTAACTTAAAAATCAGTACAATTTTCCAGAAGTGTCAATTACCATTTACAGTCAGCATGACAGTGACAGGTAGTAGTAGTGTATGTAGAGTGACGTCCCTCGGGAGCAGTTATTTGTAACTTTCTGGCACAATATTTTACGATTTATATTATTCTTTAACGATATAAAATTCCAGTTGGCTATAAACGATATATGCAACTCAGTACAGCTCCCTGTGAAACACTCGTTATATGCAGATGACCTAGTTCTATTCTGTTAGGGTAAATCCACAATCAGTACCTGCAATTCGACAGCAGACTTACCTGGAGAATACATATGGAAGGAACCAAGAAAAGCTGCTTAAATCACCTAAATATTCTAAAAACCCTAGCACACCAACAATGGGGCGGAAGAAGAAACTTGACTACTGCAGCCCAGTCCTCATCTCTGCCTTAAAATCAAATAGAAAACTATTAAATACTGTTAAAAACACAGCGCTATCTCGGTGCATATCGAACGAGACCAATAGAATCACTTCACTGCGAATCACAAGAACTCTCCTTCCCCCACAGACAATAGAGACTAATCTTATTATACGAGAATATCCACTACTCCAAAAACACAGTTCATAAACTTCTTCATTTCACACATCCAATACTCCAAAACGTTCAACTTTTGATGAAAGATATAGATCTAAAATGAATAACTCCAATCACAGCTCTAAGAGAACACAGCAAACACGATACCCAACCTACTATCCTGCCTTCCTCCAAACCCTCAATACAATTCAACCTGATACCATCCTTTATATAGATGCTGTCAAGAAAAACAAGAGAGTGGGATGCTCGGTTGTCAACACTCAAGCATGCCTTAAACAGAGTAGATTAGAAAACCACTGTAGCATACACACAGCAGAGATGTACAACATATTAAAAGCATCGAGGTCAATTGAACGAAACAATCAGAAAGTAGCAATACTCTTTAAAGGATATCTACACAAGTATAAGAAATTCACATAACCACCTATCAACTAAAATCTAGAGGATATCAAATAGTTATTATATTGTTATAAACTCCGTGGATTCAATTTAATTTAATCAATTAATCAATAACGAATATTCACTTTCTAGAACATTTATTTTCACGTAAACATAACAGCTTATTCGAGTATAATGACACAGAAATCATAACAACAAACTAAACTGAACGTACAAAGTCAACTCTCCTCTACCCAAATTCAATCATCTAATATAGAATACTTGAGTTTCCTGCTTGTTCTAGACTTTTGGTGCGCAGGGACTCCATTGCTACTTCTTGCTGCTTTTGAAGATTCCAGTATTTGATGTTTTTATGCTCTTTGGAATGAATACAGTGTTACGGTGCTTTCGCCAGGACCCTAGTGGCTATATTTATATCACTGCCCTCCCTTTAATTCATCAGAAACATCCTCTCCATGGTAGGGAGCTAGTCGATCCAAATGGACCACCTTCTACTTAGCCCCGGGGGTTTCGACGGATACTGTAGACGACGTCATTAATCCTCTTGACCACCTCGTATGGACCATCCCAGGCAGGTGTAAGCTTTGGAGATTTACCCTTGCTTCGTTGGGGGTTGTATAGCCAGACTTTGTCCCTCTGTTGATACCCAAAGGAATTGGCCTTGAGGTCATATCGTGTCTTAATCCGGTCAATGGTGGCCAACATCTGCGTTCCGGCTAATTCGTGTATTGCCAGCATGTTATGTCGGAGCTGGTTGGCATAATCGTTGATGTCTTGGGAAGCTTCTTCAGGGGAGCCAAATGCCAAATCGCAGGGTAATCGCAACTCTTTTCCGAATAGGACCCTGGCTGGAGTCAGGCCTGTACTATTATGTACTGCTGAGCGATATACCAACAGAAATAGAAGAATATGCTCATCCCAATCACGCTGGTTATTGCTGACGACCTTGGATAGGTGTTGTTTCAAGGTCCTGTTGAATCTTTCCACCATTCCGTCTAACTGTGGGTGCAATGGTGTTGTCCTCGTTTTCCTGATCCCAAACATCGTGCAGACATTCTGGAATACATTCGATTCGAAGTTACGCCCCTAGTCTGAAGTAGTTCCATCGGGACGCCAAACTTGCTGAATAGCTGATCTACTAGCACCGCCGCTACCGTGACAGCCTCTTGGTTGGGAATCGCATATGCCTCACGCGATTTACTGCAGTAATCCATTGCGACTAAAATGTACTTGTTCCCCATTTCAGACCTGAGAAACGGACCGGCGACATCAATGACAATTCTCTCAAATGGGACGCCCACATTGTACTGCTGCATTCTGCCCTTGGTCCGGGTCTTCGGGCCCTTACTGACTGCATAGGTGTCACATTTGCGGCACCAAGCTCTTCCAAGTAATTCACCCAGTAGTACCGCTGGCGAACTTTGTCTAGGGTTTTATTCATGCCTCAGGTAATCCTATCATGTACTTCAGTCAGGATGGTTGGTACCTTATTCCTAGGAACTACCAGTTGGGATTTGGTTTCTCGGCCATCCGTGCTTTCCCAAACACACTTGAGTATTCCATTCTCTACTTTTATAGGCCCATTGGACCAATAACGATTTCAGCACTCCCGAGTACCTAGCTACCTCTTCCCATCGTGGCCTGGGTGCCCCTCTTATTTTGAGTGACAAGATTGGTTTGATGTCTAGATCAGCCATTTGGATGCACTGTTCCGTTGTCCAGTTTTCATTGGCCTGCACTCGAATCTGTCTGATGGAGATACCCTCTCGCTGTTCCGTCTCCTGGATAAGGCATCGGCACTATTGTGCAAACTGCCGGCACGGTGTTCCACCTTGAAATCCTTTTGCTGTAATTTCTCTATCCACCTGGCCAGCTTTCTGTAATCCACGCAAAATCGGGTGGTTCCATCCTTCTTTTCAACTAGCACGACGGGAGCGGACCATGGGCTGATAGATGGCTCAATAACTCCATTTTGTAACATGGACTCGATGTTTTCCTCGACTGCCTGTTGTCGCCCCAATGGTAGTCGCCTAGGTGGTATTCTGATGGGTTGAGCCTTCACGGTATCTACTCGGTACTGGATGATGTTGTTGCGACCGGTGGTTCCATCTTGACTGTTATAATTTTTCCAGTGCTTTGTGATAAATTGCTTGGCTTTCTTCTGTTCCTCTGGTGTCAGGTGAGTCAAATAGTCAGCAAACTGTTGTAGGAACTCTTTAGTGGGCCCTGTCTCCTTCAACGATGTCTGGTACCCTTCTTCGCAATTGATGATGGTTTCAACTGGCTCGAAACAAGCTATCTCTTGACCATTGGCAATTCTGATGTCGTTGTTGGATAAATTCAGGACTCTAATTGATATATCTCATCCGGTTTTAACTATAGCCGTCCAACTAAGTAGGCATCAGTACGGGTTCCACCATTCCAACACAGCTCTCAGGATTGCTTGCTAGCTGCCCATGAATAATCTTTTCCGTTCGACCGGGAATTCTGGCTGAGGATTCTGCTACAATTTTTATATGTCAATACAAATTCCTTATTTAGGAACCGAAGAACATCATATCTCGGGTCGAACATAAATCCATGCTGACTGATTAGGTCCATACCCAGTATAAAATCGTCCTGAATATTCGCTACCAGGACCCTATGCCGGATCATGTTGTCCGCTATCTGTAGCACGACATCTGCCTCACCCTGTATTGACATGGACTCGGCGGTGACTGTTCTGAGCTGGATGTTACTGTTAATTGGCGGGATTTCTGATGACACAACGGCACCGGTGTCAATGGTGATGGCAATTGCTCGGTCATTGATTGTGCCCCTGATGACTAGGCTGCTACTGTCTCGGCAAAATTCCCGGATGGATAACGTTTTGGGGGCTGATGGAGGGTTAGTCAGCATTTCCCCCTTATGCTGACTGGCTGACGGTCCCTGCACATGTGGCTGTTATGTTGGTTACTCCTGGTCGATGATCGTTCAGGTAGCCTGACTCTGCAGTCGCGTTGAAAGTGCGTCCGTCCACAACATTAACATGCTCTTCTGGTATCAGTTCTCTGTGCCTGTTCTAATAGTTTGTTCATACCAGCCAACAGTGCTTGGAATGGTGAATCTGGTTCTTCCTGGTTACAGGAAACTGCTCGGACCCTCGGCTTGGACATGTTCATGACGGCCTCTACTTCCAAGGCCCAAAGTAAAGCTTCATTATTTTTCTTGACGCCACTTAGTCTTAGATTTCGTTGTACTTCCACATCTGGCCATACCGTTTATGAAACTCTATGTGGCCAACTGGTCTTTCGTGTCCTCTGGCAGGTCTGGGTAGGACAAGTGTACTAACCGTCTAATCTCTGCTTCGAATTCTTGGAGGCTTTCACCGGATTTTTGCGTTTTTCCACTGAGTTGGACTTGGTATACCTTGCTCAAGGATTGATTGTCGTATCTCTTGTCCAGAATGGCGACGATCTTGTCGAAATTGCCTTGTTCATCGTCTGGAATGCTTTGGAGGAGTTCTAGGGCCAGGACCATAGTGGCTACATTTATATTTATTATTATTTATATATGGATACCATCACATATAGGCACAAAAATGAGTTGGCCGACAGAGCAGTCAAAGAAGCTATAACAGGGAGCACTACAAAGAATAACCTGTGTATTTTCAGAGACCTCAAAAAAATTATAACTGAGAACAGTCTACAAAAATAGATCTGGAACAGGTCAAACACCAAACTGAGTAACATTCAACCACACGTAAATGCCGCGAAAGTCCCTAACATGAAAAGGTCTGACAAAATGAAATTTCAAAGGCTAAGAATTGATCACAGGCAACTTACACAGCTTCCTGTTGACCAAGGATAATCCATTAACATGTCAGCATTGTGCCCCAAGCAGAATCACTATTGAACACATCCTAGTAGAATGCCCACAATACAGAAATGGGCGCAAAGAACATACTATCAAGAACAATCTTAGGGAAATCCTTAGTATATCGTAGTATAATTCTAATACCTCACGCAATCTAGCGACGAGGTATTGTTAAATAACAAAGAGAACAAGAAATTTAACTTGACATCAATACAAACAATGAAAAATCATAATGGCAGACAAATATATATGGTTCTTGTTTTTGAAAAACACAAACTTCTATAAAGAAAAATAAAATAAGGGATTTGCTACAATTATCACTGATAATGTAGTTTAATGATGAAGAAAAGTACCAGCAGACTGATAACTACCTTGAATGGTACAGATGCTACGCAGTGCCATCTAATGATTAAAGATTTAAATCATCTTTAAGGGAACGCCTTTATGGTATTGTGGGAATAGGAAGACCTTCTTATCTTATACCGTAATACAAACTTATCGCCTTCAAAACGTTCTACATCAAAATAATTCTTGGCCCCTAATAGCGAGCAACTAGGCTTACTTAAATTCCCCTTAAATAGCTTTGCTGTCGGTTGACGCTTCACTCCCCACCTTTTAGGTAATTGTGCATATAATGCAATTTTCACAACTGTTTAAAACCACCTTTACGGGATTTTAACGAAAATCTAGGATAGACAAATTGAAATTCATTTTATGGAAGATCCAAGTAACACTCTAATAGAAAGAGCACGGTTAATATAATATTTAATTCGCAATTCTGCAAAAACAAATGATTTCACAATACTTATATTGAGAATAGTTAATCGTAACTTACGAATTGTTTCTTGGGGGAAAATTCCCTTGTCAGGACCTATAAACTCTCATTTTGAAGGCATTCTAATTCTCTACAAATTTTCCATTGACAAGATCAAGATTCCTTCATTATTTTTCTCAATAGAAACCAAAATCAAATAAATTCCATATTTTTGCTGGTTTTTATTGTTTAAATAAATTATTTCTACGAATTTGCTGTTAAAATCATGTAAGATATCACCTGTGACCTATTCCAGAAAAGATGGATGGCATCGCCGATTTTCTGTTGAATTTTATGTCCCAAAATGCCTTCAATTTTGCTCTATTGACTGATGTACTTAGCAATATAACTTACTGTACTACTTATTAAGTTGACACGCTGTTTTTTAATCGATACATTTTAAAACTGGGAACTTATTAGATATAATTTATGATAAAGTAAGAAATTCACAAATAAATAAATTTGCTTGCCTTTACTCGTGAATTTTTCCATTTTTTATCATACCGATACAATTACTCTAATACCTTAAAATATGAGGTATGTCATTTGAAGTTATAGTCCACAATTTTAATTAATTGAATCCCGTTAAGCCACTAAATCCCTGTAAGGGATAGACATAGCCGGGTCTCCCATAAATCTATTAATGTGAATTCCAAAGAAATAGAGACATCAGCTTATTAAAACGCGATAAGCAAACTGTTCCCACACCTGGTGCTCAATTGCAATGAGTATTCCGTTTCGTTCGAAAGGAGGAATAATTTCAAATTGTAACCAGTAAAAAAATATAAGTGCTCTGGGAAGTTCGTCTGAATACAGATTAGCTATTACCATAAATTTTGAAGGAAATTTTGAATCCGATTTCCTCTCTGGAAAATTGTCGTACAAAGTAAATAAAGGACATATATATAATTCCTATTTTAGAGGTAGGATGTAGGATAGCGTTTTTCGACGAAATATTTCAACAATACAATATACTCAGGGTTTTTTTTAATATTTGCTCGCCGTTTTTACCAAACGAGTTGGCATATATATACGAAACTTTTCTAATATGTTGGAAGCTAATATTGAAAGTGAAATTCTTTTGAAATTATGTTTATATATGGTTAGGCGTAATTTCTCATGAAAAGAAAAAATAAGTTGTTTTATTTCAATTTTTTAAATCCTCTGGCGACTTTTAACCCGACATTTCTCCTAACCAACATTTCATATTTTCAAAGACTTGTATTGAACGAACTGAAAATTGAAGACGATTTCCGTTCTTGTTTGCATTTGTAGTGTACTGAAGTTAAATATTTCTTTTAGAGAAACTCTTTATTTTGTCGATTTCTTGACAATACTCTTTATTGTTATCGGTCCATTTGAGCGTTTTAGGATACACTATGAAAATACCTATATTGCAATTAAGCCTTAATTGTAATCAACTGTTTTTAACTGTTTTGGTGTATGATAATATTGTTGACAGTTCATTCGATTAATGATGGTTTTTAGAAAAATGTTTCATGCTTGCAGCTAAATGATTTTAAAGGTTAATAAAACATTTAAAAAATATATATAACCGACTTCCACCTATAACTAAAAAGCTAAAAATGATTATAACAAAATACAACTCTAGCAAATAAATAAAACATTTAATGTTGTGAGGTACCTACCCCAAAAGTAAAAAATTTAAAAATGTAAACTTTAAAAGGTGCTCATTCAGTACAAATTAATTACCTACCAATCTAGAATATTTTTGAAGTCAGTGCCAAGCAAATCTAAAATCCTTCATTGCGTACTTATCTACTACTTTATCAAACTTGATTGTTGCTTGGCACCGACTAGATTTTTAGGAAATTAATTTGTACAGAATGAGCACTTTTAATGTTTATATTTTTTCCTTCCTGGGTAGGTACCTAATAACATTGAATGTGTTATTTATTTGCTAGAGTTGTATTTTGTTATAATTATTTTCAGCTTTTTAGTTATAGGTGGAAGTTATGTTTGTTTTTAAATGTTTTATTTTCAACTTTTTAATTTTTTTAACTCAGGTAGTTTTCATTCTTTATTTTTTATTTCGTATGAATAACCTTAATAGATAGAACCAGGAAACATCGAAAGCCTCAATATTGCACAATGATACATTTTTATTTAAATTGACAGATAAATGTTTACGAACAAAATGTACTAGTACGCGTTGACTCAATAAACCCAAAATATATTTGTGCCTTATGGACCACGCCATGTAACCTTTTTCCAACGTTTTTTGACAACTCTGTATAACTATAGATAATTCCATTCCAACCTATGTACCAACCATCCTGTACATACGACTGCCCACGGACAAGCATAAATTTGTTAGCTACCTTCTGTAAACTATGGGACGGAGTACAATCCATATCAGATTTACAGTCAAATCCGTCCTATATTTCAACCATAGTATATAACTCCTTGTGGGCTACCCCATAAATTATTTTTTTAAACATTTTATATTATCGCCCTATGTAACATTAATTCCTCTCCACACTTTATGCAACTTCTTATGGGCTATAAAAGAACTAATTTTTTAACACTGTATAAATATAATTCAACTCCAGCATATATTTCAACCATCCTGTATATGATTTGTTTATGTCCACATCATGTAACAGTTTTTTAATCACCCTATATTTTTAATTTCACATTTATACCACCAAACGTACAGTCCACCCTATATTCCAACCATGCTGTGTATACGGCTGTCTATGGACCACTATCATTCTAGTCCGTGCTATACTTCAATCATCATATAAATGCAACTCTTTATTTCACTTTATTTTGTGATTTTGTTTGCTGTAACTAAACACCCTGTGTATAAACGCACCAAATAGCACTTTAGAGTTTGACATGTGATGTAACTGAATTTTCTATTCGGCCGGGAGAATGTGACAACCAAATGCATCGTCTTCGCAAAATGGAAAAATGTGCATTTAAATAGGTATTTGCTTGGTATACAAACAAAACGATCTTGGTACTCATTGATTTAAGAAGCCGAGAATACTATGCTTCCAGTGCCTAAAAGTACCGCACTATTACGTTGGAATTAAAATATTTATGAGGAAATGTCCGTTATGTCATTTCGATGAAATTTTTGATAAGAATTTTGGAATTTTCGACGATTTTCTGCAAAACTGCAAGTTGCACGTCGCTGAAAAGTATATGAGATGACCTTAATAGATTAAACGTTAAAAAATATACAAATCCATAAGGAGTTTTCGAAAAATCGTTCAATCTGTTAAGGATATTGGTCGATTTCCATGCACTCATGTGTTAATTCACAAATTTCATTACTTTACCCATAGAATTCTTTTCCAAAATTTGAAGTTTCACCAATCGGGAATATATATACTCTATTAAACAAGACCATATTCATTCAAAGCGGTTCACCACGGGAGAAGAAATCAGGTAACATACATACAAAAAAAGCAAAAAAAAAATACGCGACGAATTGATAACCTCCTCCTTTTTGGAAGTCGGTTAAAAACTAATATGGAAAAAGGTGTGCGAAAGAGGAAAACGATTAAAATGGAAAGTCTGTCTGGACACTATTATTTACTGTTTAAAATTTAGTTCCGCGGAGCAGATACGTCGGTGATATACTACCATGATAACTATTGTTAAGATTATATAAATCCATTAACTATTGACTTAAATGTTAATAAAATGTGTCATTCTATAGATTTCGGAACTAATAATCATGTTTCACTAAATAAGTTTATTGGTACAAACTGATTCAACAACTGGTATGTATAATCTTATGAGGTCGGAAACTGCAACTATCTACAAAACTACCAGTATTTAGAGAACGTACTTGACTTTTGGAAATAACGAATCGCCCCTTCGAATTTCGTGATATTTATTGGAGGGGTTCTAGAATACAGTTACCCGCGCCTCATGGGGCAAATTCCAGTGTTCTGCTTATTTCACTTATTTATTGTATAGTATCATGGGCGGAGGTAAGGTGTTAAAAAGTTTAATTGGTTACGCCAAATCTTTATAAATTGTCCGAACTGCGTTTATGTAATTGTTCTGTACTATACCACTGGCGAGCTTCGAAAAACAGCTGAAAGGTACCGCATATGATATAACACAAAAAATGGCACTGTAGAGGATTTTTTTATGAATATCTCGAGTGTATTCGAGGAGAAAGATGAGACTAAATAGATCAAAAGTTTTGTGAGTTGAAGTTGAAATCCATATAGTTTACAAGTGAGAAAAATTAGTAATTTAGTGGTTAATTAGACATACTAAATTTATTTTGGAAGTAATATGTCATAATACATATATTATGTGGAGCCGGAGAGTCACGAATGGATAAATATTTGTTAGTACTATATTCATTTTAAACTCGCTGAAATTTCACTAAGGTCTCATTTGGCATTCTCAGTAGATTTTTGCGGTGAACTGAAAGATATTTTATTTGAGCAGTGTATTTATAAGGCTTCGCTGACGCTTCGGTTTTTTTTGTGTCTGGCTAGTTTAGTTTCACTTTGTCCATCCATGTATTAGATAGGGGCAGCCTTGTCACTTTTGCTTAATTTCCCAGCTTCCTCGATTCAAATGACTTCACGGACCAGTCTTATATTGTAAGTAGTTGTTGAAACTATTTGTTTACAACTATCGAAATTGATTTTGACGCTGAGTTTGTTTTTGACGGTCAATTTGTGTTCATCTATTCGGGCTAAAATGTTCGTTTATACCAAGTATATTTTAGGGCACATTCCGCATTTTATACTGTATTCCCCTGGACACTCTAGCTTAAACTTTCGGTTACGAATCTGTTAAACTAAAGCCTATGGTCTGGTGAAGTTTATTTATCTTGGTTATTTCAGGTTTTTAGAGAATTCGGCATATTCTGTCCGTGTTCCCCTTGATCTATGGTAATAAACTTTTTAGTCTTCCACTAAGGTCGTCTTTTGGTTTTGGTTCTACTTATTGTTGATGTTCTATTGAACTTTTGATTGTGCATTGTATGTATCCATTTTCTCGTAGAGGAACAGATATATGTTTTTACGTTTTAATTCACATGTTTTGTTATTATCATATGTAATTCATATGGATATGAAAGTGAGCGTGTTGGTAACTCCATGTATTTGAGAAGGTGATGATGGGATTTGAAATTTAGATATCTGTTCTTGTATGTCGGCTTTCTGTATACTGTGTATTGTGTGATAGTACTAAACTCTCGATACCAATAGCAAGGAGTATTCAAACAAAAGTATCGATACCGGTATCAGCAATAGTATCGAAAATCTTAAAATTTGAAATTCGAAAAACTATACATTTAGCGGGGAAAATAATAATTTAGTGGGGCATAGTGTCGTGTCGAAATGCCCATAAGGCTGCTAGTTGTTCTTTTCAAGTTATAAAGTGTACGTTATTTTAATTTACAACGTTTGGTATAGTATAAAATGCCAGTTTTCCCATTGTAGATGAATCAGAATTACTGTTTTGTGGTAGGAGGGTTAATCTCGGTACCAGATAGCGAATAGTTTCAACATTATTATAACCACAGTGACCGGAACAATAAGTAGGGTAAATTCTAATGTAACACTTCAAAGGAAAGCTGGTTTCCTATTCAGAGGATCTTTTATGGTTCCCATCTAACTGCTTTTTATCGAACTGTCTGTCTCCAGCGGGGCAGGCTCACTAGAACTTTCGTATAGTTGCCTAGAGAACGTGTTTTTTACTGAAAGTCCAGGTTGGGACTTTGCTAATGCCATAAAAGAAATCATATTACGTCTGCATAATAAAATAGGGTACCTGTTTATTTTAGACAATCTCAGGCCCCGACGGAGCAAAGCGATTGAAATATAACTGCAAAATCGATAAGAATGTATACCGATGTCGCCTGACACAAGGACACAAGAACTTATATATGTCGCAACAGAGGAACAGGAAACTTTATCGCAATAGATTATCACAACAGAAAGCAAAGCGAAACCATTAGAAATAACTGTAAACACAAAAAATAAAATCATACTAGAAGTCTAAAGCAGTTGGGCTCTTAACAGTTTGATTCCTGCAAATTAAGGCTGTTAAATGCAAAAGTTGTACTTACGGTGGGGCAGTTTGCCGCACCTTCGAGTGCACATTAACCAAACTTAACACCAAGGTTAACCCATTAATATGCTTATAATAATAATACTGGCTCGGGAACCGGCAATACTGAGATATTTAGTATACTGAAAACTATATTGGTTTGGCTTGTTCATAAATTATCTCGTTGTAAACATATGTAAAATCTATAAAACATTATCACTTTGTTTATTCCCCTAAATATGTTTATTCTAGTTTCTACACTAGTGATTAAATTTTAGATACCACCGAAAAACATAGCAAAATAATTAAACAAATATATCAGTCACGTAATAACCGATATATTAAATATGTGACACATAACTAGAATAAATGTGATAAAAGTGTATTGGATGACTGTTCTTGTACAATTTATATAATCTGTGCCATTTGAAAATATTACTTGAAATAAAGTATTTCAAAATATTTCAAAAAACTCAATACTTAAAAAGTTTACGATAATTATAATGAATATACCGCTAATGTCAAATCTTCCCTTGTAAATAAGATTTAATTACTGCCATCACAAGCGGTCCATTTTGAGGACCAACAGACATTTTTTGTGAAACTTGAAAACTTTTCCGAATCATTTCCTCCTCTGTAAATCGCTAACATACCGGGTGTCAATTAAGTCCCGGGGCGGCTCAATATTTGCTAAAGTACATTTCTGGAAAAGGTTAAGGTCATTTATTTAGTAACTCTGACTAAGGTCTCCGATGGTGACCTTGGATTTGACCTTGACCCTCATTTTTGAGGTTATTGAGGTCAAATTCATTTTTTTAAATAAGAACCCTTATTTTTTATTGCAATTCGAGCTCAACGACCCCCAAAATCCCCTAGTAAGAAATTTCCAGTCAAAAATGTGGTATTTCTATGATTTTCATGCGCCAACTTGAATTCGCCATCTTGGATTGGAAAAAATCGAAATTTCGTTAGTAGATTCGAACTCGGCGACCTACGAGACCCCCCGAATAAGAAATGTCAAGCCAAAAGAAGTCATTATTAGACCTCTAGGGCTTACTTCAACCTCATACCTCAATACACGTCCGGGCGTAAAATTTCCCTCTCTTTCAGATTCCTTAATAAAAATTAGGGTTTCTTATTTTTAAAAATGAGGTTGACCTCAAAATAACCTCAAAAAATTTGTTCAAGGTCAAGGTGAATACTCTCTTAATAACTCAAGAAATTAATTCTGTCAAAACTTGAATCAAAGCTTGAACAGCCGATTACCATTACATGTTACTCTTTGTATACTTTTCATCACTTAACTGAACTACTTGAAGTTATGTATTTCATACACATAGGAAAACGTGCTTTATTTATTGAAATCGATATTTTGAAATCTTTAACTATTTGATCTATATATAATTAGATTAAATATAGCAGTTGCTGTTAAATAATTTATCAACTATGGGTTGAATTTAAAAATTATATGTGCTTTGAAACCTTTTTCAAGATTACCCTTAAATCTTAATGCTAAGCAGATGGTTAAACAGTTGCTGTGAGAATATTGGCAGGTGTACTACACCCTTGGTGCCGGAGCCATAGTTTAAATTTAACGTTAATTCTCGACGTTCCTTAAAAGTAGGCTATAAAAAATTTATTTAATTATTGAAAAGAATGATGTGATTCAACAATTTCCAAATTGTAATCCTGACCATAAGTTGTTGCAGAATTTCTAACACAGGCACATGTTACCTAATAAACAGATCAGTGCATCTTGAGTGTTGAAAGTTTTCTTACGCAATGTTTAGTTTATTGTTCTAGCTATGGCAAAATTAACAAAGCATTATAAAACTATTCACCTTAACAGACATTTTTTAATAATAACAAATGCAACAAATAAAGTGTATTTCAATGAGGCCAGGTCTATTTTTATTGGACAGGCCCATGTATACCACTATGTCTAGCAACCTTGCTTCGATTTCCCACTGTGGCAAGGATTCAACAAGTCCAATTTGCTGAATTTGAACGATGGCATTAAGTTGCTTTAAGGGTATTGGTCGATTGCGGATTAGTGGCATAAATCTGAGGGCTCAGGAAACCCCGCAACAAAAATCCTAGCGTGGTCAAATTTTACGAACTTGGTAGGTACGTAACGTTACCACTGCGAGAGCTAACCAAACCTCAAATCGTTCATGTAGAATCCCCATCGTGTTAGCATCCCATGTCATCTACATCCATATAGTAAATTTTATGCAATAGTTGTTGTCAAAAAGTACGGATCAATGACGCCGCTAGCAAAAAATCCGCACCAAGCAGTAGAACATGGATGCATTGTCACCTAATGAACTTCGTGTGTGTTGGCGTCGTCCCATATATGACAATTGTGCTTATTAACACTGAAATTCATCCAAAATACACCTCGTAGCTAAATATTTTTTTGGCCAAATATTGGGGTCTTCTTCCTAACGCTCTGAAGCCCACTCAGCCAACAAATGATATGTCTATGATCCTTAACTTTGAGTTCTGGGTCAGCTGTGCCTGTGCAAGTGTAGTCTCCAAACAGCAATGGCCAATTTGAAGATTACAAGTGAAAGAGTTTTTGTGAAACAGAGGAATTAACTGGCTCGGGTTCTCATGCACACTTGACGCAGCCGATCTGGCTTTCTTTTGGGTGGTGGAGCTTACTGTTTATCGAACGGCACATCTCTAATTTGTCCACCAAACGTTTGAGACTCGACATTGACCGGCCACAGTTTGTGCCGTAAAATCGCGCCACCCGCACAGTATTAAAACTAACGTATACTGATTATGACAACGATGGAATAACACACAACAGATTAGACAGACGTCACCAAAACAATATTGAGTAATAATAAAACGAGACAACTGCAATTTTCAAATATAAGAGCTCAATTGCTCCCATAGTGCTACATCCTGATGAAAGAAAAATACGCACAAAATATGAGTCAATTCAGAATTACTAGGGCTTTTCCCTTACCATGCCTCTTATATTTGCGTTTGATAACTTCAAACATTTTGAGTACAACATCTAGACTAATAAAAACTAGATTGTAACTGAAGAAGGTTCATGGCAAGAATCAGTAACTTGTCGTGAATTCAAATAATTTTTTCGTTAAAAGAATATTTGACATAGATTTTATTAAAGCTATCAAATATCCTCTGGACAGTTCAAAATTGGTGTCAAGTTTATTTTACATCTACATGTAGCGAAAGGCTTTTATATAAATTTGTAGTGAGCTAACGACTTCTTCGTTGCATTCAGTTGTGTATGTTAGTCTGAATATATTCATGAAAAGTACCATCCGAACATTTTTTTGATGTGTGTGACTTGAACTCCTTTGATAAAAACGGCAAACAATATCAAATCGTTAAATTGGGTAAATCTTCAGATTGTCATGATAGCTATCCGTCTTGTGTAACTTTATTTAGGAGTTATCTTAACCTAAATCACGACATATACCACTAGGTGACCTCTCTGTGGTCAGTTAGCTGTAACTAACAAAAATTGTTGGATTTATATTTTTTCTGAGTTCTTAGGGAATAACACCACATAAACTCGAAAGTCAAATAATCCAAACGCTATATCAGACACGTTTTCAATAGTATAACTTTACACAAATACACAAGAAAATTAAAAATTAAAAGGAATAAAGGCCACAGTAATTTCAAATAAAAATGAATCATTTTAATTTATAATTTCCTTGTTCACTTGTGTTAAGTAATGCCACTGAAAACGGGGTCTGATATAGACCTTGAAACGTTTGGCCTATTTTAAATATACAGAGTTTCAAGTTGTGGTGTTATTCCCAAAGAAAAAATATAAACAGGAGATGCCACAACTATCCTTCAGAAAACAAAAAATGTTGGAGTCATAATCCAAATCGAAAAAGTCATTAAATATCGCTAGTTTTCAATTCCAGCGTCATTGGAAAATTATGGTTTCGGTTTCGAAAAATGGCGGTGAAGATTTACAAGTCAGTCCGAAAAGAATTACCCTAAAAATTTAGATTATATAGGATCAACCAGTTTAATAATCATTTTTAATACATCTTTTAAACAAAAAATATTCCAGGATTATTGGGTCCAAATGACTTGAGAAAGTGACTAACAGTTCTTTTTACTGTCGACAAAAATAATATCCAGCCCCAGTTCACCATTGAAAACCTTTATGTGTGCTTTTTCTTCTAAATGTTATTTGTGGCATGTTCTTGATTATTTTTATGTTTTCTTGGAAATAACACCACAATTGAAATAAAAAACTGTATATTGAAAGCAAATACCAAACGTTTCAAAGTCAATTCTGACTTCGTTGTCAATGGCTTTAAAATATATTTTTTATCTGTTCCTACTACAGACGATTCGTTGAGTTATTTGCCACCAAAGCCGCGCCTCTATATCGATAGACCACTGAGAAAGAGACCTTCCGTTGGAATCAGGACTGTGAAATATCATTCAGAAGTCTGAAGGCGGCACTATGTTCCATCAATCCTAGCATTTCCTACATAGTCCTTCAAGTTCATCTTATACACTGACGCCAGCATCACCGGTTTAGGGGCCGTCCTATCCCAGGTGCAAGATGGTGAAGAGAGAATGATCGAGTTCTACAGCCGTGGATTCTCGAAACCGTAAAGGAACTATTGTGTAACCAGAAAACACTTCTTGCGATAATTAGGGCAGTAGACCATTTCCATAAATATCTCTATGGTCGTCACTTCCTAATTCGAACTGATCCAGCCACCTTCAAATGGCTGCTGGACATGAAGACACCAGAAGGACAACTGGCCAGATGGATGGAGAAATTACAGCAAACGATTTCAAGGTTGAACACTGTGACGATCGTTTGCATAATATTGCCGCTGTCCTTTCAAGAAAACGCTGTAAGGAAGAATGCGAAAATTGTCTGAAGACGGAACAGCGAGAGGGTATCTCCATCCGACAGATCCGACAGCAGGCCAATGAAGACTGGACAACGGAACAGTGCATCCAGGACCAAATGGCTGATGCAGACATTGAACCGATCCAGTCACTTAAAAGGAGAGGGGCACCCAGGTCACGATGGGAAGAGTTAGCTCGATACTCGGGCGTCCGGAAATCGTTATGGGCCCACTGAGACTCTCTAAGATTAAAGAATGGAATGCTCAAGAGAATTTGATATAGCACTGATGGCCGAGAAACCAAGTCTTAACTGGTACTCCCAAAGAAGAAGTTACTAGCCATCCTGACCGAAGTACATGATGGGATTGCCGGAGGTCATCTGGGCATGAATTAACCTTGGATACTACTCGGTACTATTGGGTCATGTCCACGTCCCGAGTCTGAGAGGTGGAACAAATACACTTTGGTCGCAAGGGATTATTTCAGCAAATGGCCTGAGGCATAAGCGATACTCAATCAAGAGGCAACCACGCACAATTTCTCCTAGCTCGAGCTCATCTCTCTCCCCTCTTACATCCGGGAATAACTCATCCACCAATCTATACTATACGACCACGTGCATGTCATATGGAGCACAGGACCCCTTAATCCTCCGGGTGGTTATCCTGTACCCCTGCCACCATACATCATGATCTACCTCTTTGACCAGCTTTTCCCAGCTTTTTTCCTTCGCTCGTTTAATCCCCATACTCAGAGCCTTTTTTGCCTTTTCGTACTCCCTGCTCCTCAGCTCTATGAGTTCAGCGTCCCCTCTCGCTATACTACTAGTTAGCAGTCTCCTGCATTTCAGACACTTCTTCCTCACGTTCCCCAACTCATCATTCCACCAATACGCATTCACTCTCCTATTTCCTCCCATCTCTGGCTTGCCGGCGTTTTGGACACATTTCAAGACCCTGTCCCTATAGCTACCCTCTGAGCATTTGATAGCTATCCAGCACAGCAGGAGCATTTAGTTCCTCAAAACGTTGGAGGCCCCCACGCCTTACCTTGCTACTGTTTCCGCCAAGTTCGAAATATATGTATTTATGGAGGCTTAAGGACTCCTCGTCGATCACCTCCCAATCTTTCAGCCTTCCATTCAAACCCCTTGAGTAGATCGTTACATCTATAAAAGACCTGGACACTCCTCTTTCGAAAGTAGGTTTGCCTCCTACATTCCCAACCAACATGTCCTTACTTGCAATCCACTCTTCCCAGTGAATGCCCCTTCCATCCGTAACTCGTGACCCCAACAACGAATGCCAAGTGTCCGAAATCCCAACACTTGAAGCACTTTCTCATTTTCACCCTTTTACTCACTAGACAAGTTATCCAGGCCACTTTCACTTTGCCCTCAGTCAGCAGCTTTCTTTCCTCCTCATCACTCACACTAACCGTGGCCGTCGGCCTCCCCTCATAACTGTGACTCAGAGTGATATTGCCAATTTCCTCCTCCCTTACACCTTCTATTTCCCTTAAAAACTCCCTTACTTCCGCCGCGGTAACCGCCGTATCGAGCCCCCTAACGACCACCTGCTTACTCCCTCAGTCCCTGACCGTGAAGTTGCATTTCCCCATTACAACCTCCAACTTCGGGATTAGCTTATTAGCTTGACCCTTTTCAGTTACCATTATGAGGTCCCCAGCTTTAGTTTGCCTTACCGTTTTCACCCTAACGCCCATCTGTTCCACATTTACTGTCTCCCGCAGATGTTTGGCAGCCTTAGCAAATGTTTTTCCAGAAACTTTCTTAATTATCACGGCATCTTCACTGGCTCTCTTTCTCCCTGTCATCAATTGCCTATTCTCTTTACTGTTAACACCCTCAGCCACTCTACTCGCCGGTTGCTGGAGTACCAGAACCGTCTCCCAGAACACGATCTCCAAGGTCTTTCTCATCATATTTATATTAAACCCCTCATAATAGACTAGGGTCGATAATTCTTGAAGCTATTCATGAATTATGTAGAGCGCTAGATTGACTATTGTTGTTTAATTTATTTGTAGTATATGTGGATATTCTGACGATACGGTTTTAATCGCTCGCCACCTGAAAAAGCAAAACAATGGACTTAATATTAAAAATAAGAAACACAAAATCTATGATTATCCACAATAACTTCAATTGATTTGAAAAGTCCAGAGTGGATAAATTCAAGTATTTGGACACTTGGAATTTCAAAAGCAAATGTAACACTGAAGAATTTGGCAGTCATTTTTGGGGATTCGAAGAGTGCTCACCTGTTCTGATTTTGACCTTAAATGACAATTCTTAAGTCGCTAGGTTTGGCAGTTTTGACATTTAAATCTACTGCAAATAACAATTTAGAGACCTTTAAGATGTATTGCAGAATCATTAAGATACCTTGGAAGATTAGACTGACAAATGAAGAAATTCTTAGAGCTGCCAAAAAAAATTTGCTTAAAAACAAAATAACACAATATATGCATCTGTTTGTGGATTGCAGAAGAAAAAGGATCCCAAGAAAGAAAATGTATGGGCAGTTAAACATTAGGCAGTGGACAGCCCTACACGATGTACAGTCGTTAACAAATACCCCCAGGAATAGAGGAACAATGGCAAATGTTATTGCAAAAATTCGTTAGTAGATACTCGTTAACAGAAGAATAATAAGACTTTTTTATTCGGAAGAGTCGATTGGATATTTCCATTCAATGTTAGTTTTGAACATGTAGTATTAAGTTAAAAATCTATTCTATTTAAAGTCGAAAAGTTAATGTATTTAATAAATTCATCATAAATTTCTGGAGGACTGCATATATAGAATTTTTTATGCCGATGAGTCTTCACGAGGGTGTATATTTTGGAGAGGTATATTCTATATTCCGTTACTGTAAGTGTTATTAGACCTTTGTGATTTAATTCTTGAAATATTCGCAGTTAGTTTCCTGTCGTAGTCTCGGTGATTATCGCTAATGAAAAATGATTACTTAAATTAACCTAACGTAAGAGGCATGATATACTTACAGCTTTCTGTTTTAGATTTCACTTGCATACTGGTTTCAGTAAAAACCGCCACTGTCATATCCATTTGGCATTCTTTGTGACCTTTCATAATTTCCATAATTATTAGTGTTGACATAATCACTGTATGGTCTATTGTTATGCAACCAACATTACCTTTTTTTATTTCACTGAAGGATTTTTTTATTTGTAGACTTTATTATATATACATTTTAATTTATTTTCATGGCTTCTATACCTCTACAATATATCTACAAAACAAGTACTCCTATTCAACAGTAAACGAGGTTGGTCAAGCTAATAAATGAAAGTAAAATACCTTATGTTAGACAACATCGAAAAAGTTAATTAGTTTTCAGATTCGAAAATTTTTTGTGTGCAAGCGTTAACTTCTGTCATTTTTTTTTCAAGCAAAAAACCATTGTATTTACATACCAGTGGTCTGACAACTACTCGAAAAAAATTAGGCAGGGCAACAAAAAAATTTTCGAATATGAAAAGGCCTATTAAGCCATCAATAAAAATTGTCAAACAAATACATTAAAAAGAACAAAAACCGACTTCAAAGGAAATTTAACTAAAAAGCATGAAATAATTTTTGCTACAACAATTATATACTTTTTCTGAAGTCGGTGCCAATTTAAGCAGCGAAAATGCGAAGTACAGCTATAAATGTACTTCCCAAAACAGTTTCACTTTAGTCTGGCATCGACTTCATAGAAAGTATTTAATTGCTGTATCAAAAATTATTTGGTTAATTTTCATTGGAAGTCGGTTTTTGGTTTTTTGAAAAATATATTTATTATGTTGACAATTTTTGTATTGAAATTGAAAATTTTCGAATAATACATATATAATTTTCACATTTGAATTGATAAGGTACATTAAACTAACGGCTAGCCATGTTATGGTATTTCCAAATAACATCAAAATAACCAAAATTCCTAAAACGAAGATGGCCGTGAACATTACCATGATTTCAGATCTTACTATTTATCTTAAATCTATTGGCTTTGCAATATTACTTAAATTGTATGAAACTATTAGCCTATAAAATACAAACAGTATAAACTAAAAGCATAATTTTAAAATAAAAAAATATTATCGGATTCACATTGATCTGTTGCCACACATTCCACAATTCTAATTTTAGTTGACAAACCACATTTAGAAAGAATGGCAAGTTTCAAACTTATCGAGTACCAGATAAATGGTTATTATCAAATTTTTATTCGTGAGATCTGAATAGCCTTATAATGTGGAATAACTTTCGGAACCAATCAAAATTAGTTAGTCCAACGCTGTAACCCTTTGATCTCTAGAGAAATCAGATGATATAAGTTTGAAAATTAACTAAACTTTTCGTAGTAATTTTCGAGTTTTTACAAATCATCTAGTGGTTAAATGAGATTATTCAATTCGCATTTAAAAATTTAGTCATATCGATAATATATTTAATGCACATAAATGACTTTTTCAGATTTCAGCCTTTTGAGCGTACTGCAAGTGATTGGGAGTATAATCTAGAGACACTATATCGGCTTGTAAAAACTCAAGGATGTATAAAAGCTCGATATACGTTGAGTTAATTTCAAACATATGCTTTCGATATTTTAGAATAACTTAAAGTTCGTTATTCTTTGATACTTAAAGTTCTTATACTAGTGTCTAATACATTTAGAAATTATATTTTGTGTGGGGTAACATTTCAATTGCTCTGTGATTCTACAAAAGCTGTTTTTATTCTTCTCGGGATATTTGGAAGAGGCAACGCTCTCCGAGATTGTTATGCATCCCTGAGTTTTCTTTAATCCCTAATTGATGGTGGGTTTTCCATTATCTTGCTGTTTTTAAATAAGCTCTCCCAGTAAAGTTATATTAAAATTTTCGTTAAAAAACAATTTGCTGATATAACGAACAACAGCTTATCTGAGAGAATGAGAATAAAGATGACAGTATTGTGAATACAGTACTAATTTCATGGTTATATGGACTTTAAAAACCTTGAGTTTATTTGATGTTTTATTTTAATATCTTATTCATATCTTAATATAGGTATAGAATATGTACTTGGTGTCTCACATATGAAGGGGTAACATTGCTATCTAAGAGCCAAACACAATTGAGAGGAGAAAAAGTTTTAGAGTTTTCCACAACTTAAACCAAAAAAACCGCTCTATCTTCCCGTTCTCCAGTTATACAAGGAAAACCAAAAAAGTAATTTTTTGGTTTTTGCCTCTAGTAGTTCAAAGACTATCGAAAAATGGTAAAGGGAAAAGTTTTTTGACGCATAGTTTAACACAACAGAGCGTCGTCAAATCTTCACTGCTACGTTTTGTTTCTTGTGGGCTATCATCAACTATTTTTATAAATAAGAACCTTCACCTTTTTGTTACAAAATCGATACAGAACTGATAAAAATACACCGATATATCATACTTAAATATTTAAGTAATAGTTTAGTGGTAGGTATAAATTAGAGAAATTTGTAATTTCGATTTAGTTTGGTTTACTCCTTGATGATAACAACTTAGAGTTGTTGGAATGGCGTTAAGTGTTTAAAATAAAGGTTTGGTGTTAGGATGAAAAACTTTGTTTTTACATTTGTGACACACAAAAGGTTTCACACCATTTCCATTCTAATATATAGTTTTTTTTGAATTTTGAAAATTACTTTTTTCGAAGCTAATTTGTAGACCACTGCGATAGTAAATTTAATGATCCAGAAAATACAAATCATAGATGAGCTATTCACAAACACGCATTCACCAGACTCTTTCCTGTTATAAAATCAATAATACAACATTATACTTATTTTTGTTGTAAATTGTTGCTAAAATACTGCAGAAATTTGCTAAAATACTGAAAATGTTTGCAGGAATTTGTTTAGGTTAATTAAGCAAGTAAAGAGATATTTATTTTAAAAATATTAAGCCCAGATTACTTTTAAATCTTCATCTTAGTGGTATTCTCAAGTCTGAAAAATTGTGATCTCATGAAGTCTATTTATTTTAGTTTTCCTTGTTTGCCGGTCCATTGCTTTTCAATTGAAGTAGTTAAGGCATAATTATATTTTTTTGTCATTTGCAAAGCATGTATTCGAATGTATTCCATAGATCCTGTTATTACCCAGAATTTTTGTATTCACATATTCCCATTACATTACAACTTATAATTTAAACCTTATCAAGGAAAAATCGTGATTTACAAAAAACAACTTAAATTTTTTAAACTTTTTTCGGTTTTTACATTATATCGTTTTATCACGCAAGTAAAACAAGTTAAAAATTACAGGTTATCTTGGCATGGAAAAAAAGTTAAAATTGGATTATTTAGGCTATAAGCAGAACCGTACTAATTTTTGTACTCTGATGATTTTTTTTTTTTCTATTATAACTGGGTGGCCATATTTTCATTTCTAATTTAAAATTATAAATATTAATGTTAGAGTTGCGGTGTTTAGAACTTTTTAGAGAAATTTCCTGCTCTTTAAACACCTTTTCTCCTTAATTTTCGATATCTGAAATGCTCTTCGTGAGATTCGGGAAAAACGGCTCCTATTCTTTTTTAATAAATGCTTCATAACTTTTGCAAATCTTCGATGAGACACTTGAAGTTTTTCATAAACATAACACAATATTTTGTGAAAATTAACTGTAATTGGAAAACATGTTATCTGTTTAACAACAGTTAAAAAATAACACCAATAGTCGTCGCAAAATGCTTCATAGTGGCCATATCGACTTTTTTAATGGCTCAGACATATTTAGTAATTCACAAAAAAGTGTTAAAATGTAAATACTCTGCCGTAGTCTAAACTAACCTGTAAACTGTAATTTATAAACTCACCTTGTTATAGAACTGAAAATCAGTCAACGGCCCAGAAGGTCCTTTCTGCTTCTAAAATTCTCTTCATAAATAAGATTGAGACAATTATCATAATCGTGATAATTTTGGAATATTTTACTAATTTATGGATAATTTCTATACGACTCTGTGGTCAGTAAGTTTTCGATTCATTAGAGTAATTGTAAACATAATATTCTAGAATTATATGTAAGCATATTATTCCATTTGTCTTCTAAACGTTGTTTGTGGCATATTCTTGATAACTTTTATGTTTTTTTGGGGAATAACACCACAATAGAAATAAAACTACGTATATTGCAGGAATACCAAACGTTTCAAAGTCTATTCTGACTTCGTTGTCAATAGCTTTATATTTATTGATGTGATTGCAAAATGAAAATTTGATTTAAAAAAAAAATCAAATTCTCATTTTGCAACGTTTGGTATTCCTGCAATATACGTAGTTTTATTTCTACTAGCTGTCGCCCAGTGGTCGAAATTCGACCAATTGTGTCAATATCTGGCAGATTAAGTAACATGAAAATTTTATCGTGACATTCTATCCTAGGACTTTAGGGAGAACAGCAATTACACAGAACGGATCAAGATTCGGAACCTCTGTGTGATAGTTTCCTCGAAAATCCTAGATGTCGGTCTTACATCTCGCTTCTACAAATAAGTAACGAAATTCAAGTTTTTTTTCAGATATAATTCATAGAACTTTATTTGTGTTCAAATTTGTAATTCTTAATTTAAAATGACAACAATTCAACTGCTAATGGGCTTCCCTACATATTTATTTTTTCTAACCCCCCCTGTATAGCTATAATTGCACTCAATTCTCTAACATTTATTAAAATCCTCATTATAATAATTTCATCTCATTATATAATTCCACCACCCTATATATGCAACTGCTCATGGACCACGCATAATATTTTTTAACATTTTTGAACCACCCGGTAAACCATTCTATATATGCCACTGCCTATGAGTCGCCGTATTTACTCTTTTTGTTTATGAAATTTTTAATTATCTTCTGTAACTATAATTCCGACCTATATTTCAATCATTATATATATGGAACTCTTCGTGGTCTACTCTATAAATTATTTCCTTTTCTAACATTTTTTATCACCATCCTGTATATCTAATAGATATTATCTATAATTTCTCTTACCCTATATTTCATCTTAACTATATATACAACTGCTTATGGGTTACGAAATGTTGCATTTCCATTTCCGCCACCCTGTATATGCATCTATGTATAACATTTTTTTGATCCACCCTGTATAACTGTAATTTTTACTGCACTTTCTATTCCAAGAACCCTGTAAATTCAACCGCTAATGGGCTTCCCTAAAAAATTATTTTATTAGTTATAATTGCACTCTACTCTATATTTTAAACACCCTAAATATGCAACTGCTTATGTGCGACCCATTAAAAAAATGATTTCTAACATATCTGGAATCGCCCTGTATAATTATGATATTCAACGATTACTTTACCCACTAAACAATAACAACGCTTGCATGCCACTTCCAGAAGTACATGCTCTAAGTATATAACAGCATTGATCTGTCTATATATCATTACTCAATGGTTTGAGTCTGGCGGCGGCACGCGGCACATTCATTTGTTTGGCATTGACATTGACGTAAATAATGAATTTTAATTATATTTTATTTAAAGAATGAACCAATATTATAAATTAAGATTAGCATTCTGCACTGAAGGTCGTCATTAGCTACTAAACAAAACAAAAATGAAGAAAATCGGTTGAGAAACACAAGAGAAAATGGTACCTAATCGTTTTGTCTTTGCCTATTTATATATAGATTGTGGTGTTATTCCCCAAAAAAACATAAAAGTAATATTATTCCATATTCTAAATGTGCCTTAAATAACTACTCATGTACCTACCCAATTAGTGTTTTTATGAAATAATGTCTTTTTTATTTTACTGAATCCGACGATGGAAATTTTACTTAATATACCGTACTACCTCTCCAGTTTCTAGAGTGCAATCTCCAGGATTACAGATAGTTGAGGAAATAATGTATGGTGATTAATTTAGAGTTTGATTTATTTTTAATAGTGCGACTATATAGAGAAACCAATGCTGATGTATTTTTTATTTAAATTAATTAATTGTGAGTTGGAAATAATTTTATTAACCCAAATTAGACAGGAATATTTCCATTAGTCGTCAAAAATGACCATCGTCAAACACTTGTGATATAAAATATAATTAAACGACCTTTTCCATAAAGATAGTTTACATTCTGCTCTTTCCTAATTCAAGGTGTCTCTAAACTCTAAGAAACACTTCCACTCACCAGAGAGGTGTACGGTCCCTTTACGTAACTCCGTAACATTTCAAAAGTTAATGGTGGATTTCTATCACATATTCCAGAACGACCCAAATGTAATTACTTTCTTGCAAGAATTTTAGTCGGATCCTTGTTTCGACTGTTCTTAAATAATTTGAAATTTCCTTATGAACTTTTTCTGATGGAAACGGCTATGTACTTCGGCGAAACGACATTAAAAGTCGAATTAAACCTCAGTTAGTCTTTATTAACTTTTAATTAAAAACTGAAAAGAGCACAGCGCAAAGTAAATTATTTTCTTGATGAATCCTGCAGCAAAAGTTTGTTCACAATGGAAAACATAATGCAAAACTTTATGTAACACTTTTAAATTAGAGACAAGCGAAACTCAATAAGTGTACCTTTTATTTTGCAAATCAGATTAAGTCACTCCGAGATGTATTTTTGTCTTCCTGAATAATGAATTATTAAGACTTCCATTGAACAATTAAATGGTAAATTGCACAATGTGGGGGTAACATTCTGCAATTTAACATCCTTTGAAAAATGTTTAAATTAGAAATACAGGCCTGCTTTTCAGTTCTGTCAACAAATGTTTAATAATAGTGGTTTATTTTTATTTTAACAGTGGCTATTAGTAAATATTAAAATCTAATTTGGTTTAAAGATATCAAATTGAAAAAGGAGTATGCTCGTGGCAACAGATAAAATAGTATTGAATAATATTGGGCGTGTAAGACCTTTTCTTATCGTTAGTTTGATTCACGTTGGCATTATCAATGCGCTGTCAGGTACTAGAGTCTATTACCTCTCATTGTTGTTCCGTCTTTCTAAACTAAAGATATTTGTGATGTCTATGCTACTTGTACTAGTATATGGTTTAAAACATCATTGTAAAAAAGAGGTATCGGGTCGAAAGTTACACTATTGCATTTTACAACCCTTCTCATCTATTTTTGGATGTGTAAGTTTGGGCCTTCGTTAAGAAGCTTTCGCTTCAATTAGCTTTATTCGTATTTTTCTAGACATTTTAAATGCCTGTACAGTCAAAACACCAGAAACTCAACTAATTAGTTATATCCCGTTGCTTGCGACGCCTCGTAACAGTGACGGTTTTTACCGAAACCAGTATGCAAGTGAAATCTAAAACAGAAAGCTGTAAGTATATCATGCATCTTAAGTTAGGTTAATTTAAGTAATCATTCTTCATTATCGATCAGCGGTCTAACCTGATAATCACCGAGACTAGGGCAGGAAACTAACTGCGAATGTTTCAAGAATTAAATCATAAAGGTCTAATAATACTTACAGTAAAGGAATATAGAATATACCTCGTCAAGACTCATCGGCATAAAAAATTCTATATATGCAGTCTTCCAGAAATTTATGATGAATTTATTAAATACATTAACCTTTCGACTTTAAATAGAATAGATTTTAAACTTGATACTACATGTTCAAAACCAACATTGAATGGAAACATCCAATCGACTCTTCCGGATAAAAAGTCTCTTTCTTCTTCTGTTAACGAGTATCTACTAATGAATTTTTGCAATAACATTTGCCATTGCTCCTCTATTCCTTGGGGTATGTGTTAAAGACTGTACATCGTGTAGGGCTGTCCACTGCCTAATGTTTAACTGCTCATACATTTTCTTTCTTGGGATCATTTTCCTTCATACGTTCTTGCATTCCACAAACAGATTCATATTTTGTGTTTTTCTGTTTTTAAGCAAAATTTTTTTGGCCGCTCTAAGAATTTCTTCATTTGTCAGTCTAATCTTCCAAGGTATCTTAATGATTCTGCAATACATCTTAAAGGTCTCTAAATTATTATTTGCAGTAGATTTCAATGTCAAAAGTTCCAAACCTAGCGACTTAAGAATCGTCGGTTAAGGTCAAAATCAGAACAGGTGAGCACTCTTCGAATCCTCAAAAATGACTGCCAAATTTTTCAGTGTAACATTTGCTTTTGAAATTCGAAGTGTCCAAATACTTAAATTTATCCACTCTGGACTTTTCAAAAAAATTTAAGTTATTGTGGATAACCATAGATTTTGTGTTTTTTGTTATTGATATTAAGCCCATTGTTTGGTTTTTTCAGGTGGCGAGCGATTAAAACCCTATCGTTAGAATATACACATCCACTACAAATATATTAGACAACAATAGTCAATCTAGCGCTCTACATCATTCATGAATAGTTTCAAGAATTATCGACCGTAGTCTATTATGGAATGGTGGATGTTGTCCATTCTTTGACGTCACTGGTTGACACAGTTCTCACGAGCGGTCTCTTCTTCTGGGGGAGAACCAAACTTCAGATGGCATGGTAGTCGTAATTCTCGTCCCATAACACTGACCGGAGTCTGACACAAGGACTCGTGCACAGACGAACGATATGCCATTAGATGCAAGTGCAGTTATTGGTTCCAGTCTCGTTAGTGGTCAGAGACTACCTTTTACAAATGGCGGTTAATTGTTCTATTCATCCGTTTTACCATTTCATTGGATTGGGGGTGCAATGCCGTGTTTTAATGATCTTCATGAGCTTGCCGACGTCTTGGAAGAGAGTAGACTCGAAATGTCTACCTTGGTCCAAAGGCACACCAAAACGCCTAATCCATTTCTTGACAAGGACATCAGCAAAGCTCCAGGCTTTTTGATTCGGCAAGGCATAATCTTCTGCCTTTTTACCGAAATAGTCAATCATCACCACAATGTACTTATTTCCGGAGTAAGATTCTGGAAAAGGACCGGCAACATCAAAGGCTACTGTTTCAAATCGACTGCCCACGCTATATTGCTTCATGAAAGCTCTTGATCGCTTGGGAAGCATTACTTGCAGCGCAAACCGTACATTTCCTTCACCAATCTTTAAATGTAACAGGTTTTTTTTGAGAAAACTGACTGTTCTTTTTGGTAAATATTCCAAAGGTCCAGGCACCTTTCTTATGGAAAAATGGACTTCCGTCAAATTGTTTGAAATTTTGGTATGTTGTAGGGATTAATGTACTGACAAAAAGAATCCATGGGCTCAAATAGATTCTATAACTAGTTTTTGAGATACCGAGGGTTAAATATCGAACATGCCGCATTTTTGATATCAGATTTTCAATGATAGGCGTGCTTTATTTCCAGTTATTGGAGATATTGTGATTTGTACATTATTGGACATAAATATTTCACAAAACAATTGCCATAAGTTTTGGGGGATTACAGGGTATTTAAGAAATACGTAACATGTGATTTTGGAAAAAATCTTTTTTTTTATTACAATGTCGAAAACATAAGAAGATGTTATTGCACAATTAATATCTCGTTAAACTAATAATTTCTTTGGTGTGCTTCATATAATATACAGTGTGAGCAATAAATATAGCTAAAGAAGGCATATATTATTTTTTCCTATTAATGAGTCACCCTGTACGAACCATTCGTGCTGCAATTTTAATAAGACATTAAACAGATATATTATCTGTCTGTTTATACTCAACGGGATGTTAAACTGATTGCAAAAACTATACATATCGAAAAAATGTATTTTTTATACTACCCCGTAGTTTTATATTGTCTCCGTGAACTTTGTATTTTATTACATTTTCACGTTAACAAATGTTCAGTGTTTTACTGACCAGAATATTATTAAAATTGTATTACTAGTATTCGAAGTTTAACACTCTATATCTCATAACCATAACACCTACAGGTCCATTTTTCCATAAGAAAGGTGCCTGGTCCTTTTGAAATTTAATTTTTGTCATACAGGAGACCGGAAGTAAACATTTTAAATCTGATTTCACATAACCTCGGTATTTTTTTTTAATTTTCATGTCAAATTGTAGCTTGTTGTCTATAAATGGGTTCTATAACTGTTCTTATCTAATTGGCTAATATAAAAATATAAAAATGTTACTTGTTTAAAATTGCAATGGTGAAAATGACATTATATAACCATAAAGGAAGGATTTGTTTTAGAACTCTGACATCTTTGGAATTGGCACTATAACTTGTTAGTTTTATAGTAAGACCATCTGCTCTTGGTAGAAAAGCATGATACTTTTTGCTACTAGGAATAGTCACGGCACAAAGCATTATTGCAGAAAAACTCTTTGTCTCTGAAGGTCTTTCTTCGGGCAGTAATATACAATCGTTTCGGTTAAAGCTGCTTTTGCCCAATCATACAACCTCCCTGGACTGGTGATTGTGCAATTTCCTGGCAACTGTAGGCTTGCACGTTTGGCTAAACACTGGGTAGCTTGATCAATGTTCTAGTGTTAATATTGTGCTGCACCTTGTATTAGAAAACGGCATTTTTCCATGAAATCACACTGAAAACGAAATGTATGTACAGGATTTGTCCGTCAAACTTTTAAAGTGTTTGTTGTTAAGGAATGTACCTAAGCCATTATAGAAGCTATCGACAAAATCATCTGTGGGAAACACTTTGGTGAGAATCATAAATTGATCTATACTTGTTCATTGCATAAACTTCACACTAGTACATTGATTGTTATCTAGAACAGTTTTTAACTGGTACCAAGTTGCACTTAATCCAGGACAAGAAGTTGCAGTATTGGTTTCAATATGTCCTGCACTCATCAACAATTTAACATTCTGAAGATACCTTCATTTTGAGAATAGAATAAACTTCTTAAAAGTTTAGCGACATGTGCGAGCCTACAGCTGCCAGCGAATAAGGCCATCTCTATTGTATATTAAATACACTATTCGAGGTGCCGTTCTTTTGTACGCAAGACAATATATATAATATATCTTGTTTCTGGTCGGAAACTTTCATCAGTTGCGCTTCCCCCAATAGAATGTCCTGTCGAACGCTTCTTTATGTATTTGATACGTATCGGTAAATTTGTAGACGCCAGATGTTAAGACCGACATCTAGGATTTTCGGGGAAAGTGACACACAGAGGTTCCGAATCTAGAGCCCTTCCGTGTAATTGCTGTTCTTCCGCAACTCCTAGGTTAGAATGTAACGATAAAATTTTGACATAAAAAATATAATAATTTGATCAAGTGCGAGTTGGACCGTACCACCTTTAAGATTCTAATATTCCAGTTTCAGACAAGCAGGGAATGAGTGCATTTTCTTATATTTGCTCTTATATCTTTTAATGGAAGCGTTTTAAATTTATAAAAAATATACACTTTCATTTTCCACACATAGACTTTTTATTTTATCTGCTTCAGGATTCGCTTGATTTTTATAAGAATACATATGTATTTAATTTTCTAATTTGGCCCCCAAAAATTAACATTAGAGTTTTATTTTACTAACAAACTTTCAGGGAAGCCTTTTATAATCGACTCTCTCAATTTTGAGGATCTGTAGATTGGAAGGTATGAGGCAAGATAGGTTAACTTTTAAATTATACATTATTAAATATATAATTCAAATTTTTTAAAAATACTGTTACGGAATTTACCCAAAGCCGACCCTGTGTCATTCAGCACGACAACAAACGCTTTACGATAAAAAATACGATTCTCGAAAAGATTCGGCAGCGGAAGGAACGATGATGATTTCTACTGGAGAATTCTACGCTGGTGATATAAAAGAAGCACACCACGATCGCCAAGCAGTTATACCGCGACGACTAGCTTATATGAAAATGTATTGTGAATCAGCTGTTTTAAATGTAAATAAAGCTCTAAAAAAGTGAAAGTAAATATAAGTTGTTATAATTTTTAAATTGAACCCACGAAGTATATTACAATTGGTGTTAGAAGTGAAGGATTAGTGCAGTTAACATCCTAAATTGATTTATGGAAAAAATTGCACAGATTCTAGAAAAACGTGACAAGAAGGAGAAACAACATCAAGAAGAAATTCAACAAAGGTTAGTGAAATCTTTTGATGACAAACTTAAAATTGAGTTAGGAAATCTTGTCACTAATATCGATGAAAAACGTAAAATAGAATTAGAAAATCTTGTTTCCACGATGAAAAGTGAACAACAAAATCTTGTTTCCACGATGGAAGAAAAACATCAAAAACTTGTTTCCACGATGGAAGAAAAACAACAAAATTTAATTGAAGGATTATTCTCGAAATTTGAAGAAAAACAAGGTAAAACGGAAGAAAAAAGACAATTTCAATTTGAACAACTAATGCAAATAGTATCACAAGTTAACGAAACAGTTAATGAAAGAATGCAAATAGTAGAATCAGATATAAAAGAGATAAACGACGACATAAAGATCCTGAAAAATAATGTGGAGGCCCTTGAAACCAAAGTAGATGACATCGATTCCATACAGAGCCAGGTGAAATTTGAAATCAGTGCTATTCAAAACAAGGTAGAAACAGAAATCAAAAAAATGCAACAGGACTTACAGCGAGGAAAATACCAGAACACCGTGAGTACCAAAGGTTCCTTTAGTAAACCACCCACATTCGACGGCAGCTCATCTTGGCCTATGTATAAACGGCAATTTGAGGCTGTGGCTACAGCTAATGGATGGGATAATCAAGAAAAATCTACTTCTCTGGTAATTTCGTTAAGAGGTCCGGCCCTAGAACTCCTCCAAAGCATTCCAGTCGATGAACAAGGTAATTTTGACAAGATTATCGCCATCCTAGACAAACGCTACGACAATCAATCCTTGAGCCAGGTATACCAAGTCCAACTCAGTGGAAAACGCAAAGATCCGGTGAAAGCCTTCAAGAATTCGAAGCAGAGATTAGACGGTTAGTACACTTGTCCTACCCAGACCTGCCAGAGGAAACGAAAGACCAGTTGGCCACACAGAGTTTCATAAACGGCATCAGAGATGTTGAAGTACAAAGAAATTTAAGACTGAGTGGCGTCAAGAAAAGTAGTGAAGCTCTACTTCGGGCTTTGGAAGTAGAGGCCGTCATGAACATGTCCAAGCCGAGGGTCCGAGCAGTTTCCTTCAACCAGGAAGAGTCAGAGTCGCAATTTCAAGCGCTGCTGGCTGGTCTGAACAAAATATTAGACCGGTCACAAAGAACTGGCACCAGAGGGGCATGTTACCGCTGCGGACGGACAGGTCACTTCCAACGTGATTGTCGAGTGAGGCCACCTGAACGATCACCGACCAGGGGTAACCAACAAAACAGCCACATGTCCAGGGACCGTCAGTCAGTCAGCATAGGGGGGCGAATGCTGACTGTTCCTCCACCAGCCCCCAAAACGTTATCCATCCGGGGATTTTGCCGAGATAGCGGCAGCCTAGTCATCAGAGGCACCATCAATGGGCGAGCAGTTACCATCACCATCGACACCGGCGCCGCTGTGTCCATTGCCAAGTCCAGGGTTTTGAGAGCATCAGAAATTTGGCCAGTTACCAATAACATCCAGCTAAGAACAGTCACCGGCGAGTCCATGTCGATACAGGGTGAGGCAGATGTCGTGCTACAGATAGGGGACAACATGATCCAGCATAGGGTCCTGGTAGCGAATATTGAGGACGATTTTATACTGGGAATGGACCTAATTAGCCAGCATGGATTTATGTTCGATCCGAGATATGATGTTCTTCGGTTCCTGAATGAGGAATTTGTATTGACACGGCCCGTCAACACATCAGTCACGCCCATAAAAATTGTGGCAAAGTCTTCAGCTAGAATTCCCGGTCGAACGGAACAGATTATTCATGGGCAGTTAGACAGCAATCCTGGGAGCTGCGGTGGAATGGTGGAGCCCGTACAGTCAGCTCATGACTACTTAGTTGGACGGGCTATAGTTAAAACCGGACGAGATATACCAATCAGAGTCCTGAATCTGTCCAACAACGACATCAGAATTACCAATGGTCAAGAGATAGCTTGTTTCGAGCCAGTAGAGACCATCATCAATTGCGAAGAAGAGTACCAGACGTCGGTGAAGGAAACAGGGCCCGATAAAGAGTTCCTACAACAGTTTGCTGACCACTTGACACACTTGACACCAGAGAACCAGAAGAAAGCCAAGCAATTTATCACAAAACACTGGCAAATTTTTAACAGTAAAAATGGAACTACCGGTCGCACCAACATCATCCAGCATCGAATAGATACCGGAAAGGCTCAACCCATCAGAATACCACCTAGACGACTACCATTGGGGCAACAACAGGCCGTCGAGGAAAACATCGAGTCCATGTTACAAAATGGAGTTATTGAGCCATCCATCAGTCCATGGTCTGCTCCCGTCGTGCTAGTTAAAAAGAAAGATGGAACCACCCGATTTTGCGTGGATTACAGAAAGCTGAATGATGTCTCGAAGAAAGACAGCTATCCACTACCCCGAATCGATGACACTTTGACCACACTAGCAGGCTCCCGTTGGTTCTCCACACTAGACCTAAAAAGTAGATATTGGCAGGTTGCTCTGCACGCAAACGACAGAGAGAAGACAGCGTTCTCCACCAGTAAAGGGCTGTTTCAGTTCACGGTCATGCCCTTTGGGTTATGTAATGCACCCGCTACATTTGAGAGGCTAATGGAGTATGTACTGAGCGGGTTAACATGGAGGACGTGCTTAGTGTACCTCGACGACATTCTAGTCATGGGCCAGACATTCGACGACCATCTGAAGAACCTGGACGAAATATTCTCCAGAATTAATAACGCCAACGTGAGACTCAATCCGAAGAAGTGTTCCTTGTTTCAAAAAGAAGTAGAGTTTTTGGGCCACGTAGTGTCCGAGTCAGGAATCCGCACCAACGAAGACAAGATAGAAGCCATCCGTGATTGGCCAGTTCCAAGAGACAAACATGAACTCCGAAGCTTCTTGGGTCTCTGTTCATACTACCGTCGTTTTGTTGAGGGATTTGCCTTCCATTGGAATCAGGATTGCGAAACATCATTCAGGCGACTAAAGCCAGCACTATGTTCCAGCCCAATCCTAGCCTTTCCTACACAGTCCGGCAAGTTCATCTTAGACACCGACGCCAGCAACACAGGTTTGGGGGCCGTCCTATCCCAGGTGCAAGATGGTGAAGAGAGGGTGATCGAGTACTACAGCCGTGGATTCTCGAAGCCAGAAAGAAATTATTGCGTCACCAGAAAAGAACTTCTTGCAATAATAAGGGCTGTGGACCATTTCCATAAATACCTGTATGGTCGCCATTTCTTAATCCGAACAGATCATGCCGCACTCAAATGGCTGCTGGACATGAAGACACCGGAAGGACAACTGGCCAGATGGATGGAGAAATTACAGCAATACGACTTCAAGGTGGAACACCGTGCCGGTCGGTTGCACAATAATGCCGATGCCCTATCCAGAAGACCCTGTAGAGCGGAATGCAAGCATTGTCTGAAGACGGAACAGCGAGAGGGTATCTCCATCAGGCAGATCCGAGTGCAGGCCAATGAAGACTGGACAACGGAACAGTGCATCCAGGACCAAATGGCTGATCCAGACATCGAACCAATCTTGTCACTCAAAATGAGAGGGGCACCCAGGCCACGATGGGACGAGGTAGCTAGATACTCCGGCGTGCTGAAATCGTTATGGGCTCAGTGGGACTCTCTAAGAGTAGACAATGGAATGCTCAAGCGAGTTTGGGAAAGCGCTGATGGACGAGAAACCAAGTCCCAACTGGTAGTTCCGAAGAAAAAGGTACCAGCCATCCTGACCGAAGTACATGATGGAATTACCGGAGGCCACCTGGGCATGAATAAAACCCTAGACAAAGTTCGCCAGCGGTACTACTGGGTGAATTACTTCGAAGACGTCAGAGCTTGGTGCCGCAAATGTGCCACATGTGCCGCCAGTAAGGGCCCGAAAACCCGAACCAAGGGCAGAATGCAGCAGTACAATGTGAGCGTCCCATTTGAGAGAATTGCCATCGATGTCGCCGGTCCGTTTCCCGAGTCTGAGAGGGGGAACAAATACATTCTGGTCGCAATGGATTACTTCAGCAAATGGCCTGAGGCATATGCGATACCCAACCAAGAGGCAACCACGGTAGCGACGGTGCTAGTAGAACAACTTTTCAGCCGGTTTGGCGTCCCGATGGAATTACATTCAGACCAGGGGCGTAACTTCGAATCGAATGTATTCCAGAAGGTCTGCACGATGTTGGGGATCAGGAAAACGAGAACAACACCATTACACCCACAGTCAGACGGAATGGTGGAAGGATTCAACAGGACCTTGGAACAACACCTATCCAAGGTCGTCAGCAATAACCAGCGTGATTGGGATGAGCATATTCCCCTATTCCTGTTGTCATATCGCTCTGCTGTACATAATAGTACAGGCCTGACCCCAGCCAGGGTCTTATTCGGAAAGGAGCTGCGACTACCATGCGACTTGGCATTTGGCTCCCCTGAAGAACCTCCCCAAGACATCGAGGATTATGCCGACCAGCTCCGACATAACATGCTGGCAATACACGAATTAGCCCGAACGCAGATGTTGGCCACCAGTGACCGGATGAAGACGCGATACGACCTCAAGGCCAATTCAGTCGGGTTCCAGGAGAGGGACAAAGTCTGGCTGTACAACCCCCAACGGAGCAAGGGTAAATCCCCAAAGCTTACGCCCGCCTGGGATGGTCCATACGAAGTGGTCAAGAGGCTGAATGACGTCGTCTACCGGATCCGTCGAAACCCCAAGGCTAAATTGAAGGTGGTTCACTTAGATCGACTCGCTCCCTACCATGGAGGGGATGTTTCTGATCGGGACGATCAGAATTAAAGGGGGAGCAGTGTTACGGAATTTACTCAAAGCCGACCCTGTGTCATTCAGCACGACAACAAACGCTTTACGATAAAAAATACGATTCTCGAAAAGACTCGGCAGCGGAAGGAACGATGATGATTTCTACTGGAGAATTCTACGCTGGTGATATAAAAGAAGCACACCACGATCGCCAAACAGTTATTACCGCGACGACTAGCTTATATGAAAATGTATTGTGAATCAGCTGTTTTAAATGTAAATAGAGTTCTAGAAAAGTGAAAGTAAATATTAGTTGTTATAATTTTTAAATTGAACCCACGAAGTATATTACAATACAAATAAAATATATATTTCAAAATTTAAATAGTGTGGTTTCTAAAGTGGGAATTAAGTAGATGTTTAATATTTTTGTTAATATATTTTAAACAAATGATTTAAAAATATGATATATTTGTAACTCACATAATGAGCCTTTTGAAAATTGAATTTTTATTTTCCACTTAATTGTATAATTTGTCCCTATAATTACTATGGGGGTTTTCTACTAATTATAAGACAAATTTCAAGTGAACTCCAGTACCCCTAATTATTTTCAAAATTTTAGGTAGTGTGGTTTCGGAAATAAAGTGAGAAATTAGAATTTTTTATATCTTTATGTTAATATCTTGTAAACGATTACTTTTAAAGATATGAAAAATATGTATTTGTATTCCTCATAATAAACCCTTGCTTTTAATGTATTGCATGATGCGTAAAAAATTTTTTTTTTATTTTCGGTTTAATTCTATAATTTGGCCCCCAATATTAATATTAGGGATTTCTTCGTATTTTTCCTGTAAACAAAAAAAATAGGTATTACAGTTTGGGGAATAAAGGGGGAATGGGTAATTTAAAAAAATATATTAATATGTTTTAAAATATTTATTAAAAAAAATAAAAATATGTATATTAGTATTCGTCATAATTAGCCCTTTGATTTTATGTATTACTTGATCCGTTAGAAACAATTATAATTTTTTATTGTCTATTTAATTCTATAATTTTGCCCCCCAAAATCAATACTAGGGGTTTCTTTTTATTTTTCCAGTAAAGTTCAGGTGAGACCCTATACCTAAGATTGTTTTTAAAACTTTTACGTTTTATAGTTTCGGAAATAAGGGGGGGGATGGGTAAATTTTGGTATATTTTCGTTAATATAATTTTAATTATTTTTTTTAATATGAAAAAAAATATATTTGTGTTCCTAGGAATAGGACCCTTCATTTGATATATTACATCATGCGTTTGAAAATAAAATTTTAATTTTCATTTAATTCTATAATTTGCCCCCCAAAATTAATATGAATGGTTTCTCCTTATTTTTCCTGTAAAGTTCGCGCAGCGATCTATATTTCCTATTTTGTTCAAAATTTTAGGCTCAGTAGTTTCGGAGATTTTTTTAGTTTTTCCCCCCTAAAGTACCCATAAAATCAAAATTTCTTCATTTACGATATGTACTCCTGATCCGGTCACCAAACTATATATTGATGCCAAATTTCAACCTCTTCTGTCCAGTAATTTAGGAGAAAATTGCTGTGATATGACAGAGGCAGAAATCCGGAGTGCTATTATAAGGATATCCGTATATTGTATATACGGAACCCTAATAATTCCGAAGTTCCGTATTGAGATGTTTACTTCCAGTTACCTGCACGAAGAAAAAAAAATCAAATTTGAAATAACTGCCAAAAGAAGAATCAATTTTCTCAAAAAAACCCTACTACATTTATTTTCTATGTTGGAATAATAGCGGCTTTCGAATAATCCTTTGTGCAAAGTTATGAAATAACTCAAAGGCTCCTAAACTGGCAACTGGACTTTATCAATACAAAATAATGATATACATTCATTCAGGTCATTTAGAAGTACAATTAATCCAAAGATGAACAAAATCTAGAATTAAACATTATTTTCGCTCTTCGCTTCAACTAAAATGTCCCTTATGTTTTTCAGATGAAATATTCCGATATTTCATCCAACGAGAATATGTTTGTCAACATGGCTTACAAATTCGAAAATCTCTTCTTAATCAGATGAATCAGTGACGGTGGCTGTTACTGACTCACCTGTTTATTTTGTCCACTTACATCTTTACATTCAATTTACACCTTATTATTTCTGTTTTTTTTTTTGCGAATAACAACACCACAATTGGTGGAAAGTCTATATATTTCAAATTGTCCAAAATGGTAATAAAATTCAACACAACTGAACAAGAATATTAAAAATTTAAAGACTGGCAATGACAAATTAAGTAATTCACAATTTGATGTATATGTTTTACAATAAAACTAATATAATTAAGAGAATTTACTACTTCTTTGATATAAAAAAGATAACAATAAAAAATTCTATAGATTTCGTGAAATAACAAAGGTTCTTTCAAATTTGAAAAATTTGAAACAGTTACGTGCAGAATTTCATGTGTAGCTCCCACTACGACTTTTTTATAAGATAGGGTATTCGCTAAAAATGAGAATAAAGAATTCCGATGTTCCGGAGACCCAATTAAAACTATAGTCGAAAACCAAGGAAAAAACTTATGAACTATCCCCATACAGGGTAGTTTAATAGGACATTAACATTTTTAATTTCATGCTTAATTAGAGGTAACCAGAAAAGGCAGAATTCTACAAAAGTACTACTACCTTGGTTATTATTTTATGTTTTGCTAGGATTTTTACGATGTTATCCGTTATTCCTCGTACAAAGATGAGAAAATCTGTTAAGATGTTACCAGTGTTTTGATTTTCTAACTTGGGATTTTGTTTCAATGGTTTCTGCATTATGTTGTATTCTTTGCTAGAATGTGAGATGTCAGAATTTTAACTACTGAGAATAACAAAGAGGGATGATGGTTTGAGTTTGTGTTGAAGTTTCAACTTATGTGGGTACTTTAATCTGTATATTCTTTTGTTAACCATTGGTGCGAATTTTATTTGATTAAAATATTGCCTCGCGTATGTGAAATATGTGTTTGAGAGGTAGTGTTTTTCTAGATTGATATATTCTGGTACGGTTTCTTTTCTTCGACGTAGCAAAGGGCTTAGTGACCGGAACTTTTGTGAAAGTTGAGATAACATCGAAACTTACTAATATGACGTCCGTGTTAACATTTATATTTTGTATGATATTCAGGAGATGCCGTAAGTTTTTGACCTATGGTGTCACCTGTTCTACAAATAACTCGAGTTCTTTGTAATGTACTTATTCTAAAAGTTATGTCTAAAATCATATTGTGCTGACTATTGGTCATAAATCTGACTATTTGTACTTCTGGCGTTTTGGGAAACCATACAACTTCGTCCATCTTAATGGTTTTTGTCTTGGAATTATCATTTTCATCACTTGTTAGGTTCTACCACTATAAGTTCCAAATTTACTAAAAAGATGGTTACAGAAACTATTCTCAACCCCCTAACAACCCTTAGCAACCCTTAAAAATTCAAAACTGAAGTTCTAAAAGTGGTTACACAAAAAAGATGCACATTAATGATTATTCCCATTAATAGTAAGACTAAGTAATGAGGATTGTTGGAAACAGGATGAATAAATTATTTGCTAATGACATAGCCTTGGTAACAGAAGACCATAAAGATAAAAAACAACAAAACAGACAACAAAAAGGTCACCCTAACTAACAAAAATATTAAAGAAATACCTATTCCCCCCTTTATTCGAAAAACTATAAGACCTACAATTTTTTATTTACACGAAAACTACGAAGAAAGCCCTAATATTATTTCTGGGGGCCAAATATAGAATTAAACGGCAAATAAAAAAATAATTTTTCAAAGCAATTGAAAGAGGTTATTATGTGGAATACAAATGTATTTTTTTCATATTTTTAAAAAAAATTGTTTAAAGGATATTAACAAAAATATAAGAAAATTACTCATTCCCCCGTTAATATGCGTTTAGATTTTTCTCCTGTCAATATATTATGAAATATATAAATAAACATTTCAGCTGTTTCGATTGAACCAAATTTAATATAGTGCAATCCATTTGAAGACGCGAGATGTAAGACCGACATCTAGGATTTTCGAGAGAATTAGAACACAAAGGTTCCGAATCTGGAGCCGTTCCGTGTAATTGGTATTTTCCTTTAACTCTTAGGACAGAATGTCAGGATACAATTTTCAGGTTACTTCACCTGTCAGAGATATTGAATACTCTCTTCGAGGTGTCATTCCTTTGTACGCAAGACAATATATATAATATATATTGTTTCTGGTTAGAGAACCTTCATCAGTTGCGCTTCCCACAATTGAATGTCCTCTCGAACACTTCTTTATGTATTTGATACATTTCGTTCAATTGAAGACGCTAGATCTAAGACCGACATCTAGGATTTTCGAGAGAATTAGCACACAGCGGTTCCGAATCTGGAGCCGTTACGTGTAATTGCTATTCTCCCTTAACTACTAGGAACGGCTTCAGATCCTGAAGCTCTGTGTGCTAATTCTCTCGAAAATCCTAGATGTCGGTCTTACATCTCGCGTCTTCAAATTTAACGAAATGTATCAAATGCATAAAGAAGTGTTCGAGAGGACATTCACTTGTGGGAAGCGCAACTGATGAAGGTCCCCTAACCAGAAACCATATATATAATATATATTGTCTTACGTACAAAGGAATGATAACTCGATGAGAGTATTCATTAAAAATAATGTCAAATCCTTTATTTTGTTCATCTTTGGATTAATTGTATTTCTGAACGTGTATATCACTAATTTGTTTTGATCAAGCCTAGATGCTATTTTATAAAGCCTTTGTATAATTAAATGACTTTGAGAAATGGGTATTTTTGAAGACTATCACCGCTCGTATCCGAAAAGATGGAAAATGAATGTAACAGGTTTTTTTAAGAAAACTAAATGTTCTTTTTGCTAAATATTACAAAGGACTTCCCTCAAATTGTTTGAAATTTTTGTAGTTGTAGGGGTTAATGTTCTGACAAAAAGAGTCCATGGGCTCAAATAGATTCACTAGTTTTCGTGATACCGAGTGTTAAATATCCAAAATGCAGCATTTTTAATATCAGATTTCCAATGTTAGACGTGCCTCATTTCCTGTTATTGGAGATATTGTGATTTGTACATTATTGGACATAAATATTTTACAAAACAATTGCCATAAGTTTTGGTGGATTACAGGGTATTTAAGAAATACGTAACATGTGATTTTGGAAAAAATATTTTTTTTATTACAAAGTCGAAAACATAAGAAGATGTTATGGCACAATTAATTTCTCGTCAAAGTAATAATTTATTTGGTGTGCTTCATATAATAAACAGAGCCATAAATACAGCTAAATAAGGTATATATTATTTTTTCCTATTAATGAATCACCCTGTACGAACCAGTCGTGCTGCAATTTTAATAAGACATTAAACAGATATATTATCTGTCTCTTTATACTCAACGGGATGTTAAACTGATTGCCAGAACTATACATACTGAAAAAATGTATTTTTTTATACTACCTTGTATTTTTAAATTCTCTCCGTCAACTTTGTATTTTATTACATTTTTGCGTTAACAAATGTTCAGTGTTTTACTGAGCAGAATATTATTAAAATTGTATGACTGGTTTTAGAGATATAGGGTGTTAAACATCGGAAATGTCTCCTTTTTCTTATCAGATTTCTCCTAACAGACGTGTATTATTAATATGATAAAACAGTTACCATTTATTATATTTTATTACAGTGTGTTTCCAATATATGTAACGCGTTTTTTTTTCAGAAAACTATTTTTTTTACTACAACGATGTATATATAAGATGTAATCGCACAATTAATAAGAAATGAGTTCTTGGACATGTTCATATATTATATTAGTGTAAGTCGTAAATATTATAGATATAGTAGGCATATACCATTTTTTACCATTAATAAGTAACCCTGTATAAACTACAATACGTTAATTTGTACAATTCTTGCAAACTTGTAAAATTTAGTGTGATGAGTCGTAGATTTGTATAATTTAATATAAACAATATATATTATATATATTGTTTTGCGTACAAAGGAATGACACCTCGAAGAGAGTATTCAATATCTCTGACAGGTGAAGTAACCTGAAAATTTTATCGTGACATTCTGTCCTAGACGTTAAGGGAGAACAGCAATTACACGGAACGGCTTCAGATTCGGAACCTCTGTGTGCTAATTCTCTCGAAAATCCGAGATGTCGGTCTTACATCTCGCGTCTTCAAATTTAACGAAATGTATCAAATACATAAAGAAGTGTTCGAGAGGACATTCACTTGTGGGAAGCGCAACTGATGAAGGTTCCCTAATCAAAAACAATATATATTATACTTATTGTCTTGCGTACAAAGGAATGACACCTCGAAGAGAGTATTCAATATCTCTGACAGATGAAGTAACCTGAAAATTTTATCGTGACATTCTGTTCTAGGAGTTAAGGGAGAGCAGCAATTACACGGAACTGCTCCAGATTCGGAACCTCTGTGTGCTAATTCTCTCGAAAATCCTAGATGTCGGTTTTACATCTCGCGTCTTCAAATTAATTTCAATGTCCGCTTCACGTGAAATGCCCCAAAAGTGACAGACATATATTTTGGCGGAGTCGTAGATTTGAATAAAAGCTTTTACTTTGTTGTTACAATCCGACGCAACATACAGTTGTCTGCCCGTACGAAGACCGACATTTACGTATATCAAATATTTCAAGTTTCGGACTTTTTAAACTGAAGTAGATTATCAAAGAGATTCATTGTATGTGCATTTCATTATTATCACTCCCTTGAACTTTAGAGCACGTTCCATAAGTGTATTCTAGAGACAGAAAAGCGATCGATCATGAAACAGGATGTGCAAACCACAAAAGCTGCTTTGGCATACACCGTTTATGTACCAAAAATACCACACTATAAATTCTCTAAATGTAAAGCAATTATAGAGTTGCGAATATACATATATTATGCTATCGAGTATAGAGGGATGTGAAATAAAGGAATTGCAAACAAAAAACAGTATTTGCTTAACAAACTCTTTGCTTAATGTGTTATAATTTTTTACTTAACGCGACAGTCATTACAGTAAGTTTAATACTTTCAAGGATCGTGCCGAACTTATCAAAGTAATAATAATATCACTTTAATAAATAGGAATTTTGATGATTTTATATTAGCTTACTTATTTTAATTATTAATTAGTTAAACATATTCTTAATATAATATAAGTATAACTTTTATTAGGTGTTCTCAGTTCTAGGGATATTGTTAAAAGATATAGGACAAAACTTTAAGAGAGTTTTCAATCCATTGAACGCAAGACAATATATTGTTTCTAGTCGAGAACCTTCATCAGTTGCGCTCCCTTCAGCTGATTGAATTCTCGAATAATTATTTATCTATATAGTACATACTGAAATTATTTATTTGATCGCGAAATGTGTAAACCCGTTTCCGTGTGATTCCTAGGATAGAAATATCACGAAAAAGTTGGTAGGTTTACTAAAACCTTTCAAAGAAATTGAGATATTAACTTTTCGAAATTTTTCAATCCGATTTGGAGTCTCTGTGAGCTAGATTTTCCTGAAACTCCTCGATGTCGGAGTCGGAATACATTTCGCGATAAAATAAATAAATTCAGTTATATGTACTATATACATAAATAGTTATTCGCGAATTCAATTTATGAGAGCGCAACAGATGAAGGTTTTCTACTACTAACAATATATCCATAAAAATAGCCTGAAACTTTCCACAAAAAACCTTTAGAAAACAAGTATCATATCCTGTCAAAGAATTTGTTTATTGCTACTGTTCATCATTTTCTTCTTTCTTGTGATATCTGGCTTTAATAATTTCTTCAGGAATTTGAAACTATTACACAAATCATACAAAGGCATAAGATAAGACACAGGAGCACACATGCTGTTTCTGTCACCTCAATAGGTTTTTGTTTATTGCTTTGAAACTGAATTTGTTTTACAGTATAATATTCCTTATGATACCAAATCAGATTTGACAGTGATACCACATATCTCTTCGAACTTTACACGACGAAGAAATCCATGATAATATTCATTATTATTTTGTCAGATGTGATGTGGTTGTTCATCGAACTTTAGGGTCTCGAACGGCCTGATTTATATACTTTCTCCATCGGTCAACATCGTCGGTTGTATGTGTAGCCTGGATCAGAAACATCTTTGTGACATCTGCTTATAGTTGAAGAGGTCTGACCCTGTCCTGAGGCTTTCTTTGACGTTCCACATTGCTTTCACTTTGCTAGATGTATTTAAAAATCTGTAAAACTGTTGAGTACACGATATTTCAAACACATTGTTTGGGATTAATTTTGAGAATGCATGAAATAATCATGTAGCCAAGGAATACGAAGTCGTCGCCCCAATTAACACATTACAAATGCATATTCGTGCTGTCCATATGAGTTTTTGGTATTCCAAGTAGTCTCACATGAGTAAACGAGTCTTGTCATATTAATATTTGCGATATGTTTTGTCTCGCCATATACCGGTAAGTTGAGTCATTGCTACTTGTGAGTTGTTTATATCTGGAAATTTAGGGTTCGCAATTGTCGGTGTTATTAATTGGGGCTTCATTATATATAAACTACCAGTTCGCTACAATTCGAGTTAAAGGATATTATTATTTATGATCAGTAATAGTGATCCTAGTTTTGAACTAGTTCACCATGAGACTAAAATTGGCACTCCATTTTAATGGTATTGATATATTCTCTCGCAAAGAGATCAGAACAGTAGTATAATTTGCGAAATTAAGCTAAAAACTACGCGCCACCCATATTCACCCCTTCCTCCCATCCATTCACGAACATGTGCATTATATTATATTAAGTTCCCCGTAATTCTTGATTATTAGGCGGGATAAATCTCAAACACCACTCATCCTAAACTATATGTATTAATTTTCAGACAGATATCTTTCCATATCTACATGTAGAAAATTGGTTTGCTCTACACAGTAAAGGAGTTAAGTGTTTCCGAACCCTCTTCGTTCTCAGTTATCCCACCTTACATTTTTGAAGGCTTTGGTGGTATAATCAACCAAATATATAAAAACTGGGATGTAGTAGTTTCCGTTCTCCACGAAACCCTCATATACTGATATTCTCTGCGGGGCATGTAGCCTATAGTTGATACTTTGCTGGACCATTTTTATGTTGAGGAAAGATACTAATCTTCCTCCAGTCCTCAGGGAGGCTGCCTCTACGCCATGTTCAAAAAGGTTTTCCTAAGGCATCACTGGTGTTGCACTTATATCATGCTGCCTTGTTAGTCTTCAGTCTTTTCAGGACAAGGTCCTGTTCTGAAAGCATTCTAGTAGGTTCGACTACAGAGACTTTGTTACCAAGGCCTCCTGTTTGTAAAACACTCTCGTTATCTCTAACTAAACAAAATGTCAGTTCAAATTAATGTGTAAGAAATATTATTTCTTCCAGCAGTTTTGTGTGGTTGTTTGTAGCCGCATGTATTTAAATTACCCGACAGATTTTCTCAATATTATCTCGTTTGGAGGCAGCTTGAATAGTTTTAGGAGAGATGTGGGTATTGACAACGTTTCATAAAAGTTCCCACTCCCTACCTGTTTAGAGTTCGTTGAGTTGGCCTCAGACACGCAGCTAAAGCCTAGATCAAAATATTTTTGAAGGATATCCAGATTGGGTCAGGGTCATAATTGTCCAGACGGGTAAGATTGTTGCTTTCATCACATGAGCTCTGAAACTATTCTATATTCAATATTCATGGTAATTTCTTGAGTCTACCCCTAGCACACTTGAACTTTTGTCCTAAACTTTTTTTGGTATTCTGAACCAGTGTCAGTTCCTGGTAGAGTTCTACATTTTTAGCTTGGATGCCATTTGCTAGAGCAGAACTGGACTAGCCTGTCTCTCAACGAATTCCGCTCACCAATTCCATATTTGCCTAACATATCACTTATGTGTTCATCAGCCCCAGTGACTACGATTTTAAAATTTATATGGCCCTTGATGATAAGGACTATTTTATTTGGCATGTATTGGAGAGATGCATCTTGTTTGATGATAAATGTATCACTTATATCATTATCAGCAGTTGCACTATGCGCATATACCTAAACCAAGTGCAAAATATGTGGGACCCCTACAATATTAAAGCTATGATGCCATCCATCATTGACAACGTAATAGCTCAGAACATATTTAGAAGACATCCTAAAACCCAAAAACTAACATTATTAATGGCAGTGTTACCAGAGAAACACTTTAAGTGATCGTGAGCTGTGCTATAATGGTTTATCTGATCTTGCACCTTTCTGTTTGCCTGTTTGTACGTGGTCACGTTGTTACTCTAAGCGGTTTGCAATTACTCAATTCGTAGATTTCATCAGTAGCATATTTGGTATGTGCGTCTCCGTCATGGTGAGTCATGTCCACATGATTAGTTACAATCTGGAGCCAGAAGCTCTTCTTCAAAGGCATTGCCCCTAGAGCTGATGAAACGAATTATGGTGTGAACAATAATGAGGTAGTTTCGTTTGCTTACCCTATTGGTGATGACTTGTGGAAGACAAGTAGGTTAGAGGAGATAAAATAAGACTCTCATGAGTAAGATTGCTTCTCAGGAGTAAATATGTCATCATCCGGATTATAGCAGAATATATGCCTGCTACGCTACCGTACAATACATGTATTTTAAGTGTATTAAGTTGTTAATAGTTTATTTATAGGGTTTGTTAAACGATTTTGTAAAACAATTTTGTACAATCCACTTTTTGAAGATTCTCTCTTTGTCCAGAAACTCATTAAGAGGATTGCAAATTATCAGCTTAAGTTGCAAGTTCATACCTCAAAAATAATTTGTTTTGATAATTTATTGTTGTAAAAATAGAATAGAATAGAATAGAATTTAGGGAAATAATGATGGATAGATGCAGTGCCAACCAGCACTTTTCAAGTAAGATAGTTTTTTCCGACGAGGCAACATTTTGTTTAAATGGTTCAATAAACAGGCAAAATTTTCGATATTGGGCATTAGAAAACCCACATTGGGTTATGGAAAGTCATACACAGTTTTCAAAGAAAGTTAACGTATGGGCCGGAATTGTGGGTACTTCAATTGTAGCTCCTTGTTTTATTGAAGGAACACTTAACTCGGAAAAGTATTTAGACCTATTACAAAATGACATAAACCCTGTTTAACCAGAACTTTACCCGAATGGGAAACCCCAATAAACTGGCAGATTCGGTATGGTTTCAACAGGATGGAGCGTCCCCGCACTATTCGCGGAAGACGGAAGGAGAGGTAATATCGAATGGCCAGCTAGGTCAAAGCCCATTAGATTTTTATCTTTGGGGTAACTTAAAATCGAAGGTCTACTTCAATAAGCCGGAAAATATTGAGGAATTAAAGAATAGATTTGTTACGAGAATGTGAAAATCGTCTTAGGTATAGTCAGGAAGTTAATGGTCAACAATTTGAACATTTATTTTCATATGTTGATTTTTTTTCTTCAATTTTGAAATAATTTTTTTTAATAACTCTTGTAGACGAAAAATTCTTAGAATTCAATCCAGAATTCAAAAATGAAATAAAAAACATTTCTGTCATGTTTAACCCCAGTTTTACTGAAATTCTTTTCCCATACATTTTAAATTGAATAATTTTGATCATTGTGTATTCATATCATACTTTTTACATTGTTTTTAAAATCTAACATTTTATATTGTGAACTCATTATCATTTTAACCTAGTCTCTGAAGATGAAAACCTGTAGTAAAAAAACAAATGTTTCCACTTAAAAAAATGAAGTTGATGGTCGCAATTTATTTCCACCCTGTAGAAATGAGTTTATCATCACAAAAACCGTAGTCAAAAAAAAATCAACTCCTAAATTTTAAATAAATTTGTTCCAACTCATGCGTCCTTACTGAATATGTTATGGTTTATTCCACTCTCACGCGAGATTATTAGGGTTTCGTACATTCAGTAAACGAAAACCCTTCTAATATCACGCCTGGTCTGCCCCTCTGTCACATCACAGCCAATTTTTACAGAAATTAGTAGACGAAAGAGGTTGAAATTTGGTTTCAGTGTAGAGTTTGGTGATCCGTTCAGAAACACATGTCGTAAATGCATAAATTTTGATTATATGAGTATTTCTTTTTGCCTTTAAAATTAAAAAAATATATATGGGAAGTCGGACGTTTCCCAAAGTTTAGAGGAAACATCAGGGGAAACCCATAATATTAATTATGGGAGGCAACTTACAGAATTAAATAAAGAATTAAAAATTAAACTTTTTTCAGACGCATATTGTAATATATCAATAAAAGGGCTCATTATGAGGAACGTAAATATATTTGTAACATATTTTAAAACTAAGTTGTTAAATAGCATTATCAAAAATATAAAAAATTACCCATTCCTATCCCCACTTTATTTCCGAAACTAGAACAGTTAGGATTTGAAAAAAATAGGGATATTGAGCCTCATTTGATCTTAACAGTAACAGTAACAGATATAAACGGAAAATAAAAAATTAAACTTTTTTGGTATGGCATCATGTAATATATGAAATGAATTCTTATTATGAGGAATACGAGTATATGTTTTCATGTTTTAAAATACTTTATTAAAAAGGTATTAACCAATATAGAAAATTCGATCCATTCCCTTCTATATCGGCGAACAACTATTCTAACGTTAATTTATAAACTTTCATGAAAAATAAAATATTATTTTTTGCATCCGTACTCTATCAAATGTCTTTAATTTCGTCATAAAAAATGCAAATATATTTTATTTGTATTTTTTTTAAATTTAGTATTTAAAATTTAACCCAATCTCCACTTTATCTCCTCAAACTACTGAGCTTAAAATTCAGACAAAAAATTGTATAGGGCTTCACTGAAAGTTTATTGGTAGAACAAAGCGAAAATCCTAATCTTAATTTTGGGGGCCAAATTAGAAAGTGGTACGGAAGCCATGTTATGCGAGTCTAACGCGCATTTGATGGAATTATTATATATACCCACTCTTTAGTATCCTTATTGTGACCCTTGGTGTAACTGCTTCCAACACTACCATTTGGTCTAGTAGGTAGGAGGTCAACTCCAGTTTTTTATTAGCCTAATGTTTATTATTAATATAATTATAGCAATTGTTTATCTATTTAAATTGTTTATGTATTTAAATTCAGATCGTAACTGAGTGCAATATTTGCCCTCAGTTTCTTACCATTGTTTAATATTAACTTGGCCATTAAGAATTAATATCCACATAAATCAAACATTCAACATCATCAGGAAATAACATAATATTCCCTGGAGAGTTCGTATGTCAATAATAATGCACATATGTCATGTATGTATGTACATCAATGGTCAACATTTAGTTCTCAAATTGATGGAGCAATATATAACCAAAATCATTTATTCTCAAAAATTAAGAGTTGAAATCCTAATAAGTCTTGTACGAGTAATAAAACTGAACGACAGCTGCGATTTTTAATGAAAGACATTCGGCCAAAGCTCCTAACATAATCTAATTTTCTTGGGACATAAAGTTACAAATTATTCTCATTAGAAATGAACATTTTGAAACTCATTTTCATCAAAGAGTTAGATCTATGTCAGTGTAATTTATTCAGAACGAAATAACACTAGTACCCGTTTCATATTTCAAAATAAATTAAAATCCTAATCTCTGAAACTATAATTAACTAAATTTTGTTGCTTTATTAAGCTTATTATGAACATCCCCGATTCAAAGTGGTGTTAATAATTCTAACCAATTTAAGTATGGTTTAACGAATTTGCGAAAAGTTGAAACATTATATCGTTGAATTATAAAGTAAGTTATAGTGTTTATTTATTTTAGTTATAACTGAAATTCCAGGAACGTTTGGATATATAGTAATCTAATTAGTTTACTTGTGTACAGAAGAGAATAGTACAAAAAATTTAAAACGCGCCTGTGTCGTAACGATTTCAGAAGAAGACGTACAATTATTTGTATAATTTTAAGTCATTTTCTTCAATTAAGAAACTCTCATAAAGTTTCATAAATAATATTGCAGGTAAAATCAATCGTTCGGGTGAAAAAACTTGGAAACACCAATTTTCCTGAGGATAAATCAAAGGAATGCTAGCATAGCGTGAGAATACGCAAGGCCCAACGCAAAATTTATTGGGCGCCTTCACTCAGAAACTCATAAGTTTATTGAGCAGGCATCAGAAGTTGAGTAACTTGTTTTAGATTTTTCTTATTTCTTTCAAATTTGATAACGATGTGCATTATAATTGTATAATTATTAAAACTAAAATCGTCTGTGCAATTGTCAGTAAGGTAACGAATTTCAGTCTGTTATTCATATATAATTAATAGAACTTTATTTGTTGTGAAATTCGTAATTCTTACCTTAACAATATATGGTATCTCAACAAGATAGTCCCCAGTTCAAGGGCCTTTAATTTTTTTGGCACATATAAATGTCAAACATTGTGAGTGCCTTCTTTGCGGCGAGTCCAACATACTTTTCCAATGCGATAACTTTCGGCGCTAATACGTTAATGCCCAATTCCCGAAAATGTCGACATGACATCACTATGATTCCCCGTATATACAATTTTGATTTTTTGATATTTGTTTAATAAAATTAATTTAAAAATGGTGGTCAACTTGTCCGACAAAAATCATGCTGCGTATGGCGTGTCCACCACCCGAAGATGTCGATAAGGGCTCCCCGTACATGAACCTTAAGTTTAATATTTCTCCATTTAAACTGTAAAAATATATGTGCCCGACAAATATAGCACTGCAAACTAATAAAAAATTTGGAAAATTGAAAACTGATGAATCATTTAATATTTCTTCGTAATAATTCACCTTTGACATATTATAAACTACAAATTAATATATTTTTCATAATTAGTAAATTTAAGTACTGAACATATTTTTTCTGAAAATATTCCCATATTTTATTTGAATTTATGCGGCTCTGTTTCACAAGAACCAGTAGACTAATACGTTCTCCAACGGAGCATCCAGTCAGATACCTATGAAGTGCAACGTTTATAGCATTATTTATCACATAATGGAGTGTTTTTTGAGCTGTTTTTTTGAGTGAGAATCCAAATTTTAGGTCAAAACGTGAGGAAACAAAACCATTTAATCCAAAGACGACGTCAACAAAGGTCGCTTTGAGTTATTCGAAAAATCATATATATCGCGCACGGTTCGGAAGAAGTTTTAAAAAAGAAGATTAGGTCCTGCGAAGCGTCAACTCTACCACTCACCAAGCAGGAACTTTTGCAACATATTAAAAGGACACAATACTTAAGCAGTATATGGTGGTATGCAAACATGCTCAATCCGACGGAAGCAACTCCTGAAAATTATCATCAAAAACATTCGGTACTCTATTAATATTTAATATCACATTAATAGTCATTCAATAAACTTATAACACATTTTCTAATTTTGTTATAGAAGCTTGATTATAACTATGATGATGCAATTAATAATTCTGATTTACAATGAATTATTTTTAATTTATATTTAAGAAAATGAAATACCTATTTTTTAACGTTTTAATACAATAAAATATCAATATAAAAGAAATGAGATTTTTAATTTTCCAGATGTTCGGATTGAAATTATTTAATAATTGTAATTTTATACTGCAAATTTTATTTCAATTTAGTATATTTAAATTATATATGTTGGCATTTAAGGGTATTCAGTTACAAATTGACAAAAAGAATTTTGTCATCAGTAATGATTTTTTTTTTATTTTCTTATCGGACTGGCTATTTAACTCAATATATTTGTCAGACAAGTCGATATTTGGATTTAGAATATTCTTATCTATTATTGTTATATTTGTCCGACAGGTCTGTACTTGGGGACATAATGACGTTATATCGATATTTTTGGGATGGTGGACACCCCACATGTAGCATGATTTTTGTGGAACAAGTTGCCCACAATTTTTAGATAAATTTTATTGGTGCATTCGAAAACGCAATAGCGCCGAAAGTTATCGCATTGGGAAGGTTTGTCGGACTCATAGCAAAGAAAGCACACACAAAGCTTGACGTTTGTGTCAAAAAATTAAAGGCCATTGTACTGGGGACTCAGACAGTAAGTAGAAATTAATGGCTAAAATTAACTTAATATGAAATTTCGTAAAGTAAATAATTCAGATATCAACCGGTTGAATATAATATCATATAAATGTAAATGATAATTACATTTGAAAGAATTGAATAGTTATGAAGTATAAATCGCATATCTACAAATTGCATAATAATTTGTTTAATTTTAATAATAATACTTGGTCATTTTCCATTTGTACATTTAATAAATACATAGGTGTCTCAGCTTCACTCGTAAATTTAAGGATACCTCAAAAATGTTTGTACAAACCTTCTGTGAATGTAACTAACTGCCTACTTTCTTTTAACTACCCTTTATAAGTACAACTCTATTCCGTCCTATATTTCAATCACATATATGGATCTCAGTGTGTGCTCCCCTATAAATCATTTCATTTTCTAACATTTTTTATAATCACTCTGTATAAATTTAATTATTCTCACCCTATACTGAGCTGTAGAATTCTAATCTACGTCACCTTATATCTCAGTCAATTTATATATGTATGCATATTCCACTGCTCATGGGCAACCTTATAGCTTATACGTCTGAAGGTAGCTTGCAGAGCACAAATAACGTGACAAACTAAAAGGAGAGGCCAATAGACAGAGCAAGAGGCTATTTCCGTCAATTGGGAGATGCCTCGAATGAAATACGTCCAGCATGTAATTCATTGGCTGCCTCCACCCACCAAGTGATATAATATGATGTTCTCATTATTACTAGGTCTTGCTAGTCTTGCCAAGATTTTTGTGTAATGAACTCCAGAAATACATGCTCTAAGTGAGCAACAGTTAACAATTTTGAACCATCCTGTATAACGATACGGATTGGCACCACTTACAAGACAGCTTCATTGTGTGCCTCAAATTAACATGACAACTCGTAACATTTTACCCATCCAAAAATCGCCTATCCAGCAGTTTTTCACTTTAAGCTGTAAAAATGTAATGTTCTGAAAGGCTTCCGCGGTCATTCTTTTAAACTAGACTAGGTTCCGGATGAAAAGGAGTTTCAGAATCTAGATCGAACTCGTGGTCTCAATCTGCCTACTCCTCAAGAGTCACTAGGTTGAACTGAGTATGAATCTGCTCTGCTTTTTTTATTTATAGTTATCGATCAATTAGACGGGGATGTCACGAGATGAGGAGTTGTGTGGTGATTGGTTGAGTGTTGATAGGCGTGTCTGGTTTGTTTAATCTGGCTATTACGGAGCTCCATACTGTGGTAAGGCGGCTGCCATCGCGTCGGTTTAAACAGAGGGGTCGTTTATCTATTTCTATAGCTTGGTAATTGTCTTTAGGGTTCTCAATTAAGTTTGCTATAAGTTGAGTGGAGTTGATGACTGCCTTTATTTGATTTCGGTGTAGAAACCATGCTATTTTGTCAGTGACTCTTCGAATGTACGGAAGGAAGGCTTTCCGGTGTTGTTGGTCTGTTCCTGACGAAATTGCTGTATTCGCAGGTTGCTGAGATTGACGAATTATGGGCGCATTGTGGTTCGGATAATAACTTGGGCAGGGTGGTAGTAGTACAGACCCGATTACTGCTCATTCGGTTTGCCCACGGCATATATAAAATAGGCACATTTAAAGCAGTGTCATTATAAGTGTTTTATGAATAGTGGGAGGTCTTCATTCTCAGATATTTTTTGTGGTGCTTGTTCTACCGGTATGCTTGGATATAAGGACTTAACATCGAAGACTATTGAGAATACGCGTGAAATGTTCCGAATTTTTAATGTAAGAGTCTGCTTTCCCACAATAGTTTGTAGGGTACTGGCTAAATATTTTTCCAAGTTGGATACTGGCGAGTTGAAAGCACTAATTGTAGATCGAAGTGGGACTCCGTCTTTATGGTTCTGGCCATACCGTAGATCTTTGAGCATCGACTTGACTTTTGTTTGGGGGTCATATTTATTTCTGTAGTTCTTTTTCAATGAGTGAATCTTTTATTTTGGATTTCGTTGTATTCTCTAGGTAGGTGGTCGGGTCTCCTGATGATGGTTTGTAACTTAATTCATTGGCGAGAAGTTGCTTCATTTTATCCTGGTAGTTTATAGTGTTCATTACATTACGTCGGTGACGTGTCCTTTATCAACAGATAGTATAGTGATTTTTTCAGATTATTTGATAGGCTTGAGGGCTGACATTTCCTGTCAGCTGAGGTTTGGTTGAGGTAGTTTCACGCATCTGATGATTTGGGCAACGTCTTGCCTTACCTGCTCTGTCGTTTGTTTATCTAAATTTGCGAGGCTTATTTCGACACACGCGAACTGAGGTGTACCTCAACACAACGCCAAGTGAGATCTTGGTGAAAGGTATGCGAGTTTTAAATTGGATTCGTACTGACGAACGAATGTATTCCCAGATAAATATTTCTTCATATTTTTTCATCCGTGAAAGCCTACGACTATACAGTGTACACCTCTACGAAGAGGAGCCTTTCAACGCCACGAAGACCTACTGAAAAACTGAGAAGAAAACCTGTCTTTCGCTGTGCAACCTCAATTTTCTGATCAACTGCCGATATCAGAACTTGCTGCCAACGTTCAAAAAGCTGTCACACCATACAAGAAACAGTCAAACAGAAGCAATTCTAGATAAGGCAAGTAGGGCAAGTGAGCGAAACCCAAAGACACTCTACTACATTCACCGGAAGCTTAGCCGCCAATTATACGGAGTATGGTGGAACCGACTGGAGCTGCTAACATACTGGCGAACCGAGACCAACAAAACACGAACATTTTCAAAATTACAGAAGAAACTGGAGCATCTACAAACAGAGTCTCGAACGACCCTCAGCCTAAGACAACATCCGCAGTGTCCACAACATCTCGAACCACCCAATATCCACCACTGAAATTAGTGTTCTTAGTAAAGGTATAGTTAGTGCTTTCAACTCGCCAGTATACAACTTTGAAAAATATCTAGCCAGTACCCTACAACCTATTGTGGAAAAATTATACTCTTACATTGACAACTCGGAACATTTCACTCATATTCTCAATGGTCTTTCCATAGAACTAGAATATATTATTGCCAGTTTCGATTAGGACTTAATTATATCCAATCATACCGGTAGAAAAAGCACTTCAACAAATATCTGAGAATGAAGACCTCCCACCATTCATAATAGACTTGGCACTTCGTTAAAAGTGCATATTTTATGTTTGACAACCGCATATATAAACAAACCGACGGAGCAGCAATGGGGTCCCCACTATCACCAGCGTTGGCGAATCCCTTTATTACCTATTTCGAGGAAAAGGCACTATAGACAGCAAATCTGAAGCCAAAGTTATGGTTAAGATACGTCGATGATGTATTTGTCATATGACCTTTTGCCAAACAAGAACTGCTGAAGCACCTAAACTCGGTACACCCCAGGATTCAATATACATTAGAACTTAAAGAAAAAAATCAGCCGCCTTTCCTTGACGTTCTTGTATGAAAAAACCTCCAGAATGGGCACTTGGACCACGCCGTATACAGAAAGCCAATACATACGAATAGATACCTAAACTACAAATCCCATCACCAACCACCCTTCTCATATGCAGGGAGTTGCCAACACACTCCTCTAGGGTCTATACGATTGCCAGACGGCAATAAACAAACACACAAGTGCCGCCCTAGTACAAAACGGATACACAAACCACACAATCAAAAAAACAATAGAACAACAACACCATGAGCCAAAACCAAACGACGACCTTATTGAAAAACCAAAAGCAGTCTCACCGTACATCAAGGGACAACAGACAGAATTGGCCGAATTCTTCGAAGTCATGACATAGCGACGAGATACAAACCGCACCAGACTATAGGAAGTCTAAGAAATCCTAAACCAAAAGTTAGCCTAGAAAACCAAGGGGTATATAGTATAACTTGCGGAACGAGCGACAAATTTCAGCCTGTTTATATGAATATAAATTAGCTATCAAAAATAAACAAACGACATAGGGGGAGAAAAGTGGACGATAAAAGATACGACGCCCTGCACCTCCCCAGTACATGGAAGACAATTATTCAACAACGAAATAAAGCAGAATTAGATACACAAAATCTAAACCCATCAACAAGCGACCCACTCGACACGAAGGGAAGGGGTCGGTGTCAATACCGACCAATCAGACGCTATACGACATCCAACGGAGACATATAAATATAAAGCCCAGGTTAGATTACCTCTCAGTTCACCGTGACAACGGATTGAGACCTTAGCGAAACGTCCGAGTTTTAAATTCGATTTATACTAGAGCTAGTGACCCATTTTTCATAAGGTGTTTGATTTACGTAAATATTTTACATAGAGGTATAGATCGGTATGAGTGGCAAATCGATTGTTTGCCTTCTCTATGTACATATGGAATAACTGGATATCAAGGTGAGCTGGGAAACTACTGTGACTATTAATCTGAAAATTGTTATACACGGTATTTTCGAGGAGCTGGTTTCAATTCAAATATTTTGAGGTATCTACGATTTTCAGTTCTACCGGAATTGGATCCCAACTTTTTTTTAAAATCTGCAACGAATTTTAATACGCCTTTATACAAAACATCATATGTCTGAAGGGCTCCAGATAAAAGTTATTTAAATTTCCCTCCAAATTTTGACAGGCCTTCACAGAAAAATTATTTTTTGGGAAGCAAAGAGAGCCAGATCAAAAATATCCAGAATTTGCCTGAATAAAACTTGAAGCATCCTAAATCTTTGGGAACTGTTCAAAAAATTGTACTGAGTACTAAGAAATTGGGCCCGAATTCGTCTTTCTCGAAAATCGTGTAAATATATTTTTTTCACATCGATACCCCATTATTCTCAACGCCAGTGGATTCTACTCTACAAAATTAAACACATTTTCTATAAACTTGGAAAAACTACAATTTTGGCTTGATTGGAGATAACTAAATTATCAGTACACTTTGCTGAAAGAATCGACAAGAGACAAATGCTGAAGTGTCCACTATAATTTTGCTAATAATTTGACCCTAAAGCATAATTATATCGCAACCATTTGTTATCACTAGCTCTTTGCATAATATTGGTCCATGAGTAAAAGTCTATATATATATATATATATATATATATGTTTTAGGTGGTTTTCGGGAATTCATCCGCTTAGTTGATCACTAATCCCTGCCGGGATCGATGGTAAAATGACGACGTTTCGGCAGAGTCACACCTGCCCTCTTCAGGTCGGTTCGCATAATTCTCGTAGCCTTCTGCTTTCGTTTCTAGTTACTCGAATACTAAGATTTTCAGAAGCGCTCGCGCTGTTATATAGTCGCGCCTCGGCGCCTATTGGTTGGCACCATGAACGGCTGCTTGTGATTGGCCCTTGGCGCTCAGTGGGCATGCTGCTGCTGCTGATTTGTTATTTCCGGTTGAGTTGTTATTGAACGGGTCCGGGCCGGTACGGTGTTTAACAGAATGTTCCAACAATTCGATAAGTTCTGAATTTCATTGCGTGCGTTAAGACTGTGAGGCCTCTTCGCTATTTCAATTGCCTCTCTTACGAGTCTTGATTTCGGGTGTTCTATATTTGCCAATATTCTGCTGTTTTCAAAGTCTATTCGGTGTGACATCGTGGTGGCGTGTTCCGCAATGGATGTTGTTTTTTCCTGCTTTCTTACAGCGTTCTGGTGTTCATCACGTCTAGCTTGAATTCTTCTATTAGTTTGCCCCACATAGGTTTTATGACAGTCTGCACATGGAATCTCGTACACTACCTGTTGTTCTAATGGGATCCTCGTCTTCGGAGTCCTCAACACCGTGCTTATTTTTCTGTCTGTATTGAAAACAGTATCGATATTGTGTCTCCGTGGAATTCTTGCAATACTGTTCGTGGTCCCCTTGACATACGGTAAATAAGCCTTAGTTATTGGAGTCTCATGCTCCTCGTCTGTTTTTAAAAACAGCTGTTAGAAAAAACGGATTTACAGACCGAAATATACAAAGAGCCCTAAAGTCAAAACCGAGACAAACAGCGGCCCGGACCCGCCCAATAACAAATCAACCGGAATTAACAAATCAGCAGGCGGGAGGCGTGCCCACTGAGCGCCAAGGTCCAATCACACGCAGCCGTTCACGGTGCCAACCAATAGGCGCCGAGCCGCGACTATATAACAGCGCGAGCGCTTCTGAAAATCTTAGTATTCGAGTAACTAGAAGCGAAAGCAGAAGACTACGAGAATTATGCGAACCGACTTGAAGAGTTCAGATGTGACTCTGCCGAAATTTCGTCATTTTACCATCGATCCCGGCAGGAATCAGTTATCAACTACGCAGATGAATTCCCGGAAACCACCTAAAACATTTAGTGCCTGCGAAAACTTAAAAACATATATATATATATATATATATATATATATATATGTTATATGCAAAATATATCAGCACTTAATTCACACAGTCGAGAAGTCAACGGAATTTAAAGCGTACGTGACTTCTCAGGGATATCAAATTACATCTTGAATTATATGCAAACAACTTCCCGGAAACCTACACGAGTCCGTTTAACCAGTAAAAACGCTGACTTGCATCAGCACTTTTGTTAATGTTATAAAAGCAACTGGAAACGTTCTCGTGTTGTCATTCAAATAATATCATTTATAGCATTAAGTTATTCAAGTACTTTAATTATTTTAATTGTTCACTTTTAATATTGTATGTTTCTAAATAAATAATTTTTTTTAAAAAGTGAATTGAATCAAAGTGAATATAAAATTGGCGCAGTCAGTAGGATTGTCCAACACAGTTAGAACACGTGAATACTAACTAACTGTGGAGATTTCTAAATCATTGTGGACAAAACCTACTTGAAAAGGACAACAACTACCAAGTACTAGCAAGGGAACACGCAACCAGGCTAACCAGTGCTAAGTGACGCGGAGAACAGTCCGATGCGAGGAATAATAACGTAAGAATCACATAAAGTAACTATTTTTTATTTTGATTTTATTTTGAATGACCACCAGTTCTTTCATTTATATAATATTTTATTCCTCATAACCTTACATTCCTAAATAATTAATTTGAAACTATATATTTTACATAATCATATTATTTTATTTCCATTACTTCGACTCACATATTTCGAAGTATTTGAAACATTATTTCTAGTTTATTATTAATCTACCATTTATACATTCCTATTTTAAATTTGTTATTACTATATTAAACATTACTCAATACTGAATCGATAAACCGTATATTTTCTACCATTTCAATTTAAAACTTTTATTCAACGTTTAATTTCGATTTATTGTGCGAATCTATACAATTTTAAAAATGGCAACGACTAGACAGGCAGCTACACCAATTGTAGAACCCTATAAGCTTTCGGAAATATTTGCCATGATTCCTGAGTATGATGGTAATCCGATATTTTTGAATACTTTCATATGCTCCTGTAATACTGCTTACAGCATGGCAACGGATAATCAGCAAGTACTGCTAATTCTCCATATCAAAAATAAGTTACGCGGTAGAGCGGCTGAGTTAATTAATTCGCGAAACCCTAGTCAACTAGTCGAAATTCAAACCCTCCTAGAAAATCATTTTGGAGATCCTCGGGATCTCTCGGCTCTCATACAGGACTTGCAACGAATGCGGCAAACTCCTAATGAATCCCCCCTCACTTTCTCTGCTAGACTCCAGACGCATCAAGCGAAAATGCTAGCAGCTATAAACAAGCAAAATTTAACTATCAAAGAAAAACAAGCACAGATTGACTTAATAGAGTCAATGGCTCTTAATAGCCTTCTTACGGGTTTAGAGCCCAAAATTGGTCAACTCGTTCGCGCTAGCGACCCATGCAGTATTCTCACTGCCATTTCCAGAATTAAACGAGAACTACAACTCTCACATTTAGAAACCCAGAAATTTTCAGGTAATAGAAGTTTCCAACAACCCCCTCGTAAACCAAATAACGGTCCACCTCCAAAACAATGCTCTTTTTGTAAACGCATGGGCCATTTAAGCAACGAATGCTTATTGAGAATGAGACAATTTCAACACAACCCGAATTCTAATCAGAACTATTCGAATTATCGCCCTCATTTTTCCAATCAACCTGCTAATCAATCTACAAATGTTAATCCCAGTCAACAATTTTCACAGCAACAATTTCGTCCATCTACCAGTAGACAACCCCAAATGTCTGGCAATTACAGACCGAACCCGAGTTTCTTTAAACATCAGCAACCAAAGACTCATCACTTGAACAATTTACATTTCGGTCCATATCACAACGACTATAACTATTCTCAAAACGAAAACCAATACTACCCTTTAACCAATGAGTACGGAAACATACAAGAATATTACCCTAACGATTTCGAACAAAATTGTGAACCAGAATATTTCGACACTGAACAACCTGAACAATTTTATTCAGACGAACCTGATTCTTCTCAAGTAAATTTTCATTTGACCCCCACTCAGTCAGAACCCCCAGACCAAGAAATTTCAGAAATTCAAACCCAAATTCAGACAATGAATCTGGACGACTTCAGCCCCAATGTCAACTTCCCAGAACAGAACTTTCTGTAAGACCCCTTCTTTCCGTCAACTCAAAGAATCTTTATTATATTACTGACTCTTCAAACACCTATAAACTTCTTATCGATACGGGTGCAGGACTTTCAATTTTTAAACCTGAAACCTGCCAACGCTTCAAACAACGATTTCCCGAAAACGTAGTCATCCAAGGAATCACCGATCAGAAAATCTTAATCAACGAATCCACCCTTGTACCTTTCAATGTCGCCGACCCACACAAGGTATATATTTGCAACATCGACATTGAATTCGACGGATTACTGGGTTCAGATTTCCTTGAACACTATAACTGCGTTATAGACTTTAACAGCAAACAACTTGTCACTAATTTTAAAACTTTACCTCTCTACAAAGTTACGGATGATACTGTCATGCGTACTCAGAACCCTTCAACTTTCAATAACTGCATCCCGGTTAATACAATCTGTTTAGAACCCCGAACAGAACAAATATGCAAATTAAAATGTAACCTCAAAAATACTGATGCTTTCCTATCATCTGCCGAAATAGAAAAAGTTTATCTTCCCCGTGCCCTTGTTAAAATTAATGAAAAAGGCGAATTCCTTACTTCAGTTTTAAATGCAAATGCTATCCCCAAGACTGTTAATTTCGACAATTTGGAACTCGAACCGATAAACAATTTTTCCGTAAACATTCTTTCTGAAAATTACTCTCAAAACTTGACCCAGCCTGATAGACAAACTACAATTATGGAACAACTTCGGTTAGAACATCTGAACGAGGAGGAAGCCGAACTTATTTCTCAACTTTGCCTCGAATATTCCGACATATTCTATTTAGAAGGTGACCAACTGACCTTTACAAACGAAATCAAACATTCGATAGACACTAATAACGCAAAACCCTCTTTCACAAAGTCATATCGGTACCCCCAAATACACAAACAAGAGGTAAAAAGTCAGATATCAAAGATGCTTGACCAAGGCATTATACGTCCGTCTAATTCGCCATGGTCATCCCCGGTTTGGGTAGTTCCCAAAAAACTAGACGCATCTGGTACCCAAAAATGGCGTGTCGTCGTCGATTATCGTAAATTAAATGAACTTACTGTTGACGACAAATATCCCCTACCGAACATTTCGGATTTACTTGACCAACTTGGCAAATGCCAATACTTCACCACCCTCGACTTAGCTTCCGGGTTTCACCAAATCGAAATCGATACTAAAGACATCCAAAAAACAGCATTCACAGTTGATAATGGCCATTTCGAATTTGTTAGAATGCCCTTCGGTCTTAAAAACGCTCCATCCACCTTCCAAAGGGTAATGGATAATATTCTTTTAGGTGTTCAAAACGAGAGATGTTTAGTCTATATGGACGACATTATCGTTTATTCTCCGACTATACATGAGCACATAACCCGACTTTCTGAAGTTTTCAAACGATTGCGAAAAGCCAATCTAAAAATCCAACCCGACAAATGCGAGTTTCTTCGCAAAGAGGTCGCGTATCTTGGCCACCTTATAACTCCCGAAGGCGTGAAGCCTAACCCCTCAAAGGTAGATTGTATCTTAAATTTTCCCCAACCAAAAAACCCAAAAGATATCAAGTCCTTCTTAGGGTTAGCTGGTTATTACAGGCGATTCATCCCCAATTTCGCCAAGATTTCAAAACCTTTGACAAGATTACTTCAAAAAGACACACCTTTCCAGTTTGATTCAGAATGTGTCAAATCTTTTGACGAATTAAAAAGAGCCCTTACTTCTACTCCCATACTCATATACCCTAATTTTGAAGAGCCATTTATTCTTACAACCGACGCCAGTTCATTTGCTATCGGCGCAGTGCTCTCTCAAGGCCCCGTAGGTAAAGATTTACCCGTAGCCTATGCCTCCAGAACTCTCTGCAATGCTGAAACTAAGTATTCAACCATAGAACGAGAACTCCTTGCAATAGTGTGGGCGGTTAAACACTTTCGTCCGATAATTTTTGGCCGTAAGTTTTTACTGCTGACCGATCACCGCCCGTTAACTTGGCTGTTTTCTATAAAGGATCCTGGAAGTAGACTTGCAAGATGGCGCCTTAAGCTCGAGGAGTACGACTATCAAATAATTTACAAACCCGGCAAAGTAAATAAAAACGCCGACGCGCTCTCTCGCATTAAAGTTAACAACTTTAATGAATACATATCATTTCAAGCAAACAATCATCTAACACCATTTCCAGTACTCCCAACAAACGAAACTGACGATGACTCACAAGAACCCCAAACGAGAAGTCCTATTAATCTCCAACAAATCTCCGAAGAATTTAAAACTTTTGTCGAGCGATATCAAACCGTCTCTCTCATAGATTACGACAAAATTCAATTTTCTAATTGCCAACTCCTAGACCGAGGAAACAAAAACATCCTAGTATTTCCCCAAGGCTCTCTCATGAAAAATTTTCACCATGACATCATCGAAGACATTTTTGAGGAAAATGCTGATTTCCGTACCCCTAGAGTAAATGTCTTTGCAAGCAAAAGTGTCAGAAAAAGACGCTATTACATCGTCCCTCTTCCTTCTGACCCAGAAATAGTCAACGAGATTCTTTTCGCATCTCTGTATAATAGTAGAGATGTGTTTACTGAAAATGAAGTATTCTGTGTTGAGAATAACATTGAACTGCCCATTTTGGAAATGCTTTCGTTTATCTTTTCCGAAATCGACATCAAATGGAAAGTTTGCCAAAATATCGTCCAAACAGTTGAGAAAGACCAAATACCCATCATTCTTGACCAATTCCATAACGGCAAAAATAATATACACCGAGGTATCAATGAAACTATCCGCAGAATAAAAGAAAAATACAATTGGCAAGGACTGACTAAGGACGTTGACAATTTTATCAAAAACTGTCAATCTTGCCAGAGAGCAAAAGTTTACCGGAAAAATCTCGACAGCCCACTTGTCATTACTGAAACCCCACGGACACCCTTTGAACGCGTCAACATCGATATTCTAGAAGTCCCGACAAAAAACTACGCATTAACTATCCGGGACGAACTAACAAAATTCTCTCAGGCCTACCCCATAACCGACAAATCCGCAAAAACCGTTGTTAGTACCTTACTACTCTATTTCCAACACTTCGGTACTCCATTACGGATACATTGTGATTATGGCAGGGAATTCGACAACACACTAATGAGAGATTTGTGTAAACTATTTGACATCAAACTATCTTATTCTAGTGTGGGACATCCCCAGTCAAATGGTTCATTAGAACGATTCCACTCGACCTTATTAGAGATGATTAGAATCCATAAACTAGAAAATCCTGACGAACACCCTTTTAACATCCTCCCTTATGCAATCATTGCATATAACAATTCTGTAAACAAAACTCATGGATTCACCCCTTACGAACTTGTTTATGGACATACTTCGAGTAGGACTCCAGAAACTCTCTACAACCAACAAGCCCTGATAACTAAGTACATCAGAGATCTCAATAATCGTATCTCTCACTATTATAAAATTGCTCGCGAAAAGAACGGAAATCCAAAAACATAAAGCGAAAGTCAGATTTGATGAACACGTTTCTGAAAATCTCCCTAACTATCAAATAGGCGATAAAGTCTATATTAAAGAATCCCAGATCAAGGACAAACTCCAAAATAAATTCAATGGTCCTTTCGAAATCCTGGAGATTCACAGAAACTCCGCAACAGTACTAAACCCTAAAACTAACCAAAAATCAAAAGTAAATTTCGACCGAATGAAACCGTTCTCAGAAAGTTAATTTCTGTTTCAGGTTCTGCCTGCTGTTCGGGTCAGCAGTACCCCAATTTCAAATACAACCAATAAACAATACTTTAGGTATCTACTTCCATAACGAAGCAGAAATAACTGTATCCAATGATAAATGGACACTTTTAGTACACAGAAACATTTCTACACTAGAACAAGTATTTACAACAAATAACAGAATATTACAAACTCTTGTAAAAACTGTTAACTTCAATTCTTTTGCTATGAACTACTTTCGCGCAGACGTACAAACCCACATTAATCTTCTCAATCAAATTTCTAACTCAATCAAACAGAAATTTACTGACATTCACATGGACACTAAAAGACACAAACGAGGTATACTTGATGGGGCAGGTACCCTTTTTAAGGCAATCACCGGCAATTTAGACGCCGCCGACGGAAAATACTTTACCGAAAGCATAAACCGCTTAAATCAAGGCCAACTTCAAATTGAGAACTTACAAAAAAACCAAATAAGTGTCACCACATCCGTAATTAAAAACTTCAACGAAACTATCCAAAATCTTAGAATTGACGAGAAACTTTTTAACGATAACATGATAAAGCTGGAAAACACTATCGGAAAAATTAATGATAAGGTCGCCTACGTCGAATCAAAACTCGCACTACTTGAAATATGTGAAAAACTTATGGAGAATTATCTCTACTTAGAAGATAATTTGAATGATGTTTTAAATTCTATCACATTCGCGCGTCTGAAAATAATTCACTCTTCAATTTTAACACCAGAACATCTTATTACCTCATTACAGGAAGTATCGCAAAATTTAGTCAAAAGTAACCTTCCATTGGCTGTAAAGTACTCGAGCATCGCACAATATCTGGAAATTATTGAACTAGAGGCATTTCAAACATATACCGATCTTATATTTGTGTTAAGAATCCCTTTAGTCGAACAACATCCTTACACAGTCTTTCATTTATATCCTATTCCTATATACGATGAAAGAACAGGTTTACATCATATGCTATCCTTCACTCAAAAATATCTTGCAAAGAATGATGATTCTTTAATGTTTATTCCGATCAAAGACTTAAGTGCGTGTAAACCGTTATCCACTCGTAAGAAACTGTGCTCTGAACTTTACGCATATCCTATTGACACAAACGCGTTATGTGAAGCTCAACTTCTAAAGAATGTCCAGAAGGTACCCGACAACTGTAAAAGCTCACTAATATTCACTCAAGGATACAACGTTCAAAAACTAGAACCCAATACATGGCTCATAATTACTTCTGAACCCATAAGTGTTACAGTGAATTGCGCTCAAACAAACCCAAAAACTCTTACAATCTCCCTCAACTCCATATTGACTCTTCAATCAGAGTGTAGTGCGTTTATAGGAATTACAAAAGTTCAAGCCGAATCTGGTAAACAAACCGATGTTCTAGAAACCTTCCAACCAGTAACAGTGCCGTTCAACTGTTGCGACGCAGTGCCAGAAAAAATTATAATTCCTGAACTTCAGCCCCTGAAGCTGAACACGCTTAACGTAGAAGAATTAGACGTAGCAAATCACAAATTGGAACAATATTCCAGAGACCTCGATGGTCTCATAAACCAGCCGTTTGTATCCAAAAATATCTCTTGGTTTACCTATACAACCATAGCTGCTCTCATGATCATAGCAGCACTCATCACCTTCCAAGCTGTCAAAAAGAGGATGGTAAAACCTCCAAAGGACTGCAATCCTGACCAGACTTCAGTGCCTCAGCCAAGACTCAAATTCTTCCCCAAGCTTAGGCCTGTTTTGAAAACAGAACAAAGGTTAGAGACGCAAGTTTAGGTATACCCTTTATGTTCTCTAAAAACACCATTTTTGATATTAATTTATATCATTAACTTTTTTATTTTTTTTCCTACACATTATTTTTATTCACATTTCCTTTTACTTTATATTTTATTTTGATATGTTTAGGTTAAGCATTTAATTATTACTCGTATTATTTTATTGCTCATTTATTTTAACATATTTCGATTTTATTTTACAAATATCAATTTGATTTTTACCTATTACTTTATTTTATTCATATTTTATACACTTATTACTTATTATTCATACCATTCAAACATCATTTTATACTATTTTATGTTTCTGTTCCTAAAAGTTGATGTTATAGCATCAACTTTTGATATGTAAGGGGAGTTGTTATATGCAAAATATATCAGCACTTAATTCACACAGTCGAGAAGTCAACGGAATTTAAAGCGTACGTGACTTCTCAGGGATATCAAATTACATCTTGAATTATATGCAAACAACTTCCCGGAAACCTACACGAGTCCGTTTAACCAGTAAAAACGCTGACTTGCATCAGCACTTTTGTTAATGTTATAAAAGCAACTGGAAACGTTCTCGTGTTGTCATTCAAATAATATCATTTATAGCATTAAGTTATTCAAGTACTTTAATTATTTTAATTGTTCACTTTTAATATTGTATGTTTCTAAATAAATAATTTTTTTTAAAAAGTGAATTGAATCAAAGTGAATATAAAATATATATATATATATATGCGTGTGATTGAAAAATATTTATTTTCAAGGAATTTATTCAGATTAACAATTCTTACCTTGAAGAACTGACAGTCTAACTGAGAAATTCTAATAACTGTCGGAACCGGATTACATTATATAGAAACTGGAATTACATGCCATGAGATTAGACGTTTTACCTTTCGTGTGTTTAAATTTCTTCTGCAAAGCTGCGAGGCATATTGTGAGACTTCACAACGGCATTGCAATGTTACTCTCATGCTAGTTGATTCTGTTGCAATTCAAGAATTCAGTGAATTTCGTAATTATGCTGAGGATATATGTGCAGTATACAATTTGCGAAATTGACGTAAGGACAAATACGCTCTCTAGACACTCAGCATTCAGTGCTCGATAAAAAAAAACCCGTCTCGATGTTAAATGTAACATCACGAGATATATTAAATTCGCTCTAAGAGTTTCATTTAACAAAGTATCTCAATTGTAGAAATTAATTAGGGATACTATAGATATTAAATGTTAAAGAAACCGCCTTGTCTCTATTATCGATAAGTGCAGTAAAAAGATAAAATAGATAAACAAGTAGCAGTATATGGAACTCAAACGGATAATCTGCTATGCTACGCTCATGCTGTGAATGTGTTTACGAAAAGCATATCGCCAATGTCAAACAATAATTTTCTTCCATTTAGGTCGAAACTTAAGTTCCCTTTCCTTTTAATGTTCTCAGACAAAATCCCGGCTGGTTTGCTTCAGGTCCCCGTAAAAATTAAATTTGATTATATCTATATGACCAAAAAAGTCTAAAAATATTTATCAGTGAAATATTGTTTATGATAATTACTTTGTCATTTATTTCACTGTACTGTAAGAAAATTATAAAAGACTGATGAACTGCTAATATATAATTTAGTATTTCTAATAAACTCGACCCCTTAGGCGCTGGGCGCTTCAACTGGCAATATGGATGCCAGATGCCCCTAGTGTCCGACCGAAGGTCAGATTTTGGCCGAAGCCGACGCTAATTGTTCGGCCCTAGATATAACCTTCGGCCGAAGTCGAAGCTTTAAGTTTAGCAATAAATTAAAAATTATAATAATATGGATGAAAAATATATAAGTAGTATTTGGTAATAAACATGCTAATATAAACAAAAGAGGGTTCATGAAGATTTTATCTATTTCGTTGATGAAATGAAATAAGGTATGTGTAAGCAATGCAGTGAAGATGTATCTATATATGCTATTGGACGTCTTACAGCCTCTGTAGTATCCCATGTTGTGAAACCCATTTACATTTAATTCTGCACTGTTCTTCAATTGCTCTGACTTTCATTATGTTTCGACTATATCCGTAATTCATAGGTCTTCCTGTTATTTTGTATTATTCGGTGCATATCTAAGAACTCTTGTTAAATATCTCTCGTCTTTCACTTTCTGCACATGTCCAACTCCATATCAGTTACCTACTTTTATCCTGTCTTTACTGCTAAATATTCTTATTGTCATTTCCCACCTGTCTGAATAACATGTTTAATCTTACACCTTAGGACAAGAATAAGACCGTTCTATAAGAACAAAAGAGAATCCGGGTTATCGCCACACACTTGTCGGTCACCGGGCTTTCTTGCTTTGCCCTCAGTCGTTATCTAGCACTTGTGGTAGACATATCCAATATATGATAATTTCTAATGGAAGATAAAGAACTGATCCAAAGCTCAATTGTAGGAGAACTTGGGTAAAATCGCCGGCGCCGGGTGGTAACCAGGCTGTGTGTGCCGATATGCGGAGCTAGAATGTAATTTATGCCTCTTTCTTACCGGTCAGAACGTTCTGACCAGCGATGCTGGCCGGTTACTTTCTGACCAGGCGTTCTTATCGTTTCGCGTCGGTGAGTATGTGACGAGTGATATATTTTGCATTCCTTTCTAACCTTCCGTTTACATTTTTTTGTAGGTCTGTGCCTCGCCTAAGGAATTCAAAGATTGGGTTGCTTTTGTTTCCTTGTTGAGTTATTTTTTTGGGTATTCTTTATAAATTATTTTAATTTAATGTTCTTTAATTGCCCTAATTTGTAATTTCAAATTAATATTCAGCCCCTAACTATTATATTATATACTTATAAACTTAATTTCATAACTTATATTCTTCATATAACACGGTGCCACTGGAAAGATTGAAATAAAAACATCATCTACCTTTGATTTTATTTTTGGTTAAGTTTCTAGACAATAATTACACATGTATCGTGAAAAAAACGAAATCGTACTTACCATGCTTTTTTTAAATGGCATTAAATAAATTTTTCGTGTAAATGCTTATAGAGCATATTAATTATTAATAATAAAAAAAGAATAATGACTAATATTAGTAATATATCGAGTAATTCCTTCTTTAATCTATACTCATTTAAGATAAAATAGGCCAAGTAAATTCAACAAATATATATTTTTTAGGTTTATCAAATTTCTAATAAATGATTTACAATTTTCCAGCTCTAGTTAAAATCGCAATGTACAGCTTCCACTGATTGTCCAAATATAACTTTTATATCTGAAAAAATATTTCTTAGGTTATCTTTGACAGCACATGCGAAATATTTATATAATTTTATTGATAATTTGGAGCTATACCATTTTAACAGCAGAAGCAGAAAGTAATCTCTTATAGTCTTTTTTCTTTCTGAACACCAAACTTAAAATCTCTAAATAAATTACGGTTTCCTGTTAGAAAATCAATGAGGTTTTTAGTTCTGACTCAAAATTGTACTATTTCATTCGACATTGTCCAAATATACAAAAAAAATTATATAAATATCTTCTTTTTGTAGTGACAAACCGATGATCAACTCGGATATGTTTCGTTAGAGTTAAAAAATATGAACACTATTTGTGCATTAACGTCTAGTACTTTTTGGTATCTTCTTTATTCATATTGCATCTCCATCAAATAATTAAGATATTTATGGATGTTCAGGAAGATAATTTGGTGTCACGAATATTCCAAAAAATGATCACTATTGAAATAATTTACTTTAATAAAATCACTGACTTCAAATAAAAACAAAATTTAATCTGTTGCAAACATCTTGAGCAATATTTGAACTTATTGTTCTGATGTAACTTAACAATTAAATTTAAAGGTTTAGGAAATTTCTATGACATTTCTTTGACGTTTATGGTTTTTCAAATTTATTTTTACGATTTTCTAAAGAACATTACGTTTTGTTTACTTTAGAACTCTGTAGGGAATCACTTATGAATTTGACTTACTAAAATACAATTTCAATTATTCGGTTTGACGAAGCCGTTTCAGAGAAGTCAGTGGGATGCATAGAACGACAGTCTGTTAATAACTATTCTTCCGATTTTCTGAAATGATAAATCTCATGTTTAAATTATCGAACTTGAATTTGTCGTTTCAGAGTAATCCATGAGCATATATAACGAATTATTTTCTGCTTCTGATGTTATTCTTCTGTTATTTACATAGCTCCAAATATACAGTGAAATTATATAAATAGTTAACCTTTATTTCTGTACAGAAGGTGTTCACTGCGATTTTAACCAGACATGGAAAAATGTAAATCATTTATTAGAATTTTGACTAACCTAAAAGAATATGTATTTGTTAAATTTATATGACATGTTTTATATTAAATGATTATAGATTAAAAAATGTATTACTCCATTATGTTATAAGTAATATGTTCTATAAGTATTTACACCAAAAAATTTATTTAATGTCATTTAAAAAAACGTGGTAGGTACGATTTCGTTTTTTTTTTTCGCGAAATATGTCTAAATATTGGCCGGAAATTAAACATAAATAAAATCGTAGGTACATCAGGATTTTATTTATATCATTCCAGCAACACCGTGATAAGAAATAACTACTTGAATTTCCACGAAGTATATACCTGACAACTATTTCTCATCTATCTCTTTTCCCAAATATGATACTTCCTTTGTAATGTCAAAAACGTGGGCTAATGCCTAGATGTAATGGCAACCCTACCACCATATTAGGGCCCACGTGGTAAACGTTGACACCAGGGTGCACGGCAGCTTCATTGGAGACGGGAGTGGGTTAACAAACAACTGTAAGTTAACTTTCCAATATAAAGATGAGCTGGGCGCCAGGTAGATTCTCTGCCTCTTTACCCCAGCTAACCGCCTAAGATAACCTACCAATCCTCCGCGGCTACAAGAAATCTATAGATAAGGGCTCCATGGCTAATAAAACCTCAGTATATTGTCAGTTAGGTCACAACAAACCTACTTCAATAAAACTCTTCATAAAACAGTAAATAATTTAATGAACCTGTAAATAATTTCAATACAATCCTGGAAAAATATCAAACACAAGTCGACCTGTACCTACATACACATATCTATAGTTCAATCAAGAATCAACATTACATAACTGATACACTAAGTTCAAATTATTACCAAAATCAACAAATGTAATAATCAATGAATGATCAAATGAACCTAGATAAAATAAACAGATGTTATCAAAAGCATTAATCAAAATATTCAAATGTTGTTGTGATCCTTAAACATGCACAATATATCCTAAATCAGAAATGAGTTACTTAAACGAGCAATATTCAAAATAATATCTAAGTCAATAATGACATCTAAACTATAAATAATTCAAAATTATATCAAATTCAATAACTGTACAGTTATTCTGAAATCTGAAGCCAAAAATTCAATTACTGACAAAGGTGTTTAATTACATTTAAACTTCAAGATAAATCAATAATGATTTCATAAATCTAGAAACAAATATTATCTTTAAAACATCCAAAATGATTCAATTAACAAGTCGATGTTTCGAGCTCTCAGGACGCTTTCACAAAATACCAAATATTATCAATATCTAATAACTCAATAATCATGAAATGATGTTCAAAATTGAGCATACAGGAGATGTATAAATATCAAATGTATATGAGCAAATTAACAGTCAAAAGTTTGACTAAATAATCAGGTTCTTTATTAAATTTAATAAGTTCAAAATGTTATTCAGATAAATCAATCATCTTTAATGTGAAAAGCAAATTATGAGCAAAACAAATACACTGAATCAAATTACAAAGGTACCTTGTTCAAATGCAATAAACAACACTCAGCTGTCCTCTGTAGAATCGAAGCAAATATACGCCGTCGTTGCTACGGCAACCAGCAAAGATTTCCGGTTCCCAATTAACTAAAATGGAACTCGTTCGATTACAAGACTTGCCAAAACTTCAGCAAACTAAATGAAGTTGATAGCCCCATACACTGAAGATAAACAAGGTCTTGGATGGGCTAAAGTTCTTACGTGCGATGTTCAATTGGTGGTTGACCAGTTAGTCGTCCTGGAAGGCCAACGGGAGTAAATGCAAATATTCGGCAATCAAATCCTCACAAATGAGAACGTGTTTCCACTAATTTCCAAAAATATCACCAAACTGCCAATGGAAACATAAATTAAACGTTGCTGAAACCGATGAGTGATGAACTTGTCTTAAATCCTCACACGAGTGTGGTTTCCATTAAAATCCAAAAATATCACAAAACTAATAACGGAACCAACGATTAAAGTGAATCCAACTAAATCCCAATCAATGGATGGCACAAAATTGCCAGTATAAATTCAGATTACACTTGTAGACATCTATCATCACATTTCACCATAACCTCGCTCTCCAAGTAGTACACAACATGCATCCTTCCACTAGGACGGTCAACGGGCAACAACCGTTTACGAGGACGGTCGGCGGCCAACTCCCTCTTCCGACAACTGACATCTCAAAAGCCTACCAACCCATTCTAAATTCTAATACCAACATCGTCTAAATTCCCGACATACAACGTTCTTCTTCTACGACATTTCACAACATCAATGCTCGAAATGTCCCGTGCTCGACTCTACTTTTCTACATCTTCTTTCCATAAATGCCATTAACCTATTAAGAACGTGTGATTCCGCCCTTAGCAATTCGCCTCGAACGTCAAGAGAAATCTAACCAACAATCTTAACCTAACATAAATAGTCATCAAAACAAATCAATACCAGATACAAAGCGAGTATATTTCCTATACGAAAAACCCAAAAATCCTATCGCAATAACAAAAATGTTACAGAATAATAAAAAAGGTACGTGTTTACGTTTGAAGATAATTTTATCCTATCCGTTGGTGTTAATATTCGAAGTCAATACTCGTGTTTTAGTTACAAGAAAACAGTTATTGTGGATGAATGACACATCCAACGTACAGTTTAGGCTATTTAAAATACGTTTTGCATAAATCAAACCTCAGATATTTCTTCGTTTACTTGTTCTTTTACGGGTGTATGGAATACACTGCTAGTTATACTCTGCGGCAAAAATGTACTGTTACACCTTCCTTGAGTCATTTACGGCATCTTCAAAGTTCATTTTTACTTGTATTTAACGAACTACATTCTTGTTTTAATATATTCTTATGAGACTCTTCTAATCTTTAAATAGATTTCAAATGCCTCTCATATCTATACCATTTAGGCTAGTTTTTTCCAACCATTCGAAAACTATTTTTTTTAACCTCCAATGTCTTATGTCTTTTCATACTAGATAGATATCATGTGGGTGGTGAAATTGTGTACTTTTTCGAATGTTTATTAGAAAATAAATGTGTATGCTATTCAAGATGGTCCAGCTCGGAAGCCACTTTGTATTTCAGTATGCGGCCGTATAACGTCCTCATTAAATAATAGATATGCAAGAATTCTGGCATCTTTTTGTCACAAATACTAATGTTAATTAATGTATCCTGAACTCCTCTCTTCAGAAACTTATTTCCAGTCCATTCTTTAGCAGTTGTATGGTTTTTCCGGGTCTACATGTTTTCTCCTTTATGCAATTTAGATAAGGAATAGAATATAACGATATAATTACTACCGTCCTCGGTAGGTAGGTTTGTCCGGTCTCGGGAGTTGATAGAAACTTTTGGCTTCGGCCAAACCATCGGTTAATTTTTGGCCGAAGCCGAAGTTTCGGCCGAAGGTGTTTTTTCAGCCCAAGGAGGCCGAAGCCGAATATTCGGTCGGACCTTAGATGCCAGTCAGTTTTTAGTTCGCGGTGGTGGGCGTTGCACGAATCAGGCGTTTCTTATGCTGTTGATTTCGCATCAACTAATAAACTATTTTATAATGCAACGTCACCGCATAAGTTATCGTCTTCTCAGTTCAATTCGGCTGAAATTCAATTCGTCGATTAGCACTAAACTGTTTACTATTTATTCTGATTAACTGTTACCCATAAGTTCAATCTATCATCTGTCACACTACTTATCTGTAAATATGGATGCACCAAATATAAATGATATAAAACTTGTGGCAACTGTTGTGCACTACTTTAATCCAAATTCAGGTATGCAAATAAAGTTGTTAGATTTCAAATCTATAGCGGGTGAAAAAATTGAAATTCCTACAAATCATTTATGCTCTGTGCTGATGCACAAAGATATGGACAACAAAATATGAAGAGATAAATGCAGTACTAACTTCGACGGTTTTAAAGAGCAGGGGAAAACGTTGTTTTTCATGGTCTCAAGAATAACATAGGACTGGAAATCAATGGAATTAGTTTTGGAGCACACATTGTGCACAACCTTGTGCAAACTGAAGTAGATAGATGCCCAATCAATATTGAGGCAAACTAAAAGAATTTTGAGAATATGCCGAGATACAGTACCGTAAACTCATTTAACATGAGAACACCTGGATCCTAACAACGATGCCCTCGCTAGAATGAATTTTAACGAATTTTGAAAGTCTGAACATGTTCTTTGTACCAAAAACTGTGTTAGTCAATAAAAAATCTTTATATTTTTTGAAAAGAACACCACAATTGCTGTATATGTCAAATACTTCAAATATTTCATGGTCCAAATCAGACCCGTTTTCAATAACAATAAACCAAAATACAACTGAATAAAGAAATTAAAAATTAAAAGGTTAGCAAGGACAAATTTAACATTCACAATTTAACACATTTAAAGTCTGATTTATGCCCTGAATCGTTTGTAGTATTTAAAATATACAAACTTTCAGCAATTGTCATGTTATTCCCAAAATCAGCAAATTGCAAACTACAGAGCCACAGAAAAAAAATAAAAAATTGTTTACTAATTCAACAAACGAACTCTACTTATAGTTTGTCTACGGAGAGCTCGCACTGCTTAACACGGAGATGGAAAAAGTTGACACTACTGCTCTTAAAGAAAATTAGTCCCTATGGGGTCAAAGAACATCTATAGGAATCTAGGAGTCTAGTAGTTCAGCAATGTCTAAGTACTTCTTGGGAAATAACACCACAGTTAAGAAAATTGCTGTATATTCCAAACGTTTCGGGGTCTAGGTCAGACCCCGTTGTCAATGGTTAAGAAACTTGGACAAAAAAAAGCACAATAATTCTAAGATGTAAATTAAAATATTTGACCAATTAAAATATTTGACAATATGTATTATTTGATTTCTGACGTAACTAAGAGAATTTTATTTGTAATATACAGGGTAGCACAAAAATGTATAAAGATCATATAATCATAAAATTCTTCCAATTTGAAAGGGAGATCTTCAGATTTTCAGATTATATGATCTTTAGAAGTTTCTAAATATCAAATTCAATCAATCAATTTAGTCAATGTTCTGCATACTTTCGGTTCAGAATCCGCTACCAATGGCACCTCAAATTTAGGGGATTTAATGTTAAGGAAATCCGTAAGAAACTCACTGTTGCAAAATTCTTTTCTAAACATTTTGTCGAAGCACTACATTTCAGTTTAAAGCAAGGGGAGGGGGAATTTACGATCATTAGAAAAGTATTTTAGAAAATTAAAAAAAAATTGTTTTTCTTTATTTTTGTGGAAGTAAGGTGCGGAAATTTGAGTGTATAATAATATTTAAAAAATTGGTTTTCCAGCCAAATTGAAGTTCAATTGTTGTGCGGCTAACTTAGATTCCCTTTTTAAAAAGTCAAACAATATTGGCAATGTTAAGGCGCGACTCTTCTAACCCAAATAATTTCATTAAGTGTCGAAACTAAAACAAAATATAGTAACACAAGCGTGCCAGTTGTTCAACTCATGGTACAATTAGATTTATTCTGATTAGATCAGGTACCTCAGTTTTTTATTGTAGCTACTACCTATAAAATGGTAATTGCTACTTACCTTCATTCTAGAAGAAAAAACAATTTTCGACTATAAATAGGACGAAAATTATTTTGGATTTTCAGGATGTTTGTCTTGATCTATTTGATTTTCTTCTGAACGTTTCTCCTGCAACTACTGTAGGCCTCTTCAGGGAAGTGGGTGTAGGTAACAACAAGTGTTATGCTAGAGGTGACAAGGATAGAAGCAATACCTGCGCTGAATCATCAGTAAGAATCGAGTAGACATGGACTGTGGCCGAGTCCAATTGCTTATATATCACGAGTCGGAGTGTGGGATACAAAATTCTGTTGAGTTCTAAACCCAGAAGTTTTCTGTTGAAATTATTTTGTTTATATATTTTCTGTCATTCGTTTCAGGCGAGAAAAACTGTGGGAAGACAACGCTTTTTATGTGTTGGTCGATTTTTTGTTGGCCACTCTCCAATATGTACTATGAGGTATATGAATGCTTTTGTTTTCCAATTACATATTCATTGGTCGATAACACAGAAACACTAACGAAAAAATTACAAGTGCAAACTAACAAGCTAGATTTTATTTAAACAGAACAGAACGGTTTGTAAATTGTCGGGAGCATCGCTAAAACCATCACTTAGAATTTTTTCTGAAGTCGGTGCCAAACACAGCCAAAATCTTGTTTTGCTTACTATTTATTCATCAAACTTCATTCTTGCCTAGCAACGACTTCAAAAATGTTCTAGGCAGGTAGGCAATTAATTTGTACAGAATGAGCTCGTTTTTTGGTTCCCATTTTTTTACTTTGTGTGTCTGTACCTAACAACACTGGAGTACTTATTGTCTCTTAAAGTGATTTGTTAATTATTTTCAACTTTTTAGTTCTACTTGGAAGTCGGTTAATATAAGTTTCAATAAATGTTTTATTTTCAATTTTTTTTTACTCGCGTAGTTTTTATTTTTTATTTTATATGTATAACTTCAATAGAGCAGCACCAGGTAACACCGAAAACCCAAACATTACAGAAAGATACATTTTCGATCAAATGGTCAGGTAACTCGGTACGCCTCGTACTTATAAAACTTTACTTTATGATTCGATGTACTAAACACCCTGTGTGTAACCACCACTAAATAGAAGCTTAGAGTTTGACATATGTCACTGAATTTTCTGTTAAACCGGGAGTCGGTGTCCGCAATACGCAAAATTGAAATAAAAATAAATTAAATCGATATTTAATAGGTATTCATACATACATTTTTAACAAAATAAATTCTACTATACTACATATGAGTTTGCAATGTAGATATAAAATTTTCAAATTCGCGATTAAAACTATTAAGGTGTGTCCCACGTAATCGCGATATGCCCCTTGCGCGCGGTGCGATACGTCAATGTGACAATTATAAACTTCAACTTAAGGCTAAAACAAATCAACTGAACCAAACGGCAAGACAAAATCGGTACATTAGCATCTATTTATTTTCCAGTAAAGACAAAATTAATAATTTTTATGTGTTCGGTAGTTTGCAGATCTCACATGGAGGCAACGCACCTCCAGCACCGCGCAAATCGCATTTGCGTGGGACACAGCCTTAGTGTCTGCAATTCCCGGGCTATTACGTTGGGTTAAAATATTTATGAGGAACTGTCAGTTTGGTCATTTCGATGGTAGTTTTTATAGGTATATTGGATTTTTTAACGCTTTTCTTAAGAAATCATAGAAAAGTTGGTATATGTGATCAAGATCTTCCTCAATAGAATGTAATTTAAAAAACAAATGGGTAATAGGTTTGGAGAAATTGAGCAATATATCTATATATAAATAGGCAAAGACAAAACGATTAGGTATCATTTTCTCCTCTGTCTCTCAACCCATTTTTCTTCATTTTTGTTTTGTTTAGTAGCTACTGACGACCTTCAGTGCAGAATGCTAATATTAATTTATATAATTGGTTCATTCATTAAATAAAATATAATAAAAATTCATTATTTACGTCTATACTGTCAACGCCAAACAACTGATATTGCCGCCGTTGCCAGACCGTCAAAACTCAAAACATTGAGTAATTATATATGCCGATCGTTAGATGCTTCTATATACTTAGAGCATATACTTCTGGAAGTGGCATGCAAGCGTTGTTATTGTTTAGTGGTAAAATAGTCAATGTAGTAGATCAATATTGATTTTTCGGACGCGTTGCAGTAACTTTCATATTAAATATTCAGTTTTTAATGTGAATTTAATTATTTGATTAAAATATTATTATCACAACCTTCCCTAAGGTATTGTGTAATAAAATGTCAGACAGTAGCTAATAGAGAATGTATTAAATATTTAAGTTCTCCTAGGGTTGTTGGCCCTCTCTTTTCTTTAATATACCTGAGCTTGATTGAAACCGCAATGTTTTGCCAGGAGCGGTTCCAGCCAACAATTTGGGGGGTCATTCATTTGTCAAAAATATTTCGAGTACCGATATTTGATTACATTTTTATTTTCTTTTTATTTCAATAGATTTGTCAATATGAATGAACAATTTTGGTCACTATATCCACTTCTCCGATTTCTCCACAACTCTGTTTCTTATAAAAATATAATTTCATGAATAGGGTCGAATTTCGACAACTAGGCGACCACTAGTTAGGTATATTGGTCGATTTTCATATAGGTATGTGTTCAATGGCAAATTTCATCATATGACTAAAAGAATTCTTCATGAAATATCACCAACTCGTACACTATATTAAACAAAAAAATAATTATTGAATCGGTTCACATTAATTATTTTTTTACCAATCCCTACGTTTCAGGAGACAAGTGACGTCGATGACGTTAAAAAATATTTTTCTGTTACTTCAATAACCAGGTGGATATTAGAGACTATCGTTTTTAATGAATCATAATGTTAATTATTTTAATATTGATTTGTGGCTTATTCTTGGCAAAATAATAGTTTTATCCTTACATTATGGTGAAATTTTTAACTGTCTAAAATAATTCATCCTAGATTCATCGAGTCATTTTTCGATTTATAATCTCTACAAGCAGAAAATCAACGCAGAGTTAAGTATATTAATTGAGTTAGTGTTAATTGTTAGTTAGTGCACTTGCCACCCAACAAAAAGTGTGAAAAAATATTAGGGGAATAATTACGCGCCTTTCGACACTAGTGGGTGTGCAACGCTGTCTTGTGGAAACCATATTTGTCCAATTTCTACAGAAAATTTTCGAGAAATGTTGAACCGCTAGTATAATTTAAATCTACATCAATAACTAATAAAATAGATGAGGCAAATTCAATAATAATGAACGAATGAAATGGTCATATTGTGCCAGCCCAAATATTTGTTTTTGTTGCCGTATAGATAAGTATCATTACAACAGGTCAAAACAAATTACTGTCATTTTCGAAGTGCACAAAAATCATAAACCGCAAGGCTTTCTGCAAATGCTACCCTTCCACCAAAGTCTGGCGACGAATCAATTTTAATATGTAATTGTGCCTTTCTTGAGGACCGACAGGGTTCTACATTTTTTGAACTGTTCTAGTTCTCAAAAGCTTGCAATCCTGAATTATTTTTTGCACGCAGTATTTTTTTGCGTTCATTAAATGGAAAATATTTCCAGTCACACGATAATTTCTATTATTGTCAAAAAAACATCAGTTCGAAGATTTTCTGGCAATTATTATTCCTAAGATTTTTAGGGTTCCGTATATACAATATACGGATACCCTTATATCACACTTTGATATCAAAGCCTACATTCATTATATTATTTTTCTGCTAAAAATAAATTCTGAAGTAGTCAAGTATCTTTCCTCTATAAGAATCGTGCTGATACGGGTATATTACATTGTTTCTGAGAAAATAAAATATGTGGTGTACTAAAATAGTATATGAAATAAAAAATACGCTTCATATATCCGACTGTCCAATATATTTTTACTAGAAATTACCTTTATGAATTTGCTAAACACCTACATGAACAGAATATTTTACTATTTTCAGAAATACTTTTTCAAATATATTTCAATACCAATCACAAACTTTACAGTGGAAATATTCAAACTAATTTCAAAAATGAATAATTTAAATGAAGTTTCGCAGAATTGCTAATGAGATCTGCCAATTAATAAAGGGTATGACTCTAGTAGTTCAGTATAGTTCAGAATGTCAATTCGAATTATACGAACTGGAATAATTAACATTCCAGCTTTCGGTCACCAATTAAGCTCCATAATACAATGAAATGCATATGGTATAGCATGAAATTTCGGGTAATACTTAATAAATGATGAATGTAACGGTACATGCATGATACAAAGAGGTTACATGATCCATTTGCACGAACACGATGTACCCAAATTCGTCGTTTAGAAACCCATTTATAATTACGTTATTACAGATATATCTAAGCATGATGGAAATAATTAATTGCGAATTACAAGTCATTAAAATTTTGTCTGAATATCTCAATGTTAGAAATCATTTAAGAAAGATAGTAGAAAGCATACCCTATCCACATCTGGCTGCCATACATATTTTTTCATCATATGTTACGTGTCCAATAAGTTGTTGAAACTAGCAATATTAATGCTGTGATACAACTGAACTGTTGTTATCTGAGGTTGGTTGTCACAGACTGAATCAATAAGGCATTCCTAATAAAAGCTGTGAATCGGAACAACTGGAAGCCATAAGAAGGCCCCAAAATGAAGCACCAAATAATCAACAACCATCTGCCTCAAAATAGGCCTATTATCCCATTTTGCCCAGTCTTGATGGAACCGTATATTCTATAAATGCAACTCTATTTGTTGATTGAAAGACATGTTAAGTGAAGACCCTATAATACCCTTCACCCAAAGACTACACCAAACCGTGACCGGTTGTGACTGAAGTGGCCGTTTGTAAACAGAATGAGAATTTTGGATAGGTACCCCAAATCTTGGCTATTGTGCTTATTCATGAATGGACTTTAAATCAAACTATTTTTAAGTGTTCTTGAGAAATAATCCCACAATCGAAACAAAAATCTGTATATTCAAGGAAAAACGAAACGTTTCCAAGTTTATTCTGACCTCGTTTTCAATGGCTTCAAATATGTATTGAAAATTATAATGCAAAATGAAAACAACAAATTTTTGTTATGTCAAATTAAATGTCATATATCAAATATGACATTTAATTTGACATAAGAAAAATTTGTTGTTTCTAGAATTCAGGTAGCACAAAAAATTCTAATATACAGTTAAATAGCTTTCAAGTTGAAACAACTTGAAAGAGTTGTCTTTAGAATTTATAAGTGGCGTTCCTAGATACGACTTTGATATTAGATAGGACATTCGCCAAAAATGGGATCAAAGAATTCTTTTATTTCAGTGAACTTATTAACGTCATAATGGAAAACCGAGGAAAAACCTTATGAAGTATCCCGATACTAGGTTCTTCAAAAGGAGATGGCCATTACTAATTACTTCCTTAATTGTCGGTAACCAGATACGATTGAATTCTACAGTAGTAGAAGCGATACAATCGTCTTCATTCGAAAGAATTAACGCAGACTCTTTTATTTTTCGTTTTGTGTTATGTTGTTCTTTGTGAAGTATAGTTGAATTGTCAAATTATATTTTATGGCCTAGGTTCCAAGCATGTTCACAAATTTCCGATTTTTCAAATTGTCGTTTCTTTATATAATTCTTGTGTTCATTAATGCGTACGTTTAATGGTCCCGATGTTTCTTCAATATAAAATTTATTGCATTCGCAAGGAATCTTGTATATAATAATAATAATAATCATTTTATTGCCATAGCATAAAAAGAACAATTTAAAATAACATCAAATATGCAACTCATGTATAAGATTTATAGCAAAAAGTTGTTGGGAGACAATTTAAAAAAGATACAATGCCCAACAAATTATACACAATACACCTATTTCAATTCCCAACTGGAAGTAATTTGTCTGATAAAGTGTTTAAAGGAAATCAAAATCATTAACTCAACTTAGCACAGTATGATTATGAAAAACAGATCACCTGTGCACATTCAAAAGTAGTTTCCTATACTCCCTCCTAAACGCTGCCACTGACAGTGCCTTAAGGTCATTAGGAACTTGGTTGTAGAGGTGATAGATATTGTACGTGAAGGAACTTTCATAAAAAGTAGTTCGGTGTGGCGGGGGAGAGATGTACCCTCTGTATCTAAGGTTCAGCGTATGAACATCCGTTCTATACTTAATTTTTTTAGTTAAATATATGGGACGGTTGGTTACTAGTATGCTGTGAAATAAAGTGGCCGAATGCAGCTTCCTTCGATCTTCCATTGACAGCCAGTTGGTTTCTTTTAGCTTGTGAGATATTGCTTCTCTACGGCGTATACCATAAATAAATCTTAAGCACGATTTCTGAATTCGCTGAATTCTTTGTTTGTCCACATTGTCTATACAAGGAGAATATAGCACCATATGCCATTTTTTTAGTTTAGTTCTTTAGTGTCCATATGCAATTTTTTTAGTTCTGACTTTTGTTGGTTGTTTTTGTTTTTGATATTAGTTATTTCAGTATATTTTTTGTTTTGAATGATGTTTTAACGTTAAATCTGTTACCCACTCTTTTCAATCGTTCTGAAAGACCCTGTATATATGGTGTAGTGTGGTTGTCCTGAGTAGGAGTATTACTAAGAGAAGTTCCGGGTTGATTCCGATGGTTTGTTTTCTGTTCAAGTCTGTTTAACTCTTTGTTGATAAATTTTGTAGGGTAACTGTTGCCAGTAAGAACATTTTTTATAATTGTTTTTTCTGTACTTGAAGTTTCGTTTTTATCTTGTTGTCATATTGGTTATTCGGTTGCTATATCTCATTGCTGTAATATTGGCGAGTTTCATAGTCTCCAGGCGACAGTTCCTGTCTAACTTCATTATTTCAAGTTTTATAATACAACTATTGCTTTCAAATACTCACCTGAACGTTTCCGTTCTTTCGCATTTGGGCTTCCCAAATGTGACACCTGCAAAAAAGGTATTTTTGTTGGACTAAAAGTGTCCAAACACTAAGAAAAAGGAAAAATTTTAGTGAAACTCCCTATGAAATTCGAACTAGATTCTATAGAACCATAATTCATGTAAGTCTCTCAGTTATCCCAAATAACTACTTGGTATATACCACGCGGAGTTGATTTGATTAGATTCAAACTGAATATTAACTTATTTGTTGACAAGTTGCAGACTGTTAGGGTCTCTGGGAGACCCTAAACGCCACTCCCAATTATTTTACTAACAGATATTATGTAGGCATAAGTAGGGACGAGTTTTTGAAAACAAAATTGTAGAATCTATATCTTGAAATAAACAATTGATTATTATAATACAGTAAAACGTATAGATCACCGAAAGATACAAATTACATATTAATTTAGATTAGGATTTTAATTACATAATATTAACATTGTAGGAAATACAAGTCATAAAATACTACATAAATATTCTCAAGATAAAAAACTCCAAAAAATTCTAAAACAAATTTATGTCTCTTAAAAACAACATATATTTAAAAATATGTTTTCCTTGATTTTTTAATCACCTCAATCTCGAGGTTGTGCAGCAATTTACTTTCTATGTACATTAAATCATTGTTGATTGTATCATTTTTAATTTAGAAAAAACAGTTTCGCATTTGACTTAAATTACGGGTAGTGTTAATAAAAAATGCAAACTAGATATATGTTGGAAAATGCAGAAGAATGTTTATTATTTTAAAACCAAAATAACAGTAATATATGGAAATATTGCTGAAAAAGAACATAACTCTAAAAACATGTCAAGTTGATTTATGTTTAATAACCAGCAAACGTGTATAAAATGATTAGAATTTAAATCTAAAAGTTTGTTAAGAAAATATTTCGGATCGAGAAACTGAAAATCTTTATATGTAACACAAATTTGGTTTTAGATAAGTTAGTATGCCTTTACTTCGAATTTAGTATGTGGTTTGTTAGACCCTAGGCTTCTACAATTTCTCTTAGCATTTTTTTTATTCGGGCTGGTTTTTAATATTTAAAACACGTATCGATTTCAACATCTACGACTTTTTTATTTTATATTCCGTATATAAATTTAATGAATTTATCACATTTACTTTGAACATTATTATATTTATCAATTAATTTTATAATACAATTTTTATCTTGCATTACACTTCTATATACCTGAAGATATTTAGACGCTGGAGTAAGGTACACAAAAATTTCAACCCTTGTAAATGACAACAGAATAACTTCATATTTACAAAATTTATATTGAAAAGCAGGAGTCAGATATTGTTTTAGAATTAAATTAATAAGATATTTTTATTCCTTCCAAGACAATTAACATGGCAGAATAAAGTTCATTTTAAAAATCTGTTTAATGTTTGTTGCCTACTAAATTTTGAATAGCTAAACCCATAGTCCACCATATTGTCTCACATATTTCTTAGCGTTTTCCTACGTCTTTCTTTTTGATTCTGTATAGCCATTCTTATTTAAGATTCAAATAAAAACTCGGTTCAAAGTTCCAAAAATGTTTTAATTGTTGGACTGTCTTGCATAAGTAGGCTTTCGCAATTAGCTTCTTAAATGACAATTTAACTTTATCAACTAAAATATTTGTTTCCTTCGATAAAAATATTAGATCTTTATTTAAATTTGAAAATTCTCTGCCATTATGGAAAAATTTCCTTTTTACATTTTTATTTAATAAATCTAACTAACGGAAAAATCCCTAATCTGGCATCACTGAGATATATACCGTCAATTGACGAAATTTTTCAAAGTGATTGGTGGAATGTTCATTGAAGTGATATCTTAAGATAGAATGCGTACCGTATGGACCCTGTACCAGTGGAATCGTAACGATGGACGAGAGAGATAAGGTAACCACCGGGTGCATGTATCTGCCTCACTCTGGAGCTGACACAAACAGGCACCAATCAGAGGGGAACTAAGAAAGTGTGTTACGTCCACTTGGTTTTCTGTTTCTCTCGTTCTGTTTTTGTAAGGGCCTGAAGTACTCTGTATCTATAAATAAATAGGCAAAGACAGTACGGTTCCTACAATTTTCTCCTCTGGCCTTTTTGATTTCTCTTTTGTTTAGTAGCTACCAACGAAATATGTGCAGAATGCTAAAATTTTATAATATTAGTTCATTCATTAAATAAAATATAATAAAAAATTCTTTATTTACGTCCATAATGTCAATGCCAAACAAGTAACAGTAACAGTTCCGCCAAATTGCTTAGTGAGAAAATCATGGATTGACTCGAATGTGAAAAACAAACTAAATTAAATGATTAACTAGTAAATTTTCACCCGCCCCCAAAGTTGTTCTACATCGTCATGCGATTGAAATAGAACCCAGGAAATTTTACATAATAATAGCCATCTAACTCTCCCAAGTTTGTAACTGTCATTGCTAAGTAAATATATAGGGTTTTTCAACTAAAATAAGAATTATGTTGCCAATATTATTATTTCTGATAATATTTTATTAATTTTAATATTTTCAATTTAGATTCTTTTCTTACCGGATAAATTTTGTATACTTTGACTAAGATTACAAAAACATGAATTTATGGACAGAATGTAACATTCTAGAAAAATAGTTAGATCTTGCAGCCCCGATATTCATGGCCATCTTTATTGTAGCGACTCGATATAATTTCATTTTCATTCACTAAGAACAGTTTTAACCAATATGGTTATTATTTCACATTAACTAACAGCACCTGCACTGCACTTGTTTATATATTCCATACAAAACAGAAATATTTATTGCTTACTATGTGTGTTTCAGTTCTATTAATAAAATTGTATTGAGATACAAGGTTTACGGTTTGTAATAGGTATTGTTCTGTAGTTATTTGTAACGAAATAGTAACGTTTGAGTTGGTTGAATGCATTTTCTGTTAATAAGTTGAAATAGCTAACTGCTTACTGACTTTAAGACTATTGAAACTTTTGAGCCTCCAATAACAACATATTTTTGAAAAAATATAGGTATTTATTATTTCATATATTGTTAATATTTTTATAGCAATTTAATTTTTTTTATTTTGAAAACTGAGCACTGAACATGAGTAGGTGTTAATAGCCTGAAACAGATTTTCACTGTGAAGTTTGGTTTTCAACAGTCACTATAGAACACTAAACTCCAGATATCCTAGATTTTAAAAGAGTGATTATTCTTATTATTATCTCCCAGATTCCCAAAAAATTCTCAAATAAAATCAAATACCAATATCAGATAAACAATATTAAAAATCTTTGAAATCTTTTGTACAAATAAATATTTGGGAAACGTCGTTTTAGTATTTATGAATCTTTTGAAATTAATTTGCGCAAGTTCCTAACTAAATCTTACGTTATATCTGGCCTTTCTTCTCTCCACGTTGGCTAGCCATTAAATATTGTAATGGAATTTTTGTTTTCTTTGAACTATTATTTTCTCTATTAATTTAGTTGTCTTCGAAACTTAAATTCTTTTGAAAATATTTAAAAAATTACACCACAACTTTCTTTCGCTCCAGGTATTTAAGATTCGTATCTGAAAAGTAAATTTTATATATGTGATTGTATTATATATTTTTTCTATACATATATAATTTGAAACTATGTAAAATAATATTCAAAAATCAAATCAATAACTCAAAATTAAACATTAAACAACACTACCTAGATCTTTAGATTTATGAATTAAATTAATCTAAAAAGCTTTGTTTATACGAATGGTTCTTCTAAGGGCAAGTTTCTGAATTTTGATTTTAAAACCCGATACTAAAAATGTATAATTCCCAATATATCAAAATAATTTATACATTGTCATATTTTAATTGAAAATGAACGCCGTATTGAAATTTAAAACACAAATTATACTACCTGGTTACTTTAAGTTCGTATTAAAGTATCAACAACTTTATCCTCTTCTGTGACCTCTTGTTCTAATCTATCTGTGATGGCTGGCTCTTTCTGCAACTGCCCTTTATTTTGACTACACCTTCAACAGCTCCTCTGCATGCTTTCTCTTTCTATAATCTCACTCCAATTCCTGCTTACTAACTTTTTCTTTTTCTCACTGCTCTCTTTATAAACATTACGTTTCTGTAATCTCACTTCAATTCCTGCTTACTATCTGCTACTTCATCTGTGTGCTCTCTTTGTAAACTTTCTGCCATACGGACTGCTTTCTGACTACTCCTTCTTATATATGCTCTCTTCGAATTTAATTCCCAATTTCAATTGATTATTACTTCAAAGGCATATGTTATCAATTGAAGTCACAGAAACTGGTTGATGGTGAATTTATATTGACTTCTTGTAACATAATTTGTAAAATTAAAATTGTCAACAAACAGTATGTTAGTTAAACTTTTCTGACAGTTACCAAACTTCAATTTCTAGCCCCAAAAAATCTTTACTTAGCTCATGTCATTTAGGGAGAAAAAAACATCAATGTGTTCTAATGATAAAACATGAATAATTGATATAAAATTCAACATTTTTTATCGATGCGTTTTTATTTTATAAAAAGCTGCGAAAAATCGGGAACAATTTTGTTTTTACCTTTTACACAAAATCCACCTATGAAACCGTGTTTGCTACTATGGGCAAGGTTGAAGAAAAATGAAAAACCTACAAAATGAGCTTCTATACCCCCAATTTCGTTATTTATTAAATTCCAAAAAAATAAATAATGGCTTATATATTTTTTATTTTATAGTTAAAACTTTCCTGTTGTTTTCTGAATGATATTTGTGACATATTTTTCAATGTTTAAGTACTTCTTGGGAAATAACACCACAGTTTTGAAAATTGCTGTATATTCCAAACGTTTCGGAGTCTAGGTCAGACCCGTTGTCAACGGTTAAGAAACTATAAATAAAAAAGGCACAATTCTGAGATGGAACATTAAAATGTTTGAAAATAATTATTTGATTTCTGATGAAACTAAAAGATTTTTATTTCTAATATATAATATACAGGATAGAACAGAAACTTCTAAAGATCATATAATCTTAGTTCCTTTCAAATTGGAAGAATTTGAAAGGGAGATCTTCAGAATTTTATGTGGCGCTCCTAGAGGCGACTTTGTTATAAGACCAAAGTGGGACCAAAGAATTTTGTTGATATAATGATCCCATTAAAATCATAAGGGAAAACCTATAAAAAACCTTATGAACTATCCCGATATTGGGTTGTTCACAAGGACATGACCATTAGCAATTTCTTCCTTAGTCATCGGCAACTAGGAACGATTGAATTCTACGGAGGTATTAGCGATACAATCATTTACATCTAACAAAATTAAAGCAGACTCTTTTAGTCTTGTTTTGGTGTTGTGTTCTGATTTATGTAATATAACTGAATTTTGAAACGGTATTTATGACCAAGGTCCCAAGCATGTTCACAAATTTAGGATTTTTCAAACTGTCGTTTTTTATGTAATTTTTGTGTTCGTTTATTCGAACATTTAGAGGTATAGAGGATTCCCCAATATAGAATTTATTACATTCAAAGGGATTTTATAAATGCAATTTTTTGTATTTTGAGTTGTGTTTTTTGGTTTGGTTTTTGGTATAATTGATTTTAGTGTATTTCTTGTTTTAAATGATGTTTTGATATTATGTCTGTTTCCCACTCTTTTTGGTCTTTCAGATAGACCCTGTATGTATGGTATAGTTATTGAATTAATCTGATTATCTTGGGAGTCGGTGTTGCTTGGGGAAGTTTGATGTTGGCTGTTAGTGATTGTTTGTTATTCTATTTTGTTTAACTCGTTATTAATACATTTTTTTGTGTAATGATTGCCCACAAGATTTGGGCATGGCAATGGGTTCCTGTCTGTCTCCTGCTTTAAGCAACATTTTTATGGAAAAATTTGAAGAACATACAATTTTCCCAAATTAGATCAAACCTTTGGTTTGGTGGTGTTATGTTGATGACATATTCGTTATTTGGGAACATAATCTTGAGGATTTACTTGCAATACTTAACGACATAAACAACACAGAACAAACTATTCAGTTTACACTAGAGCTTGAACAGAATAACAAATTACCATTCTTAGACATTTTAATAACCAAAACATAATCGACATTTGAAACAGAAGTTTACAGAAAACCGACTCATACTAACAGGTATCTCAACTTTAACTCTAATCTTCCAAATTCAGTAAAAAGAGATATCATCAAATCTCTATATGACATTGCAAAAACCAACTGTTCTAACATCAACAAATTCAATGGAGAAAAAACGTTTATAAAAAATGTACTTTCTGCCAATCATCACCCAAAAAAAATTATCAATAACGAGTTAAACAAAATAGAACACCAAACAATCCCTAACAACCAACATCAAACTTCACCAAGCAAAACTGACTCCTACGATATTCACATTAATACAATAACTATACCATACATACAGGGTATATCTTAAAGACTAAAAGGAGTGGGAAACAGATATAATATCAAAACATAATTTAAAACAAGAAATACACTAAAATCAATTATATCAAAAACAAAACCAAAAAACAAAACTCAAAATACAAAAAATTGCATTTATAAAATCCCTTGTGAATGTAATAAATTCTATATTGGAGAAACCTCTAAACCTCTAAATGTTCGAATAGATGAACACAAAAATTACATATAAAACGACAGTTTGAAAAATCCAAAATTTGTGAACATGCTTGGGAGCTTGGTTATAAAATACAGTTTTAAAATTCAGTTATATTACACAAAAAAGAAAACAACACCAAAAGTAAACAAAGAGTCTGCTTTAATTTTGTTAAATGACAACGGTTGTATCGCTAATACCTCCGTAGAATTCAATCGTTCCTGGTTGCCGATAATTAAGGAAGAAATTCCTAATGGTCATGTTCTTGTGAACAACCCAATACCGGGATAGTTCATAAGTTTTTTCCTAGGTTTTCCCTTATGATTTAAATGGGATCACTGAATCAACAAAATTCATTGGTCGCATGTTTGGCAAATGTCTTATAACAAGTCGCACCTATGAGCGCACATAAAATTCTGAAGATCTCCCTTTCAAATTCTTCCAATTTCAAAGGAACTATATGATAATTATATGATCTTTAGAAGTTTCTGTGCTACCCTGAATATTACAAATAAAATTCTCTTAGTTACGTCAGAAATCAAATAATACATATTGTCAAATATTTTAATTTTACATCTCAGAATTGTTTTTATTCGTAGTTTCTTAACCGTTGACAACGGGCTCTGACCTAGACTCTGAAACGTTTGGAATATACAACAATTTTCATAACTGTGGTGTTATTTCCCAAGAAGTACTTAAACATTAAAACTGTGTTATTAACTGAAAGGGTAGATCTTCCCATACCCAATTCATGTTCTAAAAGTAAATACTGTAGCAGCGGTAGTTTTTGCAAAATTTTAGTCAATCCTATGGAAGACATATTTTTTTTGAAAGGCCGTATTAGCTCACCGGATGATCTCGAGACCCCACATCTCACTTTTCCAAAATTTAAGTAAAAAACATATAACTACTGAAAATATTTAGCTATTCCATATAATATTTCTAGACAAGTCCATTTGAAAAATTGCTAAGTTGTGGTACCTGTGTAACTATATCCGTATAATAATTAATAATCTTAATGCAAATTTTAATTTTAAGCAGACACATTTAAAGGAACCTACTATTGCTTTGTTTACACTTTCAGTACATTATATTTTATTATCATATAGAAATGAAACACTGATACAACTTGATAATAGTTAATAATAAATAAAAAATTGTTATTCTTCAATTAGTTAACAACGCAATTTTTATGTTGTTTAATTCAGATTCCTGTTAAGAAATTTTTTATTAGTAAATACTAATTAATGCCAAATTTCTTCAGATATCTATGTTTTGCTCTTGTATTGAAACATTTACAAAGGAAAAAATCGCTTGCAACAGCCTTCGCATTTTGCTTATTATGTTTGCTCCGTCATTTTCAATTGTGGCTAAGTGGAGTTTAGGTATTCTAATTTGCAAAATTTGTTATTATATCAATCCATATTATTCCAGAAATATGAATATGTGTCTGCTTAAAAATAAAACTTGCACTAAGATTATCTATTATATAAGGCCTTAGCAATTTTTCAAATGGACTCGTCCAGAAAAATTATAGGGAATGGCTAAATATTTTCAGTTGTTATATGTATTTATACTTTAAATTTGAAAAAGTAAGATGAGGCTCTCGAGATCAACTCTTCTATTTTCCAACGCTGGTTTATTCTTAATAATAAGGTCATTGGGTGAGGTAAGATGATCTTTCAAAAAGATATGTCTTCCACAGGATTGATTGAAATGTTGCAAAAACTAGCGGGGCTTCAGTGTTTATTATTAGAACATGAATAAGGTATGAGAAGTCTATCATTTCAGTTAATAAGAATGTTTTACCTATAAAATAAAAAAATATATAACCGGCGATATTTATTTTTTGGAATTTTGGGTAAAGATTCCATTATCTAAGAAACCAATTAACGTAGTCGTGCTTATAGTAGCTCATTTTGTAGGTTTTTCATTTCTCTTCAACTTTGCCCATTATAAAACAACACGGTTTCATAAGTGGATTTTGTGTAAAAGATAAAAAACTAAATTGTTACCGATTATTGGCGGTTTATTTGTTGTAAAACAAAAACGCATCGATAAAAATGTTGCATTTTATGTCAATTAGTTATGTTTTATACTTAGAACAAATGTTGTCGGTTTTGTTCTACTATTAATTTTGTCACGTATTTTCGTAAATGACCTGGGCTAACTTTACAAATGCTAAAATCTGAATACCTCGAATGACATACCGACTAGCTTAATTATAGTTTTTACATTGTCATATAATAAAAATTCAATTAACTTTTCAATTACTCACTTTCCAATCTTGATTCATTCATATGTTGTTCAAGTTTTACTTCCTATATGTATAAATTTCCAAAATACCGCCCCTATGACAATTTTGTGTTCCCTAAATTAACTGTCATGTCACTTATAATTTTGATATTTTTAGATATAAAAATGAATATTCAAATGCCGTTTTATATCAAAATCAAGGTAAAATTTCATCTATTCCACTACTCATTAAAAAAACATTTCCGATATGATAAATTGAACTATTATCATATTTCTTAGTGCTTTGTCAAAAAAAGTTGTTGTACTTCAAAACTTATGTTATACTATTTCTATTTATGAAAACTTGCATTATACGATAGTAAAGTATGTTTGACAATAGACATTTGGGCCATCTCGTGTTTTATTTGTGGAACGCTGGTTCTGTCAAGGCCGTAATTTATTTGAAGACGCGAGATGTAAGACCAACATCTAGGATTTTCGAGAGAATTAGCACACAGAGGTTCCGAATCTGGAGCCGTTCCGTGTAATTGCTGTTCTCCCTTAACTCCTAGGACAGAATGTCACGATAAAATTTTCAGGTTACTTCACCTGTCAGAGATATTAAATACTCTCTTCGAGGTGTCATTTCTTTGTCCGCAAAGAAGAACAGCAATTACACGGAATGACTAAAGATTCGGAACCTCTGTGTGCTAATTCTCTCGAAAATCCTAGATGTCGGTCTTACATCTCTCGTTTTCAAATTTAGCGAAATGTATGAAATACATAAAGATGTGTTCGAGAGGACATTAAATTGTGGGAAACGCAACTGATGAAGGTTCCAAGACCAGAAACAATATATATTATATATAAAATATAATGTATATTGTCTTGCGTACAAAGGAATGACACCTGGAAGAGAGTAGCCGTAATTTATGTTTGCTGTGTTATAGATTAAAATTAAGTTATCCCATTAAATTGGAAAGAAAACATCAAACTCAAAGTGCCGTGTAGTTGATTGTGAAAATACAACAAGAAAAAACCCAAAATTACAATTATACCACCTTCATGGATTTCCATATCAATTAGAGATGAAGAAAACGTGAATTGCAGCAGTTCGACATCATGGGTAAATAAATTTGATATTCACATTGTTAGTCATTATTGTATGTACAAAATTAATCACAATTGTTCTTCTATTAACAAAACTGAAATTTTTTAATTACAGCAGTGGGGCAATCCATCTCAACGAGATACAATTTCAATGATTTGCAATGGTCAAATTGTTTGGGGAAAAAGTATACAATGCACATAACAAAAGTTACAATCCATCTATATTTCCTGCAATATGTATATAAAAAAGCAAAATTTTCATGCTGATTTGTGGGCTGAAAGATTGTTTTTAAGGTTTCGCGGTTTCACTAGTATGGTGAATCTCTACGGGGAGAATACTTTTCATTTGTGTAAAACATTTGAGAAATTGCGCGCGAAGGGAAGCAAACTTTTGTGCGATCTACATTTTTTACAACGATGCCGCGATGAAGGAGTTATTCCGAAAAACATGACGGTGAAGTTCTGGAAGAACAACAGAAAAACACAGAATATCTTATGGAAAGCTAGTTGTGCCCTACTTAGGGAAGCCATACGTGATGTCAGAAGAGATTTGGATGTTCTTAATACTAAACTCCTAGATATCCACCTACAGGTAAGCAATACACTCCACCCGATAATATGGGATAAATTCGATGAGATTAGCGAATTTAGGGCCGAAACGAATGGAGAGTTGACAACAGTGCAACAACAGGCAAAATTTAACAAATTGAATCTCCAACAGAGGCCCAAAAACGAATTTGTCTCGGAAAATAACGGTCACAGTCTAACCTCACGGCAACTGGAAACGAATAAAACCGTTTATAACTTATCTTCGGTCCAATTGAACACTTCCTCGATTGGCGTGTTGGCTAAGGGATTCAATTACGCTATTGCTCCCTCTCACATACCAAAAGAGAGCATAATATGTGGCGTGGAAGCAGCAGTTTCAAAATGAGATGCGAACACCGCTGAAATAATTAGACAAGATGTGTCACATGTTCTAGGAGGGTCTAAACCACCCAAAAGGAATCTATCTATAGAAGAAAATGAGGCCTTGAAACAACTTCGCCTCAACAAGGACATTGTCATTCTACCTGCTGATAAAGGAAATGCGACTGTAATTTTAGATACAGCGGATTATTCAAACAAAATTCAAATATTGCTACAAGATCCAGCATATAAACAAATTACTACTGACCCAACAACTTATCTAGAGAAAACAACCAAGGCCAATATCTAAGGAAGTAGGATCGACAAAAATCTCCAACTGCAACTCATTCCGCGTGAAAAGTCATCGAGATGTCCGAAATTCTATGGGTTGCCAAAAGTACATAAAGAAGGTGCACCTTTGAGGCCAATAGTGGGCTCAATTGGATCCCCAACACAACACCTAGCCAAGTACCTAGCCCAACAACTTCAACCGTTTGCAGAGGGGGCAGCCTCATATGTAAAAGGTTCGACACATTTCATCGAAATTCGCAGAAAAACGGTCTTACAACCAGAGTGTCTTCTGGTAAGTTTTGACGTAGTGTCCCTTTTCACCAACATCCCTATCGACGAAGCCTTGGATACCATAATAGAAAAATACAAACCACCTCAACACCTTGTAGACTTAACAAGGCACTGTCTTATGAACACCTATTTTGTTTACGAGAACCAACGATACAAACAGGTGGAAGGAGCTCCAATGGGATCGCCACTCTCACCAGTTATAGCGAACCTTTTTATGGAGAACTTTGAGGAGTTGGCACTAAGAACAACAACTCTTAAACCCAGTTTGTGGTTGCGATATGTGGATGATACATTTGTGATTTGGCCTCATGGGAGGGAACACCTCAATACTTTTTTAGATCACCTTAATGGCATCCATCAAAAAATAAAATTTACCATGGAGGTTGAAGCCAACAATCAACTGCCATTCCTTGATGTTCTCATAAATAGGAAGCAAGATGGAACCCTTGGCCATACAGTATATAGGAAAGCAACTCACACCAACAGATACCTTCATGCTAATTCTCATCATCACCCAGCCCAACTACAAGCCGTCGTCAAGACTTTAGTAACCAGATCACAAAGGCTAGCTGACCAGGATAACATCAAACAGGAATGGACAATTTAAAAACGGCTCTGAGACAAAACGGATTTACAGACCAAAATATACAAAGAGCCCTAAAGTCAAAACCGAGACAAACAGACGAGGAGCATGAGACACCAATAACCAAGGCTTATTTACCGTATGTCAAGGGGACCACGGACAGTATTGCAAGAATTCTACGGAGACACAATATCGATACTATTTTCAATACAGACAGAAAAATAAGCACGATGTTGAGGACTTCGAAGACGAGGATCCCTTTAGAACAGCAGGGAGTGTACGAGATTCCATGTGCAGACTGTCATAAAACCTATGTGGGGCGGACTAATATAAGAGTTCAAGCTAGACGTGGTGAACGCCAGAGCGCTGTAAGAAAGCAGGAAAGAACAACATCCATTGCGGAACATGCCGCCACGATGTCACACCGAGTAGACTTTGAGAGCACCAGAGTGCTGGCAAATATAGAACACCCGAAATCGAGACTCGTAAGAGAGGCGATTGAGGTGGCGAAGAGACCTCACAGTCTGGACGCACGCAGTGAAATTCAGAACTTATCGAATTGTTGGAGAATCCTATTAAACACCGTACCGGCCCGGACCCGTCCAATAACAACTCAACCGGAAATAACAAATCAGCAGGATGGAGCCGTGCCCACTGAGCGCCGTGGGCCAATCACACGCGGCCGTTCGCGGTGTCAGCCGATGGGAGCCGAGCCGCGACTATATAACAGCGCGCTCGCTTCGGAAAATCTTAGTATTCGAGTAACTGGGGGCGAAAGCAGAAGGCTACGAGAATTATGCGAACCGACCTGAAGAGGGCAGATGTGACTCTGCCGAAACGTCGTCATTTTACCATCGATCCCGGCAGGGATCAGTTATCAGCTACGCGGATGAATTCCCGGAAACCACCTAGAACATATATATATATATATATATATATATATATACTAAAATACTTTTTCTTTAACAGTCACTAAATTTTAATGATAGTTATGTTAAGGGATATTGACCACTCTTCACTATGCTCTGGATTTCCTCACCAAGCTTTTGGAAATTTTTGTTTTTTCCTTCATCAATGTTATAGGAACTGAGACTCATTCATTAGGCCACTAGTTTTGTCAAACATGCAAGTTGTTTTATATAATCAATTTTTTGTCAACGTACATATAAAATTACACAATTGAAAAATTCCTTTACTTTTTTATGGACACAAGTGATATGGAAATATTGCTGCTAACTCTTTAAATCTTGTAAAACATAATTTAACTAATAACAATTTACATAAAACACCGGTTTTAATAATCACGAATGTAAACACTAAACACATACTTAATGGTAAGCAGCTTACAAAGTCGTATTTCACCACCACATAAATGTGGAACTCGTAAATCATCTCATATTTCACAATATAATTACTGCGAATTCTCAGTTCCTTAATTTTTGCTAAACGGAAAACTTTTCGCATGAACTGATTAAACTAATCTGGAGTATTATTTATTCCTTTATAACTTTATACCGTTTAATACATCTGGTTTGTTCAACTTCACAGCAACTTAACACTTAAGACATACTACGGCTGGTAATTTTAAGGAACCGTCAAGTTTTCATTCAATCCTTAATGACATATAATTTTTCCTGGCTAAATATCCGAAACATAAAAGTAATTATTTGCCCAAGCATTTGCGGAATACGAAAATTTAACGCCAAATTTGAAGGCGCGCGAGAGAGAAAGAGAGAAACCCTGAAAAGGGGGAAATGAGGGTCGATGTAATTAGATTTTCATAAAATCGGAAGGTGATTTATTGCAGGAAAGGAGTTTTCGTTTTGTGTATATTGATTCAATGGAGTTTAATAAGGGCAATTGATTTCTAATTGCAGATTCTTTCTGTGAATTTTCAGCTAATTATTATCCTTTTTGTCTTTTAATAGGGCTTATCTGTTAAATTCGAAAGTATGTTCTTAAAAAAGTTTAAATGGATTTCTTTTATTTGAATTTAACGTGATTTCAGTCTACCATAATTCAACTTTTTAAGTCTTTTAAATGAAGCGAAATTTGTATTTGAATATTTTTTTTATTTGGTTATTGAGGTATTATGACAACTTAATAGCACACATTTTTTTTGCACTGAATAATTTGTCCAACGTAAGTAAAAAACTGACTAAATATACAAATTAAAGTTTACATTAGAATAATGTTAATATCTTGTTATAGTTATGAGGAAAGCCTCAGTGGCGCATTATATTATATTTTCAGGAAAAAAGGGATAAAATGGACTTCAGGTAACTGACTTGGAGAGCGTATACCTTACAACTTACTGGAAGCAGAAAGTCAAGTGATGTATCAGAAAAATAGAAACCGCCAATAATTGCGAAATTTAGAAAAAAAATATTTCTCTAAGATACGAAAATCTAACTAAAATTTACCTCTGATCTAATGCTTTAATCTGAGGCATCAACCAATATTTTCACTTTTTTGCGCAGATTCAATTATCAATGGCAGAAATCGATGTGTACATAACATACACATATCTCAGAAATCTAGGAATAATATTAGTTGTGTTTCCTGTGGAAAAAATATAAAATCTTACTTCTTACATTCCGATTCATCTTAAGATGTTCTCATATATTTTAGTTCGAAGACAACACAGATTATAATACTATATAATATACAGTGTGCACGTAATGTATGAAACATACCAAATAAAATCTATCCAGCAAAAGAAGAAAAAAACCCTCAAACCTTAATTTAATAATGCGTATATTTGGACATAACTAGTTTTCTGAAGACCTCATCAATATGCTCTGTATGCCGTCTACACAATTTTTTTAAATGGCACTTGATTAATTGATATATCCATTTAAAATATATAGTAATTCTATATACAGGACGTTTAAATTTCAAATCGGTTATAGAACCAGTTTTTCTAGAAAAAAAATCTTTTATTCACTTAAACCAAAAAAAAAACAACTTAAAGGTATAAATGTAACAAAAGTTAATGGAAAAGCTGTAGGCCCTGATGATATCCATGGAGAGTTTCTGAAGTTATTTGACCAATTAGAGATAGATTGGTGAACAAAAACAGATAACTGTATATATAAGTCAGTTAATGTGTATTTTACCTGAGTTATAACCTTGCCAAAAAAATTACAAAAATATTCAGAATATCAGTAAGTCATTTGAGTTAGTTACGAAAAAAATTCCTCACGTATAGATATATATATATATATATATATATATATATATATATATATATATATATATATATATATATATATATATATATATATATATATATATATATATATATATATATATATATATATATATTTTGGAAACGTTTCAATTTTTCTTAGGTTTTTTGGACCACTGAGAAATAAATATAGATCACCCAATTCCTGGTATTAAAATATTTTTATTTTTTATTGACGTTTCGGCCCCGTCTTGGCCTTTATCACATTTTTTTGTCATTGTTTTGTTTGATCCACATGAAATAATAAAATATTTAGCAGTAAAATATCATAACACTTATAGCACTACAACAAATTTTCACACGAAAATGCAGGTAAAATCGTTCTGTTATGTTGGTTGTTTGTTTCTGTTCCAGAAAATGATTTATTATTTCAGAAGTATATAACAAAACAATGACACAAAATTGAATTTTGAAAAAGGTCGAAACGTCAATAAAATATTAAAATATTTTAATGTTATATATATAGATATATATATATATATATATATATATATATATATTGAAACAGGGTCGGCTTTGGTAAATTTCGTAACAATATATATAACATAGGACCAAGAACCATTTTGGAAAGATAAACAGTTGTTCCGTTTCCACATAAATATGTATATTTTTTATATTCACTTTGATTCAAATCACTTTTTTTAATTATTTATTCAAAACATACAAAATCAACATTTAAACAATTAATTACTTGAAGTAACTTAAGACTAGAAGTGACAATATTTGAATGACAACACGAGATCGTTCTCAGTTCCTTTTATAACATTTAGAAAAGTACTGATGCAAGTCAGCGATTTTCTGGTTGAACGATCTCATGTAGGTTTCCGGGAAGTTGTTTGCATATAATTCAATATTTTAGGTGGTTTCCGGGAATTCATCCGCGTAGTTGATAACTAAACCCTGCCGGGATCGATGGTAAAATGACAACGTTTTGGCAGAGAATTATGCGAACCGACCTGAAGAGAACTCTGCCGAAACGTCGTCATTTTACCATCGATCCCGGCAGGGATCAGTTATCAACTATGCGGATGAATTCCCGGAAACCACCTAATATATATATATATATATATATATATATATATATATATATATATATATAACTTACTGCACAATACGAAAAACTTATAAAATGTTTGCAAGAAATTGGGATTGTTATAAAGACATACAAATAGATCTTGTATTGGGATCAAACTGCAATATTACGCGTGGAGAGGGACAACTCAAAACAATATAATAAGAGGAGTAACACAGGCCTCTCCTCTGCTCTTCAACCTACCTATATTCCGAGAAGATATTTATCGAAGAACTGGATGGAACACAGGCAGGCATATAAGTAAATGATATCCGCATTAAAACATAAGATTCGCGGATAGTTTTTGCAGACATCGCAGAGGATCTCCAGGAAATCGTTATAGCCTCACACGGTAGGTATTTCGTAGTAGCATTCGTGAGAGTTCATGTTTCCGTGGCATATACAAGAACTGGAAATACCTAGCAGCCGAACAATCTGATTTTTGTTTACAGATTGAATTTATGGTTTCGATAAAGCTTAGCCATTTAAATGTATGCTGCTCTTCTCTTTCTCGATTCTACACTTAGTCCAAACCTAATATACTAAACCGATAATTACTATTATTACGATTTTAATCTCAAGTGGTTACTCCACAATTCTCTTGACCTAAGGTAGAACTATTCGCTTTGTTCTCAGTACTTGTAATGACGGGATCCCAGCTGAATAACCAATACACATTATATTTTTTTAAAAAGCTTGTGCTTTAATATGCAGATATTTGATTAGGTTTAAACCTAAAGAATAATAAAATTATTTCTTTTTGTTTTCAGAAATTAATGGAACTTAACTTCAACTGAGAAGGGGAAAACACACAGGTTCAAGAGATCAATATGTTCAGTAAAAACTTCGTGTATAGTTTCACATAAAATTCTATTAATATAAGCTTTGTTATGCTTTTCTTTAATGATTTTGACCGACGAACTGAATACTTGTAATGCGCCTGCTTACGTGGAACTCGCTCATAATGTTCGATATCGTGTTCGTTTTCTTCCTGTTCCTTATCGGTGTGACATGCCTCATGTATTATTTACCAGGAAGACGAGCAGACAGTGCCTCCGAGGATCTTCCTTTGCAATGTTACGTTACAGTTACATCGGCGAAACTCCAGAGAACACCAGTTGACCATGTTTAGAATATGGTCGGTAAGTTATTACCATTTTTTATATTTAACACACGCTTATGAATTTATTGTACACTGCCAGTCAAAAGTCTAATCCACCCTCGTATCTTTTGACCGGCTATACTTAAATTAATGAAATTTAGAGGTTGAAAATAAATGGCTGGGAATTTATCTACTAGTTGTGACAAATGACGTAACAGTAATAGATGACCTGAGAGAGTCACTGTTGCGAGTAATATTAAATAAATAAATATTAAAGTTATTATTTTACAATTAATTAATTGACTAATAATATTCCTTGGACTGAGTATTGCATTGTATGAATAAGCTCTATCGGACGCGAAAATATTGTCAGTTAAATTACTTGATTTATCATAATAATATTCAGTCCCCCTGTAGGTATTAGTCACAAAAGTTGACGTTTTATAATTTCTAGTAATTGTTACTTTGACGAGTCTTCGTAAAAGTCTTTATACCTTAATTATCGAGTTATGATGGTTTAAGAAGACGTTTAGGAGGTTACATGGCAAAATAGTACGTACTCAAGCGGGCAAAGTAGTAGCTTCATGGAGAGCAACGTCTATTTAATGAGAGGTACCCAGATCGAACTGTATTGCAGGAGCTTCGTTTGAAGGAACAGGTAGTATTAAATATGCCCAATGATCTAATCAACGAACATTTAGTTATGAAACAAAAATAACATAATTGCACAAATGGTAGTAAACCCTACGTCCTTTACAGCTAAAGTTGCGTTTATCTGTAAAGTCATAGTACTGAACAATGGGTGTTTTTGTAAATAACAAATTCCATACATATAAATTAAAACTGGGGCAACAGCTTTCAGATGATGACCCCGAAGTAGACCAGAATTCGGCAAAATTATGATAAATAAAATTAATCGAAACCAACAATACACAAAAGTCATTTGTCTTAGTGATAAAAGTACCTTTTGCCTTTGCAAATGTGAACACACAAAACGTAAGGTTTTTGACTAACACAATTCCGCACATTTTTTATAAAAAGTGAATATTTAGACAGGCGTTTTGAACAACCACATAGCCGGACCTGTTTTTCTCAATACACACACAATAGGTGTGTTTGGAGACGTTACAAAATGCAAGTGAGCGGCCAATTCTTGAAATTCTAGAAGACAATCCAGATAAATTTGGTAATTTGGAAATAACTTTTCAACAAGATGGTGCCCCTGCGCATTATTATGGTGCGGTAATATAAATTTATTAATAGGTTCATTTGTCAGCAAGTAGGCGGAACATTTGCTGTAAGAATTCGTTTAATTAATTACAGTGTCAATGTGAAATAATAATTTTTGCATAGTACATCCGTTCGTTATATTGATTCATGTCTGAATCCTGCAGACGTTTCGCCAAGGTCTCACTTAGTATTATTAATTCGTTGTTACGGTGAACTGAGCTTTTTATTTTATATGCCTCCGTCGGAGGTCATATCGCGCCTGATTGGTTGGTGCTGACTCCGCCCCCTTCGCTGCCGTGTCGGGTGTGTCACTTGTTGTCGGGTTTGTATTTTTCGTGGCGAATTCTGTTTTATTTTGATGTTGAATAATTGTCTTCCATATGTTAGATATGTGCGTCATCTCTTTTGTTTAGATGTCCACTTTTCTCGATTTCGATGGCTTCTCTTATTAGTCTGGCTTTGTAATGAGTTGTTTGTGCGATCTGTTTGCAACTATCGAAATTGATTATAGACACAAGCTTCGGAAATCCCAAACCGAAAGTTAAACTTGAAATTCGTTAAAAACAAAATGTACTCGCCTTTAATCGATTTTATTAAATAAGTAACTAAAATTATGGCAAATCATTAATATTAATATCTAGTTACGAATACTGGAGAATAGCATAACTTTGCTGCGCTGAAAAATCTTAACTAATGTATAAACTTAAAAAGTTTCTAATGATACTTATTCCTTAAAACACTCTATATAAATGGTCTGATGTCATTTCTTTGTAGAATAAAAGAAAAAAAAAGTTATATCGACAAATAGATTTTTTTTCTCAAATTATTATTGAATTTCGCTTATAACTTTTTTATTTATGGTTCGAGGACTAAAAGTTACTTAACCAAAGTTGTACGTAATTTTATTTGCAACAAAACATGTGAAATTATTTTTTGTGCGACCTAGAGTTTGTCAAATAAACCATAAAAACTGTTTGGAACCTTTTTTCTCTCTATCTGTATTGTTCAACCGGAAACTTGTAAACCCTTCAAAGAAAATTATTATCTAAGGAATATTAACGGAAAAACTCATATAAAGGTATCATATCTCGTCCTTTTATACACCAAAGACTGGGGATAAGTGAGGAGGAGTTAGTTTGAAGCGCAATATACCTGTGAAGCGTGATACTAGTGTAACCGCTTGCTTTTGATCCCTCTGGCTTGAAGAGCCAGGGGCGATAACACTGCCTATGAGCAGCTCAGTATATTTTCCGGGAGGGTGTGGGTACTATGTTTTTAGCTTGAACACTCACTTTTAGGGCGCCAGGCTGGGAGGACACAAAGAGAAACGATACTAAATTCAATACAAATATATTTCAATATTCGTATAGAAAACAACAATGGTTCCCTGAAGGGGTAGAAAAAAAAAGTTTAACAATGGTTCCCTGAAGGGAAGAAAATTAATGAAAAAGTACTTTCAAAATGTGCTCAATGTAATTACTTACAGAGATCTGATATTTATGGAATATGGTCGAAGGGCTTCTGATTTGGCCTGGTTGCTGACTATCAGCGGTAATCGGTTATTTGGTCGGCCTGGCGTGGATTAGCCGTTCAATTGGGACCAATAGTAGACCCACTCGGCACAATGGTTGCCCCCCTCTGATGTAAATAGGATTATAGACAGATGGCTTCTTGCTGGTCGGGTTACTGGGTCGTAAGGGTGCTTGGATGATTGGCTGTCTTAGTGTGGACTAGCCCTCCCGATGGAACCAATGGAAGACCACTGAATGTCGTGAGGCTGCGTGCCCCCTTCGCTGGACTTGGAAACAGCTTCCAGAGCCGGTGCCAGTCGAATATGAAATGATTTAAAAGCAATCAGTAGTCTGTCCGCATGTATTTCACCAGAGTTGAACCGAATTACCAGCTTATCTGATGTTGTTGTCAGTTACCCTATTTCCTTAACTCCTCAATTTATGAATGAGGTAATCTCTGTGTCATTACAGTTACAAAAGTAAATTTAATTGACTTGAACTGATCAGCTAAATATGAATACAATCAGGAATCTCAGATGAATTAGTGGTTCTTTCAAATTAACTTCAAAACAGAGAAATTAAATACATAATAACAAATAAGGCTGTACTGTGAACACCGTGGTCTGATAATTTCTGGTTCAACCAAATTCAACAAGCGATACAAAAATTAAATATATACTATCTATACTTGAAGTTTATAAGACTCTAGGTAAATAAGCGATAAGCGGCAACTTTAAAATAATTACCTGACCTTGTCTTACCCTTCAAGACGAACCATCCAATGGAAGCAATAAAAAAAGGTGAATTTAAATTTTCAATTCAAAATGGTGGATACAAAAAAAACAATTGGTGCCATTTACACATATACTCACGTATATGTTGCACCCTTTAAATCAAGTTAGCAAATAGAAAAAAAAAAAGTAAATCACTTACCCCTGATTTGGCTTTTCTCCTTCCCAGCTACATTCTTTAGATATGTCCACTCTATTAATGATCAGGAGGAAATCAGCTCCACTATTGTACGGTAATTTTTATCCTTATAATGACTTTAACACTTCCACAGGAATGCTCCCGTCTTGTATGGGTTCTTCTCATAAAAGTTCAAAATAAAGGCAGTATAATTCTTATACAAGACGTAAAAAGTTGGGCTAGTTAAGCCATTAAGCAATAAGCAGGCCAGGCAAGAAACAAAAAAAATGGCCACTTGGCATATAGTTATGAGAAATTTTCAATGAAACTATCCCTTTTTGGGAAGTTTAGAAGGTCACTACAGTAACCCAGGTACACCTGGACGTATATTAACTAGCAATACAGCAATAATTAAAATTACTATTCGACAATTGAACTTTACTAATAAAAAAACGAAAAAAAGAAAAATATATATTATTTAACCTAGAATATAGATAACAGTTAAGTTAAATTACTAAAAATTTCGGTTGAAATTATCCAAACGATAAAATTACGACAAAGCGATATATTGGATAATTTCCTACCGTTATTGTTGAATTTTTAACCAAAAAAATTACTGACCGGGGCAGCAGCACACCTGTCTTTTCGGAAGTCAAAATGCAAGAGAGAGATCTCAGCACATTTCACGATCTCTAGTAAAAGAAGAGAGTGGGGATAATTCCATTTGCTTTTAAATAACTAATGAAGCTTATTTACGAGTGATTTTTCAACGATGAAAATGTTTAAATATCTAAAAATTTTTAATAAAAATTAATCGATGACCAAGACCGGTATACAATAATTCTACGCGAAAGCAATATGAAAATAGTTGCTGTTTACCCAACGAAAAATTCTAAGATGATTCGAACTGTCAAGCTGTTTGCCAGCGGTACGTAGTTCGACAGGTCTGTACTCGAAATATCTCCCACTGAAATAGCTTCATATTTATAAGATATTTTAGCAATTCAAAGCATGCTAGCGTAAGCGGTAGAAATTGAAATATTTACTTACATGTTAACCCATTTAGCTAAAGACATCAGTTGATACCGTTAAAACATAGTTTAGCAAACGATATAATTAGGAAAGCAATTTGTAAAGTCTAGAAGATAAATTTACATTCTACAATTATTAGAAAAATAGCAATATAACAGGGAGAACGGCAATTCACCCGTTACAAGTTTGTCTTCGCCGAAACCGCTGACACAAACTGTAAAGTGTGACATAACATAACATAACAAGCAGGAAAATAAATAGGAGTAGAAAACTTCATTAAGCATTGTCAATCTTTTATTATAAAGCTTGGTAATGCACTATCCGTAGGCAAAACTCCAAGAACGCCTTTCGAAAAATTTAATATCCCAGACAAATTAATATAAGTTTTTCTAAGCCTACCCGATCAGCGATTAGTTGGCTAAAACAGTCGTCCTTACACTTTTCATGTTTTTCTATGAACGCGTCTAAGAATTCATTCCGGTTATGGTTGTGAATTCGACAATGCACTGCTCAAAGACCTTCGAAAACTGGTCAATATTAAACTTTTCTAACCGGGTGTAGCACACTACCAATCAAACGGTTCCTCAGAGTTTTCTTCAATTCTGTTAAATGTACGCATTTATAAAGCTGAACATCCTGAAGAAACAAACACCTTTTAATATCCTATCATATGCAATTATTGCCTACAACTCACGGCTTCACACCCTAAGAACTCCTTTTTGGGGCACATCTCTAGCCGACCTTTCGGAATACTCTTAAGTGAAAATGACTTAATTAATAAATACATCAGAGACTTAAATATACGAATTTCACAGCACTACAAAGTAGCTCCCGAAAGAACAGATAATTAAAAAGAGAAAGCCAAAACTCTCTATTCGATAAACATGTTTCTGCCAAAACCATATATTTTCAAGTAGGTGACAAGGTTCACATAAGCGAATTTCAATTCAAGGATAAACTTCAAAACAAATTTAATGGCCCCGGTCAAACACCGTACAAATTCCGCTATCCCAATGAAATCGTCGAAATGACCAAATAAACTAACCTAAATAACACCGTAGGGATTTACTATCATAAAGTATTACTTATAGCTGTCTTAAATCCCAAATAAATTTTTCTAGTTCACAGAAATATCTCCTGTTTAGAACAGGCTTTCGCTATTTAGATATTAGAATCTTTAAGAACAAGGTCCATCCAACCAAGTATTCTAAGTAGACATACAAATTCACATTAACTTACTGCTCGAAACTCATGCCCAATCTGTGTCCTATGATGATAGACCTAGTTATACCATGAAGGTTCATTCACTCAACAATAAATTGTAAAAACGATGACACATTCCTGTATATTCTGTTCAAAAACATAAGTGAGATTCAACCACTGTACAATCGAGATAAATTACGTTCCGAGATGCGAGATCCAAGTTTTAAAAAACATTATGAAGGTGCCGGATGTCCGGTCAAGGGGTTACTGAACCCCTTCGGATTACCTTGTACCTACATCAGTACAAAATCCTTAATATTCAAAGAATTCTTTCTTAAAACTATCAGCCAGTAATCCGTTTCACCTTCTGCGATGCCATACCAGACACAAAATTCCCGCTTCAGAGCTTAAACCTTTGAAGCCCAATGAATTGAAATTCGAAGAGTTACATACCATCAAAACTCAATTTAAAACTGTTGTCAAGATTGAGACCCAATCTGCGAGAGAAAGACATCAAGCTAAGTACCCCAAAATAAAATCAAAATTATTTCTTTACTACTTATAGGTTGTTTTCCAATTAGGCACACAGGAAAACTTGAGCGTATCATCTTTGTGAAAGCTGTAGACCTTTTATATGAGATCATAGGTGTAGATAGCCAATAAATCAACATACTTCAATAGATTCTCTGGGTTCAAGATTCACAAATATTCACTTTCACTGTTATCAAAATAAACAGATAATCTCTCTTAAAAAAAACATCATGACTTATACCATCATCACTTGGTATCATACACGCTGCCTCAAAACCAAACTGCCTCGTACAAAGTAGTAGCCTTCTACAAACAATTCAATCGTCCAAAAAATTTTCTCGTCTTCTCTAGTGCCAATCTATTCGAATTGGGAATCACGCCAACCTCAACTTTTTGCTCCCTAGTCGAACTTTCGGGAATGCCATTGTTGATGTCTCTTTTTTATAATCAGCCGTTTTTATTTCGTAATGCCAAATTTTTATCGAAACGACTGAATTAGAAGGTTTCTCAGTTTTTTGGCTGCGTTAAATAGATTTTATACCACTGCCCCTCATTTAATTTTGATCATCCCGATTGGAACTATTCTAGAGAAGCAAGCCGATCCACCTTCATCTTAGCTCTTGGATTCCGGAGAATACGATAGACAACGTCATTGATCCTCTTGCGCACCTCGTATGGACCATCCCAGGCAGGTGTTAGCTTTGGCGATTTACCTTTGCACCTCTGGGGGTTGTATAGCCAAACCTTGTCTCTCTCTCTTGGAACCCGACTGAGTTGGCCTTGTCGCGCGTCTTCATCCGATCGCCAACATCTGTGTTGAGGCTAGTTCGTGCATTGCCAGCATATTCTGTAGGAGTTGATTGGCGTACTCATTGACTTCTTGGGGCGGTCCTTCTAGTGCGCCAAAGGCCATATCACAAGGTAATCTTCGCTATTTTCTGAATAGTAAGTTCCCTGGCTAGAGTCAGGCTGGTTCTCGTTTTGTTGATTTCCAGCATTTTACACACCTTCTGAAATAAATTGGATTCAAAGTTACGCTTTTGGTCTGAATGTAACTCTGAGACAACAAACCTGCTCTATAACTGTCTACCAGCACCGCTAATGAGGCGCCTACATTGTATTGCTGCATTCTGCCCTTGGTCTGGGGTCTTCGATCCCTTACTGGCTGCACAGGTGTCACATTTCCGGTACCATGCTCTGACGTCTTTGAAGCAATTTATCCAGTAGTACCGTTGGCCAATTTGATTCAAGGTTTTATTCATGAGGGTACCTTCTCTCTACTCATAGAGAGTCGCATTGGGTCCAAAATGACTTCAGGACGCCCGAGTACATAACGACTTCGTATCATCTTAGCTTGAGTGCCTCTTTCTTCTTGAATGAAAGGATTGGATCAATGTCTGGGTTAGTCATTTGGTTCAGTCTTCAGTGCTCTGTACGCGGATCTGTCGGATTAAACGGGCGGCATTATGTTCAACCTTCAAATCGGATTGCTGTAATTTATCCACCCACCTGGCTAGTTGTCGTTGCGGTGTCGGTTCTAATTATTTGTGGAAATGGTCTACAGCCCTGATTATTGCAAGAAGTTCTTTCCTGGTGAGACAATAGTTCCTTTCCGGTTTCGAGAATCCACGGCTGTAGTACTCGATCACCCTCTCTTTACCATCTTGCAGGTGGGATAGGACTGCCTCCAACCTGTGTTGCTGGCGTCAGTGTCCAAGATGAACTTGCCGGACTGTGTAGGAAATGCTAGACTTGGGCTGGAACATAGTGCCGCTTTCAGTCGTCTTTCTCAGTGGTCTTCTGATATAGAGGTGCGGCATTGCAAATCCTTCAACCAATCGTCTGTAGTACGAGCAGAGCCCCAAAAAGCTACGTAGTTCATGCTTGGCTCTCGGGACAGGCTAATCACGAGTGACTTCTTTCTTGTCTTCTTTTGTGCAGATTCCCGATTCTAAAAAGACGTTGCCCAAAACTCCACTTCTGTTTGGAACATGGAACACTTCAGATAGTCGTCGAATGTGTAACACCTGATCAGACTGTCGTCGAGGTTTACTAAACATGTCCTCTATGTCAAGCCGTTCAATACATACTTCATTAACCGTGAGATGAAACAGAATAGTCCTTTACTGGTGCAGAAGGCTGTCTTTTTTCTATCGTTTTCATGTAGTCCAACTTACATTTTAGGTCCAGTGTGGCGAACCAACGGGACACTGCTAGTGTTGTCAATGTGTCATCGATTCAGGACAAAGGATAGCTGATAGTCTAGGCGGTATTCGAATTCAGATTCACGCGAACTTCATCTCGTTGCTCCTTAGTCGACATTTGGGGATCGTCGTTGTTGATGTCTCTTCTTACAATAAGCCGTTTTTGTTTCGTAGTCGCATGTTTTAGTAGGAAAGATTAATTTACAATGTTTCATAATTATTTTGGCAGCGTGAAATGAATTTTATAATAATACTGTTACTGAAATGCTCGTGAATGCTTTAACATCCAACATCAATGGAGCAACCAATAAGATAAAATAAGATTAATCAATAATTAATTATAAATGCACTTTCACAAAATAAATAGCATATTTTAAACATTGTTTACTTACTTATGGCAATAACCCGTTAAAAAATTTTATTCTGAAAAACGAACTACACTTTTTGCAATCACAAAAAGATTCATCAACTTGTTTACTAAATGAGATTGCATCAGGTTATTTTAATTAAACATACAAAGAAGTAGTATCTTTACAGTAAGACCCTAAAGATGTCCATAATGTTATATATCGGGCATTAGCTTTTACGAACATATTGTCCGAAGTTGGGCTCTCATGAAATTCGTTGCTTTCTGAAATATACATAAACTCTAATCCTCAGTGCTTTCACAGCACCATATCCCACGACATTGTCACTATGCCACCGCCTCTGGCAATGTTGATCTTTCATTCAATAATGCACTGCGCTGAAGGCGGTTATTCATACTCTCCCGCATCGTTCACCAAATATCTCTCCTCTCTACATATATACCTCTAAGCTTGATACTGAATACGGAATATTCAATAAAAGCCATAGAACAACAACCTTATCAGAATTTAGTTAAATTACTTTTATATCTTTTTGTATGGCTTTAGTCTTAGAACAGCAAAATATATAATTTGATGACTAGATTAAAAAACTTCGCAAGATCCAAAATTATTTTATAGTGAAAATTATTAAACGTTAGTTTAATTACTGAGGAAGTGATTCCTTTGCCTTTGAAACAGGGCGGCCCAGAGATATTAAATTATATCTAAATATGAGATATACAGAACGTCAAATAAAATGAAAACAAAAATGATATTATTCTAAAGAAAGGGCAACATAAATTAGTTCATTTATAGTTTACGTGAAGAAATCTAAGAGAAAATTAGTAAATCATAAAAATTAATAATGTTCTGACCGTAATCATGATTTAGTTTTCATTTTTAGTTATATTAAAGACAGATCAGGAGCATATCTTCACCATTTTAATTGGAGAGTGCGAAAAGTAGAATAGCTTTTACAATGGGAGGAGTTACGGAAAATAGAGAAATAGAATACTGTGTAGGAATTCAAAATTTATTTATTGTCAACATTATAGGGGTATTGTCCCCATTGCTCCTCCCGTGAGTACACCCCTGACGGTAATCCATCATTAATGAGATTCCAAGTTTTGTTATTTCCATGTCACTATTCACAATCCAGATACTAATTCCACGATGTAGAGATGTGACAAATACCCTTGTCTTGTGGAGTACATTAAAGTGGTTGACAGAAGTCAACATGGAAAATGTGGGGATTTGATACGGATGATATAAATCAACAGTATCCTTTACTATAAAACTTTAGATGAAACTGAATACGGAATAATGGAAAATTGACATTAAACACATTATATCATATAAGGAGACTACTCAATCATAATTAATATTTTAGCGAACTTACAAAGTATCGTGCGATAATTCTGCAGATATCATATGCCGCCTCAAGAGAGTAGAAGTACTTTTAAACCGAAAAAATCCTTCACAGGTGAGCAGAGGTCTTTAGGGACTGGTCAAGATGTCAGTTTATATTTAAAGAAGTACTTCTGCCTGGCTCCAAAAATTATCGTAAAGCTGGGGTATTTGAAAAAGTCCACCTTGGGAAGATCTTGGATTTGGCCTTGAATATGACCCTGAAGGCCAAATGAAGGTGAACTCAAATTTTTAATGTTGGATAGTTAATATTCACCGAAAGTCCTAAAACAGCAGAAATTCATTTTAAAAATTTATACTGAGGATTTAGGTCAGTCAATTGAAACTCCATATCCGAGACCTATCGTAATAATATGAAAATCGGAACTGTAGTAGCAAATTGTCCATCTAGAAGTTTCGGACTGCTCCCTAGCTATATAATATATATCTACCTGAAATATGACATGGACTGTACCACTTAAGGCCAAAGCAAGGTGAAACTAACTTCTATAAATTGTTTCTGGTCAAGAAAACCTTCGTTAGTTACGGTTTCTCTTAGAAAAACTAACACACAGAGGTTACAAATCTGGAGCTGCTGCATGTCATAACGGGGAAAAGGAAATGACATTCAAGATGGTTGAGGTAAAGATGGGCATTGTTTATTAATAGAGTAACATCAAGTAAAATTAGAGAAGGCAAGAGCAATTTTATTGCAAATTTATTCATTATCAGACCAGTTTAGGCTGTCAGCGTTTGTTGTTGTGATAAAAGTTATTTAATAGACAGCCACTAAATAGGTACAGATAAAATACATATTAATAAACATTTACTTAAGTTTCAAATACAATTTTTTGTGGTTATTTTATATCTTAGTTACATTTATGACAAAAGAGTTATTTGTACATTGTATATAACTTAATGCGTTTTCATGCTTATAGAGAGCTTTTACTAGGTAAAATTGCATTTATTTCACTATTTTCTATAATTTCCCAAGTAAATGAATTATTTTCTTGCGGTAAAAGGTATCCAGTGTCTATACAATTATAAAATTGTAAGTTTGTCTGTTTGTTTGTTTGTTTGTTTGTTTGTTTGTTCGGGCATCAAGTAAGAACTACTGAAGTGATTTTGCTGAATCTTGTTGCAAAGCCTATAGTTTGACTTAAAATCTGGTAGACATCTTATCTCTCTAAATTGACAGAAACTGTAGATATAACGAAAAAACTTCTACCACGTTGGGTAATACAATTACTCAATTGGTTCCACCGCATGCACACAATATTAGATGCTGGCATCAGCTTAGCTTTTATTCTAAATTCGGAATGTACAAATGTAACATGTTTCGATTTAAGAAAAATCAACTGATATAACAAGCGTAATTTTACAGGGTGTTCTGTATATAGGAAACTTAGAGCGGAGTAGAATTAGATAGAATTAAAAAATCTAAAAAAAAATATATTTGGTGTCCTATAAGCAGCTGCATATAGACAATGTGGTGGAAATAAGGAGGAGTGGAATTACTTATACGGGGTGGGTTATATTGACTGGGTCATATACAGTTCCATATACCAAGTGATTGAAAAATGGTAGAATATTTATACAGTTTGAATAAAAAATCTAAAAAAATGTTTTAGGTAAGCAGTTAGGATATTTGAATTATGTTCATAAGATTATTGTAGTTATGAAATTAAATTGGTTGAAGACATGTTAGAAGCAGTTTATACAGGGTGTTTGAAATATAAGATATAGTGAAATTATTTATGTTAAAAACTTATTTTATATCCACAAGTAGTTGCATATATTGGATGGTTGAAATATGTAGCGGAGTATAATTACAGGTAAGTTTAAAAAATATTATAAAGTAATGTTATGATCTACAAGTTGTTCCATTTACCGGATGGTTGAAATATAGGGTGGGTAGGATTCTAAGGATACAGGTTGGTACAAAAATATTATATTTAGTGGCAAATGAGTAGTTGCATACAAAAGGTTGTTGAAATATAGGGTGGTGTACAGTTATAATTATACAGTGTGGGTAAAAAATGCTATACAAATTTAGTTATAGAGCAGTTGCATCTATGGAGTACCTGAAATTTGGTGCGCACTAAAGTATAGTTGTACAGTGTCATTCAAACAAGGTTACAAAAAGTTGTAAATGAAGGGTGGTTTAAATTAAGTGTGGAGAGAAATTATACTTTAATATATCATGAAAAAATATGAGGAAAAATTGTGAAGTATCGTACTTCATAATAAGTTGCAAAGATAGGATAGTTGAAGTATAGGATAAAGAAGTGTTATGATAATTATTTTAAAAATGTTATATTGGTTAACCAATAAGCAGTAGCGTATACAGGGTAGTTGTAATACATACAAGGTGATTCAAAAATATGTTGAACAAAATTTTTATATTCGGTGCCCAATAAGGAGTTTCGGTTTTGGTGAAATATATTGGACATGGATGGATTTATACTTATACAGGGTGGTACAAAAAATGATATACTGGGTGGCCGATAAGTAGTTGCACATACAAGATGTTTAAAATAGCGGGTGGAGTAGATTTATAGTTAAAATGGTTGGATAATTTTTTTGTAAGATAGAACATGAGCTGTTGCATATATGCAATATCTGAAACATGGATCGAAGTAAAATTATAGTTCATAGAGTGTGATTAAAATTATGTTATAAAAAGCTGCAGGGGTGGTTGAAATACAAGGTGGAGATAAATTATACTTTCAAGGGTGGTTCAAAAATGATTATATAGCGTAGTCCATAAGCAGTTGCATATATAATATAATGAGTAGACCAGAGTTATAATTAAATGTTTAAAAAATGTTATATTTGGTGGCCCGTAAGCAGATGCACATACAGGGTGGTTGAAATATTTTGTAGAGTAAAATTATGAATTATGATGAATGAATTATGAATGAATGAATGAATGAATGAATTATTTTGAACCACCATGTATAACCATGGTGGTTCAAAAATAAGTTTGACAAATTGCCAGCGGTGTATACAAGATGGTTTTAATGTAGATGGAAGTAGAGTTAGTTATACAACGCGGTTTAAAAAAATGTCGAATAAAATTGTTATATAGGGTGGCCAATAAGCAGTTGCAATTTGGGTGATGGTTTAAATAAAAGTTTGGTGTATTATATTTGAGACACACCAAGGGTTCCACAGGCATTTCCATTAGGATGGATGAAAAAAAGTTTTAAAAAATTGTTATATAAGGTGGACCATGAAGAGTTTCATTCTACTATATGCAATTTCGGAAATATGGGGAGAAGCGAGGTTATAGTTTTACAGTGTGTTTAACTCAATGTTAGAAAAAGCTGCATATAAAAGTTGATTAAAATATAGAGTCAAGAGAAATTATACTTAAAAAGGTGGTTCAAAAAATATCAGAAATCATTGTTATGCAGCGTAAACCATAAGCAGTTGCATAGTTGAAATATAGGATAGAGAGGATTTATAGTCAGGTGTTCAAAAAGTTATAATGGGTGACAAATAAACAGCAGCATATACAGGATGGTTGCAATGTAGGGTGAAGTAGAGTTACAGTTATTCAAGGTGAGTCAAAAAATGTCGAATAAAATTGAATACAATCACTCAATTGATTCCACCGCATGCACGAAATATTAGATACTGGCCTCAGCTTAGCTTTTATTCAATATTCGGAATGTGCCTATGTAACATGTTTCGATTTAACAAAAATCAACTGTTCTGTATATTTATTTGGTGTCCTATATATATATATATATAATGTGGTTGAAATAACAGAGAGTGGAATTAGTTATACGGGGTGGTCTAAAAAAGTTAAATTGAGTGGGCCTTAAACAGTTCCATATACCAAGTGGTTGAAAAGGGGTAGAATATTTATCCAGTTTGGATAAAAAATCTTAGAAAAAAATGTGATATGTAAGCAGAAGGATCTTTGAATTATGTTCATAAGATATTATAGTTGTTTATACAGGGTGTTTGAAATATAAGATGGAGTGGAATTGTAGCTTATGTTGTGGTTAAAAACTTCAAAAAATATCAAAAATAATTGTTATACAGCGTAGACCATAAGCGGATATATATATATATATATATATATATATATATATATATCATCATATACAGCTATATCCAACCAATTTTTCATGGTGTAGCCTCCCTGAAGAATTGAAAGATTGCAGAGGAACTTGAAGAGCTGTGGAAATGGAGAACTTAAGGTCTTGAGAAGAGAGGAAGAAGAAGAAGAGCTTAAGATCTGTGAGAAGGACTGAAGGACTGTATTGAAGAGAATTGAAGATAGGTGGGCAAATGGTCGGTTTTACTAACTGAAATGAAGAAGAAGAAGAAGAAGAAGAAGAAGAAGAAGAAGAAGAAGAAGAAGAAGTGTAGGACTGAAGAATTGAAGAACTGGCTCGAAGGATTGAGAAGACGAACATCATTTTGGCAGTTTTTATCGGAAACTCAAGGCTAGAGGTTGAGGAATTGGCCTTTGTGTAACTAGACTCGTAACGGAATGTATTAATGAAGCGAAAGCTGAAGAGCTAATCGGAGACACTTAAGGTCTTAAGGGAACAGATAAAGAGCTTAAGGTCTTTTTGTAAGAAGAATTGTCTCGAAGGATTGAGAAGACGAAGAATATTCTTAGAATTTTACAGGGGATATGAGGCATACCTTACCACGCTGCCTCAGTGCGGGTTGGTAAGGGGCAAATGTCTATTTCCCCGATTTTTGCCATTTACGTCAGAGACGACTGTACCCCCCCGGAATTTTGTCACAGTTTTTTTATTGATGAAAAAAACCTTGACTTGGCTGGGATTTGATCCCGGGTCCGGTCCTCTATATCAAGCTCAAATTTAGTACAATTGTGTGAGATGACGGACTTTCCCACTAGGCCACCGGGGGGCTTTAGATATATATATATATATATATATATATATATATCTAAATATATATATATGTGTGTGTGTGTATTTTCTCAACTTTGGCTGCGGAATATATCTATACCGTATAAATATATATTATTTTTTTAAACTCCCTCACATTTGACTACGTAGATTTTTAAAGAAAAATATCATCTTTGGCTACATTTTCATAGGCATAGTAGGTATATATTTGTGAACTACCTAAGTGATTGTATAAATATTAAGACATTTTATGTATCTTAGGACGAAGTTGATTAGGCATTTAAAAAAAATAGGTATTCATCCAAATTTCACAAATGTCGATTTTATTGTAAATAAATCTTAAGATTTGTGATGATTTAAAAGAAATATTAATATGCAGTTAAATAATATACATATTTTGTATGCTCAGGAATTTAAATAAAAATCGCCAGGTACATTTGCTATGGCATTAAGTTTAGTTTTATAGTATGTCATCATATTTTATTTTGGAGGAAATTTTTGGGACGGCTATAAAATAAAGTCACTACTAGAGTAGGAGTGGCTAATAATACATTCCCTATGGTGTATTCTTGTCAGCTTAATATTTACGGAAAACACACAAATTTATTAAATATTATATTTTGTGTGTAGTGTAAGAAATTGAAAATTATAATGAGAGATTGATTTGTTGATCAAGATCAACTGAACATCTACAATTTTGTTCGAGATCAGTTGTTAGTTCTATAAAACGGGGACTAATCTGGAAAAATTATATACTTTTTCCTTGAAATCGTATGCCGGTCAACAGATTAAAAATTCAGCCTTGCTTATTGGGAGAGCTTAGGTATTAACTTAATAAATACATAAACTACTCATTGAAATGATTCAAATAAAATTTACCCTTTTAAAAATGCCTTTAATTTGGGTTTCTAATAACAGAATCGAAATGTGGTTTATTCCATTAGTTGTAAAACCATTTTACACTAAAAGATAAATATTCTTCTCACTTTCAATAGGGTTATGTATTTTAGATATGCAAAATTGCAATCTGATCTAGATAATAATTTAGGAGCATTTGTAATTCAAGATTTTTTGATTTAATTAATTTTTAACACAAGTAACGACTAAGGGATTTCGATTGTTGTAGCTTAGTTAAATTAGTTCGGAACATTTCATTTGCAATTGCTGAAGATATCTTCTGCGGTCCTCATGCAGTTAAGCCAAAGCCGTCACCAGAAATGGTTGGTTCTGGGTTTGAGGAGAGGAGGGCAAGTCGGCAACTGTATGACGTATTTCTTGTAGAACAAAACAAAAATGCATTAGAGTTAGGACCTGAGTTGAGGAAGGCAAGGGAACGTAGCGTCCTCGGGAATTCCAGAAGGGTTATTTCAGTTCCTGGTCTTGCGAAAGTGGTGTTTGTGTCGTTGTAAAACATAACGTACGCTGAATAGCAAATTCAATTAACCTAATAAGAGTGAATAGTAGTCAACGGCCAAGCAGAAAAATATTAGTAAAATCTCGCAATAGATTGTTTGATGTAGTAAATAAATTATAATGTATGTGTTCTTCGGTCGTTCAGACAAATTGTTGTTTATTGTTGTTATGTTGAAATTTTGACAATTTAATTATAAATAAATGAATTTGTAATAGATAAACATTGGGATGTATTAGAAACTATATTATGTTAAATTTTGGATTTTGTTCATCTTTGGATTAATTTGTACTTCCAAATGACCTGATTGAGTGTAGATGCCTATTTTGTTTATTTCAAGCCTAGCTGCCAGTTAAGCCTTTAAATAATTAAGAACTTTGAGCAATGGATTTATTGAAAAAAAAAGAAAATAAAGCAAAAGTTTTTAGTAGTTGTTTAAAATTTGATTTTTTTTTCGTGCAAAAACCGCAGTGAGCGGTTTCTTAGGTTTAAAAAGTCACTTATTTAAAATTAAATATTATGTAGTCAAAAGAGTATGTTTATTTGAAAATTTTTGCAACTTTGGAATTCGCACGATAAGTTGTTAGTTGAATAGTAAAGCCTTCTGTTATTGGTAAAATGTTGTTGAATAAAAATTCTGTGTCGTTATAAATCTACCTAAGAGCAGTAATAGTTTCGGTTAATTAAAGCTGATTTTGTCCATTCGTATAACTTTTCTGGGGTGCTGATTACTCCAATCGCAGCCAACTTTAAGCGTCTACGTGTTTTAATACTTATAAGCATGAAAATGAATTTCACCTTGGATACCAAAAAACGTCTTTATTAATAAACATTTATAAAATTAAATCTATTCTTAAAGCGTACGTATGTTAGACTGATGTTGAGTGGAGAACATATTGGTTCACCTACTGCAAAAACCAACACGCCCCTTCCGTCTTACAAGGAGTGCCTACAAAGGATGATGTCCAAATCCTGTCATAATTTGTCATTTAATAGCCTCAAAATTAGGTCTAATGGAAAGTTTCTTGTCCTGGATTAATTGCAATTCGTGGCATTTTAAAAACTGTTTTGATGAAAATCAAGTTACTAGTGTGCAGTTTCAGCAGTGGACAGGCACATATCGCTTTACAGTTGTCACTCAAGTGATTCCCGCAGGTGATTTTGTGTAATAGCTTGGAGGTTTGAAACCTAATGCATTCATTACTGAAGGAAAAGCACTTTACTTCATAACGTTGAATGATAATTCCTGAAGGTGAATTCCTTGTTCAGTGTGCTGTTGCAAAAAATTACAGTATAGTCATAGAAGATGTAGCAAATTTTGACTTCTGGAACAATGAACAGGAAACACATTTAGTATGAGTAATTTATTCCATATATCAAATTCAAAGAAACGTGAGGGTATAGTTACGATATGAAGTGATCTTAAACAAGATAAAGCTACATTTTTATTCCTTCACAAATTATTATACCAACAACTTTTAGATAAAAGAATAACAGTTTAATAAATACTATATTGTCCTGGCGGAGCCTCGCAACATTTTAAAAATATATTTAACTTCGAAAATATGTATTACCATTAAGAAAATTTTAATACCAAAGATGAAATTCTTTTCATGCTACGTTATATGGGAATGGGCTATGCGAAGTATTGCTGGGAATCTATAAAGTATAGCGATACGTGCATATATTACCTACTTCTCCAAGGAAAACCTTCAAAGGCACTGATTTTCCTTCAAGAACGGATTAATTGTGCCATAACTAAAACTGGTACCAAAAAGTATAACGCTTTCATACCAAAACTACTAAATGAACAAGTTGCAAAAAGTTGTAAAAATTTCTAAATAAAACCTTCCTGTTGGATTATTATATATTTAAACGAGTTACTTTTTTAAATTATTATATTAATGTATATCTAGACAAGCACACTCATAAAAGCCATTAACAGTTATGAATTTAGCATATTTTAGTTTTTCTCCATATATATATATATATATATATATATATATATATATATATATATATATATATATAAATAGCAATTGTTATATAAAAATTACAGTCTTGCCCATGTCTAGTTATAACAATATTTAATCATTTAAAGCAACCTATTAGGTATAGAAAAGCCCATTGCCTCCATACAGCAATAAAATAATTTATCAAAATAAAGCTTCCCATTATACCCCAGTCAATAGAGATTTTTAAGTGACATAAAATTCAACAGCAAAAAGCTTATGCCATCACATTAGTAATAGTTAATAAACAATAACTGACCTCATTTTAACAGCAAATTCCAAGAAGTAAATTTTAAACAATAAAAACCCATAAAAATGCGATTTTCTTTTGTTTTTTGCTTGTGTTATGAAAACTTATGGAGGAATCGCAATACTCTCAATGGAAAAGTTATAAGGGACCTGAAAACCTTTAAAATGAGTGTTTACAAATCCCGATTGGAGGACCTTTCGGTGAACAAATCCAGAAAAACCCATAAAAAAATCCTTTTTAAAAAAATATAACTTTGTTATAATAAAAACTGCAAAGGTTAATTTACTGCTCAATGGTAGACAACAATGTTAGAATTAATCAAACTTAATATGGATTTTGTCCGATAAGTAGTTTTAGCAGAATTGTAATTTCAACAAGTATGTGAGATATTTAGGAACGGTACCGTATTAATTGCGTCCCTCTGATATGGATATAACAAATACATTTTACAGGGTAGCATTATGTACTTCAATCTCGTATTTATCTCTTATTCTATATTTTATTATCATTATTTAAAATATCACCGCTAATTTATTAAACCACGAGTGTCATGAATGGAATGTCCAAATAAGTAGAGCCAGTTAAATGAATGTTAATGTCATTATAATTTATTGAGCATTTTACGTACTGATATATGCAATATATGTAATTATTTTTAAAATATCCTAATCGGTTTCTTTTAATGAACAAAATGATTGCTCATTCCAAAAATATTATAATTCTTGATTCACATTAAAAAAAATGTTAAAAAGTATATATCTACGTACATTGTATATAAAACATCTGCTCTCGTATATTTAGAAAAGAGTATATGAATTGAAAAAGACTTTATTTTCATCTACAAAATCTTACAATACAAGATAATACCGTTATATGTTATAAAATCTAATTCCTACTATTTTTTGGCATGTTGGACTATAAACTAAAGAATATTAACAACAATAATATTTAAGGAGTAAATTATATAAACTCAAATTTTGAATAAACACACAAATTTTAAAATATAAAATGAGATTTATTCATTACTGTATTAATAATCCACTGAAGTGAGCACAAACTTATGGTACTCAAAACATTTTACATCTAAATAATTCTTGGCCCCTAATAGCAAGCAACCAGGCTTACGCAATTCCCCTTGAACAGCTTGGCAGTCCACTCTTCGTTCCCCACCTTACAGGTAATTGTGCCGTGTTAAACCACTTTTACGGAATTTTAAAGAAAATTTAAGGTAGACAAATTGAAATTCCGTTTACGGAATTCAAGGAATCCACGTAACACTCCAATAGAAAAAGCGTGGTTAATAAGATATCTATCTAAATTGTTTAAATTGAACTTCCTCAAAAACCATTTATTTCACAATACTTATCTCAGAACACTTAATAATAACATAATAAGCTGCCATTTTATGGAAGATTAATCTTTTAATTTTTAATACAACAAACTTATGAATTTTTGAAAATGAGTCAATTTTTCTCTGGATAACCTCGAATAACTTTACATTTTAATTACTGTTTAGGAATAGCCTACAATTGAAACAAAATTTATATGCAGATCGAATCCCAAAAAGTTACAATTTATGTAGATGCAGCACAAAGATTACTTAAATTTTCAAATTGAAAATAAAATATGAACGCATACCGCTACAGATTTGTAAAATACTATTAAATTAAATATTTTACTTCATGCCGTTTATCATATTCTAGTTTAAGAAACTTTTTGTGACCTTGAAGTAGGAGCACAAGTGGCCAGTATGACATATTTGAATTTCTGTTTAATTTCGCCATATTGTTCAGGAAACTTGTAATCATGAAGTTTAAATGTGGAACGAGTAAGCCTGCTAATATTATTTTCATATATGACGCAAGATGGCTAAGCATGTCTCATAGTAGTGTTGCTTCTTCGTCCTCATGGTCCAGAGAACATTGCAGTTCTTAATGTCACTCATTTTGGATTTCTTTGTCTCTGTCTATTTCGGTTTGAATCTATGTAGGCTATACGCATCGAATCATGAATATTAGTCTCACATCCAGCAAGATTATACCAGATTGGCATGCTCGTTTATTGAACATAATATAGTAAACTTGCCATAGTTGCAGCATTTATTCCAGTCTACAGGACATACAATTTAACAGCAGTTGGCTTAGATCATCATTACAGTAATATTTTATAGGGAATAATTAATTTTCATAAAAATTATTTAAAGTAAATTATTGATATAATGAAAACCTCCAAAATATAAATATCGTTTATTTTTTGCTTACATTAAATAAAGTGATAAAGGGGCACAATGGCATAAGCGGTCAGTTGTGAAATTTTATATCGCTTTTGAACTCTACGGGGTTATTTTGTATAGAAGGTTGAAAGTAGTCTATGTAGTACTGTCGTTCTACTGAAATAATTTGTAATAATTCGTTTTGGACATATCACAGGCACTGAAACTGCTCGGTTTCACAAGGGGACATTTTGTAGCTCTTGTAGCCTAATTATTTTACATCAGTAAATATTTTCAGAATTATTCGATTATAGTCTTATTCTATTTACTGATATATTTCATTTAAATAAATTTAGCATCGCTAACAAAACAACAAAACAAAAAAAATTGTAAATCACAACAACAATAACCAAAATCTTACGATACGATTAAAGGTTTTTAATTGATTTAAATTGAAAAAACTCCTGAATTTACACAAAATCAACATATTTCTTGTAAACATGAGTTTTCAAATATCCCAAACTTTAGTAATATACAAATATTAACCCAAATCAGAAATTTTAAATATCAACCCATGTCACATGAAGAAGAAAATTTCAACCGTGAAAATGCAAGTAATGAACAATACTTCGAAGAATGAATTATAACGTATAAGTTATATGAAATAACCATTCAAAAATCCACTGCCTTTTATAAAAATTTAATTAGAAAATAACTTTTCTAATGCTCAATTCAGGTCTAATATTTATTTTCGGTAACAAGACCTTATCCATAAATATTACCCCAAAGTCATGTTTATATTATATAGAACTGATTTGTTGGGAAAAAACCATAGCTGAATGCAAAGTATTAGGTACCTGCTTTTGCTGAATTTAAGACAAATCAAAATTTAGAATTTATTCTTTAGGATAGAATAATTGATTTTCGGCACCTTCCAATTTTAATACAAGGTTGGCCAAGAATTCGTTAATATTTTAAAAAATATTTAAAAAAATCAATAAGACGTACTTAAAAAATAAAGAGAGAACATCATTTAAATGACCTCTTCCCTGATCCCTGCCTTTAATTGAAATAATGAAGTTGGGATATGAGTGTCACAGGGTGCTTAAGGTATCCCCATAAAAACAAATCGGCTGACGTCAAATCAGGACTCCTGGGTGGCCACGGAATGTTGCCTCTTCCAGAAATCGCTGCTCCAGTATCTGCAGTTCTGTTTGTTAACATGCCCATTGAGGTGGAAATGGGCTTTGTCGGAAAACAAGATGTTGTCGAAGTTACGAAAGCGTTCCAACATTGTTTCCGCGTACAATGTGCGTAAATTTAAAGCACAAGGCTTCAATTCTTGCACTAACTGAATCTTATATGGGTGCAATTTCAAATCTAACTTCATAATACGGCGTATGGTTGTGAGCGATATTCCCAATTCACCTGAAGGTTTGCGCGTCGATAAATCGGGTTCACGTCGAACTTAACCCGAAACTCTTTGCACGTTCTCTTCATTTCTTAAAGACCGTGTACCTCCGGTTTGCTTCACATTTAGTGTCGATCCCGTCTCTTCGACCTTCTTTACCCATTTCTTAATTTAAACGGCACTTGGACACTCATTTAACTCATGTAAATTGTATTCAGCACGAAATAAGCGCCTCACAGTAACGAGAGATCCACTACTTAAATAAAATTGCTTTACGCAAAAAGCGCGCTGTGGCCCCGTGAACCGATCCCCACGACTCTTAGGTTTGCGCGGGAAACCAAATTTAAATGTTAACTAATTCATGGCCCACCATGTATTTCAATTGACGTAAAAAATAATCGACTTGTAGAGAGACAGACTGCGGTTCTCATTTATTTTAATCCCCTAGAGGTCACAAGAAAAATTGTTCCAATAAACATAACAAAAATCATAAATAACATTTTTATGATAAGAATTAATAGAAGTTATCTTCTTTTAGACAATTGGAATAAAATAGTTAAAAAAATTGAAATTCACAACTCTCTTCCAGAACAAATTTATTAACAAGAGGAAAGTAGAAACGCACAATTTAGTATCTTCAGAAAATGACATAGAGATATCACTATTTATTGGAGCCAAACATTTAAATCATGAAGACAAGAGCTTTATTAAACTTTTGTGGAGAATTAAATATTTTTTTCACAAATATAGTCAGGAATCAAATTCAAACAAAGACGAAGAACGATCACAGAAATCTCAAGTCCCAAATGAAGAAATTCATAAGTACGCACAACAAAATATTAAATCATGGCATAATACGACGCAGTTAATCCAAGGAGTAAGGGCAATATTTTCTTCACTTTTCAAAATCAGATTTGCTTAGTAATAATAGACGACGAGATTATTAGGTATATTTCGTCATCATTTGTAGCCCCTTAGAAACAATTCATGTTTATATATATTTCTGATAAAATAACACAATAATGGGTCCATTGCCAGTGCCCAATCATATTTCATTGTAGTTGCCAATATTTGGATTGTTCACAAAATTAAAGTGGCCATTATCCACGAAAAATATTTCATGTGTCTCTTTTTAATTTTTTATGACAGAAAATTTCAGAAGGTCATTTGTGTAGAAAGGTTTATCAAAAGCAACAGTCAAATTCATCAAAACACAGGTAGTTATATACAAAAATATAATTGGTAAAACGAACTAAGTACCTGCACATTAAACCCAAATTCAAACGAAACGACTTATTCCAAGAATTCAAAGATACACCATGAAGTACAACTATCTACTAGCAATACGTTACTGTTTACTACTAATAATCCCAAATAACTATACAATTATAAAAAATATATGTTTTTAACCAAGAATTGGGTTCTGCAAGAATCCGTATAAATATTCATAAGTTCAATGATTACAATACTTTAATCGAGCTAAATTTACAGTAACAAAATAAAGAATTTTATATTAAATTAAAACCACTAAGTAATATTTGCCGTATCGTTTAGTTTCAAACAAGTAGTTACTCATAACATTATTCATTATAGAGAACAATTTGGATTTTTTTTGTATTAACTATCCCTTAATTGCGATTTTTAATTGTCTCATATATGCAGTGAAATACCAATCATAACTTTTCATATAATTTTATATGAGGTTTATTATTATTAAATAATGAGAAATACAATATTCCAAATGTGTCTCAAAATTACTAAATAAATTCTGGATTACTAAGAAAATTGCAATACAAGAAATTACACAGTCTTATATTTTCAGCATATAAAAACACTGTCGTTAACAAATGTGTGGCTTTAAATTTTACGCGGTAGGTTTCTTGTTTCAAGATTGGACCTTTGCCTTTTATTAGTACGGGAGCTGGTAAAAGAAATGATTTGTTCTTTGAAGTCACTGAGGAGGAACATATATGACAAAATTCTAAAAATGAATCTGTTGCAAATTTAACAAATTGTCAATAATATATAAGGTAATTAGGTAGAGGTTATAAATAAGAAATAGTTTTGGCCAAATGACCTTTTGTTTCCTTGAAATTTCAACTAACGTTTAGCACATTAATTTCAAGCCATTTCATGTTTCTGATCGCGATTTGTTTGAGCCATGTTAATGTAGGGCGGCTCAGATGGTACGATCTGGGCGGCTAATTGATATTAGTATCACTTATAAATGCCAGTTTTTAGACAAATATAACTTTCTGCTTTAGGCAAACTGGATTTCCGTAAAATCAATCGAAAAGTCCATTGCACAACATGTAATAATTGCATTGTTGTGAACATTTACACATATATTCATTTGAAAAAAGGATCGATCTTATTCTCTGTATTACTTTGGATTACCGAAAAAAATAGATTTTTCTAGAGAACTGCCCGCTAGTTTAAATTTCAGTGAAATTATTGAATTAATTTAAGGAGAATAGTTTTTATAACAAGATTCATTCAAATTCATTCAAAAATAAGGTATTTTATTTCCCTAACTTTTATTATTAGTTCCACTCATGAGTGGAATTTTTATAGTTCAATAATTTCATGCATATCTAACCATTTCTTCCGCTTGACTTCCAAATATTAAGATTTTGAAGTGATACTAATTTTTTTGAATGAAAATATAGCCTTTGTTATTAGCAGTGCAATAGTATGTTTCTGAAAAAATTGCAAAATGGGATTATGTTACACATAAACAAACAAATTTTCCCTATGTATTACTAGGGATGAACTATTTTTATATAAAACTATATTTGGTATCTTATCTAATACAATATAATAAAATAAAACTTCGACATAATCCTGTATTAAAAACGCAGCCATCAAACACAATAAATTTATCCCAACATCAATATTTTGGTTATCACTATCTGAACATCTGTCGACTAGATTACAATTAATTATTATCAGTAGTAAAACTGTAATTTTCACTACTTTGCATAATCAGGTCAAAGTGATAATTTTTTTTTAAACGAAGAAGCTTTCTTCGTTAAATAGTATAAGCTATTCGCAATTATAAATAAATTATTTGGGATGACATAAACATGTGAAGAATTTGTAGTTTCCTCACAACCGCACATACCAGTTCCGTGCCACCTATCCATTGCCTAGACCTTTATTATCCTACAAAAATATACATATTGATACAAAATCATTTTGGTATATCTTTAGCTAGTATTTCACATTTGCAAACTCCTCTTATTTTTCTGTTGTTTCTGGTGATCGTTTATTTGAAAATAAAATTGGATTATTGGTATTGCAAAACAAGCAAGCTATAATTTTAAAAAGAAAAAACTTACAAACATGTTTTATAGTACAACAACAATGAATTCATTGAATGCATAAAAAAATCCGCAGCAAACCCCTTAAATATTTAAACAGAATACTTTGGCACCTTCTCGGTACAGAAATCAACATGCCAGACTTCAAACATATTAACCGACGCTCCAACAAATGAGCGAATACGCCCCTCAACCTATCAGCTGAGTGCGTTCTGCATTACTTTTTTTATTTATAGTATTCTCTATTTTCTGTCCTTATTTATCATGTTGATATCTCTACCTTTTTTATTTTTTCTTAAATCCTCAATAACTTGCCCCTCCTCTTTAGTTTTGGTACCACCCGAAGGCTGTTTAAATGTGTCAAACGTGTTCTCCCAAATTTAATTGTTCTTGCTTTTGTATTCTTTTATTTACTTCCTTTCGCTTTACTCGATATGGTCGCCTATTTTGTAGGTCATATACTAATGGCACCAGTTCATTATTCCTCCACAATTCATCTTTGCTTACTTTATTGTAAGCGCTTTTTCTTAACAGTTCAAATGCGGCGTTATGAATGTAATTTTTAAGCTTGTATTTCAGATCAGCTGTACCCACTGGAGAATTCACTCCTAGTCTCACTTTGTGTAAAAATCTCGTCGATCCATTCTTCAAGAAATTTGTATTATATCTTTTTTCGTTTTACGTACAGCTTCATTCGGACGAAGGTTTTATTTTGAAAACTCCCTCTTTATGTGATCGTGATATTGTCACTTTTAATAAATAATGGTATGTTCCGCATGCGACACCTCAGATTACTCTTATATCTTGATGTTTCAACTGACTGTTTTTTTGTTTCTCAAAGTTGGTAGTGACTATTAAGATTTTTTAAATCTGATACTTTCTTCACCGTAGCTGCCAACAATTTTGTCATTTGTCTTTTTCACCTACGCTGCCGTTGAAATCGCCCAAAAAAATGTTTATTTTTTCGTCTCAGTAACAGCCGCAATATCTGTTTGGTAACTCTCCTATTGCTAGCTACTTTGTAGGTTCCATGTGATGGGATATGCCAGCTTCTGCATTCGGTTCCTCAGTTTGTGTTTGAGATTCTTAGCAGAAACCGAGTTGAACCCCAGCCCCCGTATCCGATAAAGCCCCCTCTTCTGGAGGTGTAGACTTCCACCCGGAGATTGTCATTCATCGTTCTGTTAGGTATTTATCTTTTTGGGATGAGTTGCAAACCGCCCATTCTGAGTCGGATGCTCTTGTAATTTTCGTGCTTTCAAACTATCCTCAAATGCCACCTGCAACAGATTCGCTGGGCCAGAAGTTTCTCTCCTTTACCTTCACTGAGTTCCCAGCAGAACTTGGCAACCGACTCCCCTGAATCGGTCCCAACCCTGCCGCACATGTGCAAGGCTAAAAAGGCATCTGATTTTTTTATCTAAATGTCTGACAGACATCTAGACGCATATCCTTAATACTGCTACCATCTTGGACTATATAAGAGTCGTTTTATACTACTTGACCCGTTATGCACATTAACAGTAATAAATCTACATCTTTACATTTATTACGTACTTCGAATGCACTGTTGTGACGGGAATTCCTCCGATAATTCGCGGAATTCGGTTGGCCCATCGAAGTCGGCGGCTTGCTTTGATGTAATTCTCGAAGAACCTAGCCTGGTCTCGGCGGCTCTTTGACGTTCTGGAGAATTCCGAGAAGAAATTAATAAATACGGAGAGCTGAGGAAGCATTCATTCAGTATTCGACTGCCGTATAGTTAAGATAAATTTTAAACAGTTCTGTGAGTATAAATTGTGTTAAAGTAATGGAAATAAATTATAGAGAGTTGAATTGTTTTTTTAAATAAATCCGAGAACTGCACTGAACCCGAAGAGTGTGGAAATAAAAACATAACACTATTATTAATATTCAACACAATACATTTACAAATAACTTGAAAGTGTTATAACAAAAAGAGGATATATACCATATACCATGGGAATTTCATTCTTTTCTGCAAGTATATATACGCTTCAGCAATTAAAACATAGATGACTATTCTATACACACGGTTTACTACGAGCGGTGAGCTCTGACCTCATTGTGATATTGTACTGTATTGTGAGGGTGGACTGTGAATGAAATTTGTTTACACTCGATGATGATATGTGTAGCGTTTCTAAAAGAGGATTTTGTCTGCTCAAATTAAGTAATACTCATAAAACATACCAATCGAATCGGGGATATCGGCCCACGAAAATAATATTTCATCCGTGTTTTCCTAGTCGGAAACAGCGCAGCAATATTCGTATTCTCTGAAGATCATGTTCCACTATCATGCTCGCCCACAACAAAGAGCTATACATATAAAAAAATCATAATGGTGCAATTCGCAACCTCAGCAGTCCTTTGGAGCTCAAGACGTTTGGCTCAGTTGCAAAGCAAACGTTCGGAAATATTGCAGTGTTTTGACGCTTCTTTAGTGATAAATTACAGATATAAACAAATCCGTCAAAACATACGGTTAAATTCACTTTACATATGTTCTCTGACTGACGACAATCATTCCCTTTAGTCGTTGTCCCTTTTACATTCGTGGGCTGTACGATAAACATCATCCTTTATGTCGTCCAAAAACTGCTATAATGTATAGTCCAGAGGGAAAACAAAATTTATCAAACCTCGAAAGGACAAAATGGGAACAGGGATCAGCGCAAAGCGATAAAACGAGATTGATTCTTTTTAGTGAAGTTCGCAGTTCATTTTAAAGCTTCATTTCGTGTGAAGTTTCATGGATTTCGCTGAAATATCCTGTTGACAAAACTGCTTGCCTGATGGTTTATTACCAGAAACACGGAGTGTTACATCAGAGGGCAATTCTGCAAATGAGGAAGTGTTTATATTGATTCAGAGAACGTAATGATTTACTTTGTTCTTTATTTTATTGTTCAATTATTCCTTTATTTGTTACACCTATACTTTTGAATTGTTGTTGTAAAGGTAATATAATTTTAATTGTCGATTTAGCAATCAGGTACGTTGTTAGTAATTCACCAACAAATATGTATGATTAGGAAATTACGTTACAAATTTGGCTAGTAGTCCTTAAATTTAAATATAATTTTCCATTAATATGGGCAAACGGCTACCCATAGCGTAACACCTCGAATAGATCAGTTTATATATAATTTCCAAAGGACTGGTGAGGAGCTTTTTGATTATTTTGCCTGTTTATGAGGGATTTCTTACCTCTTTTCCTGTAACAGATAAGTATTTAAACATTGTAAATGGGGAATAAAGTGTAGTAAGGCAATTACGAAATGAATTGTCCGGATTCCTTGTTATCTGTATAGAAATTCTTCATCAAATATATTCTGAGAGAAAGAGATGTCTACAATATGATTAAGCAATAGTTCTGTATATAAATGGTGTTTCATTTATTATTTATTTATATTATCTCTCCTCAGATTTTCTCCTGCAACAGATAAATTTTTAAAAACTGTATATGGAGAAGTGTAGTAGGTAACGCAATTTCGTAGAAAAACATTTTTCATCGCTGTTATTCTGAGAGAAAGAGATGTCTACAGCATGATCAACCAGTATTCCTGTATATAAATAATGTTCTGTATATTGTGTTATCTTATGTGTTTGGAAACGTTTCAACCCCAACTCTGAAGTCATTATCAACCGCCATTTGTTGTAGTAGTTGTAATATTAAATTCTCAATACCAATACCAATTTTCTGGATAATCAACAATTTTTATAGAGACATTTTAGCGGTTGGTGGTTGCTGATTCTGAGGATACCGTTTTTTATGTTCTAGTGACATATTTCTCCATCCCATATCCAGGTCAAATAAAGATAAAGGTTTCCGCCTTGTTAACTATCAGATATCTAGCCTCCTTAAGTTTGGGCTTGCTATGCATGACTTCTGGAAATGATAAATTGGTGTTCGATTTTCCTTCTAAAGGTCTTTTTTCACCGGTATACCTACAATCACAAGCAATGTACACATAATATTTGGAATAGTGAGCTGTGTTATATGGTTTGATATGTGTACGGATAGAGCATTATGCTCTATTATTTGTTCTAAAATACTTTTAAAAATATTGAAAATATTTCAGTGGATAAAGATATGCTTCTTGCATATAAGCATATTACAATACCTTTTTTATATTCAAGGAATGGTTGAATTTAAAATTCAAATGTATATTAGTATTCGTAAGTTTTCAATAAGTGCTTGTATTTATTGTGTTATTTTTTATCTATAATTGCATTAAGGTTTGAGTGAAGTTTCGATGTCCATTATAAATTTTATTGTGGGTTATCGAATGAAGAGAACTTTAAAGCCTTACATATATCCAAATGCTGAAAACTGTAAAGTTATGACTATTTTTTTGCAAATTTATTACCCGGAAAAGAGTTTTTCAGCTCTCATCTTTCTAAGAAACTATTAACTCAAAAACTATTGGTTCCCGAATTGATACGAGCTACATAATCATTTTCAACGCAGCAAATTAGTAGCAAAGTAAAAACAAAAACTTCCGCTTTCAAAATTTTGATATATCTGTTGCTTCAAGGTGTTACATAGGTCATTATTTCTTGTAATTGGTAAGAGGTACACAATTTCTTTCAGCATGAACCAATTAGCAACATCTACAAAATCTGAGTTTCTCTGAATATTAATATCTCTATTGCTTTAAAAGTTATATATATGGCCTCTCTAGCTTAATTTTATGCTGCAAAACCCGCTGTTTGTCGGAATCGATAAAAGTTACAAAATTAATTATAGATCAATAAAATGGCTAAAAATTAAGGCCCTGGCTGATCAATCACTGGCAGTTTTATACAATATCGGTCTTAGAGGAGCTTCACACAAGTTACTGGAAAACTATTTGACAGGTAGAACACAACAAGTAATAATAAACAACACTATAAGCGAGAAAAGAACTGTTAAATGTGGAGTTCCTGAAGGAGCGGTATTAGGCCAACGCTTTTTAGCATCTACATAAATGACCTTTTTAATTTATCACTTGAATGGGAAATACAAAGCTTTGCTGACGACACAGTAATTCTGTACAGTGTACAGTACCTGGAAGACAGTTAAAGAAGTTTCTGAAAGATTTGATCAAAATTTTAAAGTGGTTTCGGTTTAAAAAGCTTGCGATAAACGTTAAGAAAACATTTGTAATTGTAATTGTAATTATGGAAAAAATAATATTAAAATTGATGTAGAATCCTTAGACATAAAAGTGTCAAAATTTATTAAGTATTTAGGTATATTTCTTGATAGTCACATGTTATGTTTGTTTAAAAAAAATTAATAGCAATAATCTACAAATTTCTATATATGTCTAAAATACTTACCACAGAGGAAGTGCATATTCTATATTTTGCTGTAGTCCAGTCACAATTAGCATATGGAATAACATCTTGGACAGGAGTAAACAATAACATTTTGGGAAATCTCCAAATACTAAAAAAGTCAATTTTGAAAATAGTTCTCAAAAAAACACGTATATATCCTAGCAACGAATTATTTTTGGAAACAAAAATATTTGCTTTACGTCAACAATTTTGTCATAACATCTTAACAACACAATATGGCTATAAGAACAAACTACAGTTAAGAGTACATCCTTACAACACAAGAAAACGACAGAACACTTATGAAATACCAAAATCAGAAAAAACCACAGGTCAGAGATCTTTTACGTTTCTTGGTCCAAGACTATATAATTTACTAACTGTAGATAAAAAAGAGATTAATAACTTAAATCTTTTTAAACAGAAATGAAAATTCTGAATAGTTTCACACCAATATTTTTTAAAGAGTGTGTGGTGTCAATAAATGTTTGATATGTATGTTGTTTTTGTTATTTAAACAATTCCATTGCATAGTACTTTTACATCTAGTTATTTTAGGAATAATAAGTATTTATGTTTGTTTTTTGAAAATCAAAATTCTTTCGTAAGTAGTATTTGGAAAGTACTTATTTTGGGAAGGTATTAGTAATATAACTTTTATAATGCACCTGTTGAAAGGATAAAAGGTGGCATATAAAGTTAGATATTATATCATGCAAATTTTAATAACAGATTAATACGTAAGTATTAATTAATTATTAATAAAGAAATATATGCAAAAAACTCATAATAAGGTCAAACATAAAAAAGGTTAAATTCACTTGTAAAATCATAATAGAGTTTGCAGAACATGTATAGATTACATATCAGGCCATGAGAACACCAAATAAAACATATTTTAGATCGAAATCAAGTTTTAAATACATAAATTCTTTAGTAAATAGAGGATCGAAATGTCAAAATTATAAAAACGGTTATAAGTCTTCAGAATTGATGGAACAGTAAAGAAATTTATCATAATAGATGGAGCGTAGAGCATAGTATATAAAAAAGTAAATATTTCAAAAGATATAAAGTCTAAATTTTAATAAAACCCAATTTTTTTAAAGTACCTGTTAAATGACTGGTCGCTACAGGTGACAAGTGTCAACTCAATGTTTTTGGCAATATGAATTAAATGATTTGGATAAAATTAATGAGTGTAAAAGGTATTGAAATTTAAGTTGAAGTTTGTTTAGATTTTTGGATATGATTTAAAAGTATAACAGTTGGAAATTAATAAAACAATTAGAAGCGGAAATGGAAATAGCGGGTGGCAAAATAAATCACATAAATAGGAAATCTGACACTGACAAACTCTCTTTGGTCGTCAAGCGTCGAGCAGATAGGTTCAAAAAATTTTCGTTCCCATAAATTCAATTTCCATGACAACGAAGTTAATGTCCTATGATATAAAACAAATTTAGGGTTCCATATCAGAAAGAGAAGAGTAAGCTGAAAATTTTAATTTGAATTTATTTGGATAAACAATTTGAAAATAATTTTACAAATATTCGATAAAAGGAAGATGATGGGAATTATTGGTATGAAAATTTAAAAATCAAAATTATTGGGAGAAAATAAATTTGCAAAACAGCACGAGATATTCAATTGAATGGCAGAATTTTACCAGTAAAATAATTTGAAATTTGGAAATATTGTTAAAGACCAACCATCAGAAGAAGGAATTCGAGAACCAACAACAGTGAGTTTTTGAAGCATTGTTTAAAGAAAGTTAAGATTTTGAAAAAGTTTAATTTATAAAATAAGCAAATCATAAAAAGGTAGTCACTCAGTGATAATAATAAAAGTTTTACCATTTTAGAATAATAAATATCTGTGACTGAATGATCAAAATACTTTGTAACACAATTTGATAGAAATTTAAGAATATTTAATTGACAGGAAATTTATTTTGTTTTGAAAGAACACTTGTATCAATACTGTATTGTGGAAAATTTTAAATAAATTGTAACCTAATTGAAACTTTGGAAATTTGATTATTAGTAATTTAAAATTTTAAAGTAGAAAAAGTAAAGTGCAAATAGAATTTTAAAATTTTAAAAAGTGTAAGTGAACCTGAAGAGAAATAGATAATTGTAAGATAAACAAGATAAGTATAAAATTTATTTATTTATTTAACATTTGAAAATTTGAACCCAAGCGAAAAAGACCCTAAGATATAAAATACATTTAACAAACAAAATTATTAGAACAATCTGTTTTAATATATATATATATATATATATATATATATATATATATATATATATATATATATATATGTATATGTATATATATTTAGTTTGCCCACGCACCAGGGATTCCTTTTGTGGGTTTCTTTCTCTTATTGTTTGCCTATCTCCATATTATAAATGTATAACATGTTGAAAATAAATATTATTATTATTATGTTAGACGCAAATTTCTCTAAAAAGCATTTCTGATTTGCCCCGTTTTAGAAAAATCGCTACCGACGTACCCACAACCCCGTTAAAAATCTGTTCATTAATTTTGTGATGCGACAAAATAGTGTCGAAAATCTTTCGTTTAATCTATTCAAAGGCACAATGACTGTTGGTAAAGAACTACCATGCTCTTGTTTTCGTTCCAGAGATTATCAGTTTTAGATTGGTATCGTATTAATATTGATTCGGATTCCTGTCGGTTCTATAGAAACTAATTTCTTCCAGAAAAATGTCTTCTCTATTTCCTCACATATTCACAACTATTTCACTAACTTTTCTTGAAATATACAGTTAGAACGCGTGGGTTGTAAAAAACTCATTTAAAATTCAGGTGTTGTGTTTTTGGAAAAACGCTCGGACGCGTCGGTTTTTTTTGGACTGGTTTTTGTGATGATAAACTCATTTATACAGGGTGGGCCAGAAATAAATTGCGACTATCAACTTCATTTTTTCAAATGGAAATATTTGTTTTTTATTTTATTTTTCATGTACAATGTCCTATACCGAAAAGTAACAACTATCAAAAAATACATTTTTTTCTAAAAATAAGGTATTTGTTGGTTTAAACCTATTAATTTACACCTGGTTTTATGATTGTTGGCGGTATTTTAGTCGCATGAATGAAAACCCTTCATTTAATGCTGGAGTTTTTAACACTTGTTTATTTCCATAGAAACGGTACTATAATTTTACTTTGTAAGTAGTTGTCAAGTGCAGTGCAAAGTTTCAAAGTAAGGGGCGTTTAACTGACAAGCAGCGAATAGAAATTTTGACGATAGTAGGATATGGTGAGAGAACTCGAACACAAGCTGAAGTTTGCCAATTGTTTAATATAAAGTACCCGGAGCGGCCTATTACACGATCGGTGGTTAGTAAAATAGATAAAAAAAGTTTCTAGATTTGGCCACGTAAGACACAATTACAAAACCAAACATGTTCCAGAAGATACACGATTAAATGTTTTGCTCACAAATCCACTGGGCAAATAGCCGCAGAACTGTCAATAAGTAAATCTTCTGTTCTAAAATGCTTGTATAGAAATAAATGGCAGCCATAGCAAGTTTATTTAATTCAGGATCTTACTGAAAATGATTTGGACCGGAGAGTAGAATTTTGCGAAATAATGATGGATAGATGCAAAGCCAACCCGCTCTTTTCAAGTAAAGATAGTTTTTTGCGACGAGGCAACATTTTGTTTAAATGGTTCAGTAAACAGGCAAAATTTTCGACATCAGAAAACCCACATTGGATTATGGAAAGTCATACACAGTTTTCCAAGAAAGTTAACTGATGGGTCGTAATTTTGGGTACTTCAGTTGTAGGTCCTTTTTTTATTGAGGGAACACTTAACTCGGAAAAGTATTTAGACCTATTACAAAATGACATAATACCCTGTTTAACAGAACTTTACCCGAATGGTGAAAACCCCAATATACTGGGTTCGGTATGGTTTGAATAGGATGGAGCGCCCCCGCACTATTCGCGAACAGTGCGAGATTATCTTGACAATATTTTCCCAAATAGATGGATCCGAAGGAGAGGAAGATTTAGATTTAGATTTTTATCTTTGTGGTTACGTGAAATCGAAAATCTACTTCAATAAGCGGGAAAATATCGAGGAATTAAAGAATAGAATTAGAGCCGAAATACAACGAATCCTGCCACAAACGCTAAATGAAGTGCTACGAGAATTTGAAAACCGTCTTAGGTAATGTCAGGAAGTTAATGGTCAACAATTTGAACATTTAATTTGATATGTTGATTTTTTTTTCTTCATTTTGAAATAAATGTAATTTTTTTAATAACTGTTAATTTTTGTATAGGACATTGTACATGAAAAATACTTAGTATTCAATGCAGACTTTAAAAATAAAATAAAAAACAAATGTTTCCATTTGAAAAAATTAAGTTGACGGTCACAATTTATTTCCGGTCCATTATCATCATAATTCCAATCCGAAGTGCTTTCAGCCGATCTCGTGTTGCCAACGTCTACGCTGGGGCCGCCAGTTCGTCTGTTGCCAGCATGCTTTGCCACCACTTTTCTATGGTTTACCCAAAATTAATAAAACTAACCTCCCTTTAAGACTAGTTGTCAGTTCCATAAATTCTCTGTTTCAGTAAACTCTCAAAATTTCACCTAAAAACAGTGCACATTTCTTAGACAAATTCTCCCGTATACAATACAAAAACAGTTCTAAACTAGCAAATGCTGACATTGTAAACTTAAACAATAATCGCCTCGTCAAAAAACTTGCTATAGTAAAAGAACGATTACAACATAATTCGTCACTATATCAACATACACAAATATCCATTGACACGATAATGGAATTACTAACAATTTGTACAAAAATAAACATATCATCAACTCAACGTCCGTCCACTACATTAAGCAACATTTTCATAAAAAATAATTTATACAAAAGAAAACCCTTAGTTTGGTTTGGTTTTTCTTTAAATCAGCGATTGTGCATGGTTGTCCCATATTGTTCTGGATATCTATTCATGCATCATTTATTTTATTTTTATTTTTGCGGCTGGTACGACTTGGGGTCCCAAATATAAATATCACTATAACACTTGGATTAATAACTTTTACTGTATACCATGATTAGTAGTCAAGATTTCTAATTCTAAAGAATTATATCATTGTAATACAGTCAAGCAGTTTGGTGTATCAAGTGCACTGTTCTTATCATTTGTAACTATATCCTCGTTTAATTCATTATTTGATGATATTGCTGCCTACATTGAAAGACTATTTGATGCAGGATCAATGTGATGAGATAAACAAATGTCTTAAACAATATGACTGACAGATATTTGATTTATTTTTTTTTTTTCTCCCATGTTTAAAAATGACACAATTAATATATGAAGTTGGACAAATTTTGTTTCATATAGTAATGAGTAATAAAAAAGGTAATACATCAAACTTACTTTATAGCTTTTACTGCTTTTATTAATTTTTGTTGTATAAAAATATGATTTTTACGCAAGGAATAATATTCTTTATGTGAGTTAATCTTCCAAACTTTTTTGCATAATACTCTATCTTATCAAATCTTTATGCTTTATAAATGTTGTTGTTCATTATCATTTCACTATTAATGTAGAAGTTTTTTTTGATTGTATATGATTACTTTAATATTATTATAAAAAAAGTAATAGTATAAAATTGTATATTTATTTTTTTAGTTTTTTGTGAGAATGTATGGTTACTTATATAATTCCCACTAGAATTTTTGCATGATCTCTATGAAGGAAATTAGATTCGGCAAGAACGATTTGTACTGAGATAATCTTTGAGATACCAGATACCTAAAATTGAAAGTGGAGTGTAGGACCTAGAACATAAACATATTCTAGGTGTAGGTCGCAATACAAACTACAGCTCCACTAAAAGCATACTGTGAAGGGCATATTGCTAGAATAAAGGACAATAGATGTATCAAGTGCATCACGAACTAAAATAAAGAGAAAATGTGTTTAGAAGTAGAGAACAAGCCACAATCAAGTTTGCGGCGAAATACACGAATTTTGTGTGCAGCAATAGACAATATGGGGTATATCTAAATTATTTTTGGTAAAACTACAAACATCCCATTACAAAGTTTGAATATTCGTAATCAATTGAAATTAAGATTGAAGTAACACAAAGTGACCACATAAATGTAATGCAATCGCTATTCATTAGTGTATTTATTTTAAGTTTAATAAATTTTAACTATGTCGCGTAGAGGAATATGTCCAATAATTAACGTTTTAATAACACTGCAGAAATACTTATAACATTCCTAGTGCAGACGAAAAAAAATATTCAGCTCTCTACAAAATATTGTTAAATTTTTGTTTTAAATATATTCCAGGCTTAGAATGGGAAACGGCGGATTTTCGATAAACCCAAAGTATGCAGAACATTGACTACTTAAAATTTAAGCACGACCGGTGAGATAAAAACGTAAGAAGAACCTTTTAATAACAATTCCTGGGCTACTTTTGCACAGGTTTTATTTAAAGCAGGGTACTCAAAGTTTTTTTGAAAGTTTTGACATATTTTCTGCAATAAGCCGGTTCATACATGAACTTGGGCATCATCTTTTACTTTTTCCGATATATGCTTAACATCTGTACAGGTCGGTATTTCAAGACTTTATTTATCATCCTAAAAAATATGATTTGTGTAAAAGCAGCCCAGAAATTGTGATTAAAACGTTTTAATCTCTCCACTCGCGCCCAAGTTTTATGTAGTCAAAGTTCGGCATAGTTTGGGTTCACCCAGAATCCGCCATGGCTTCCTCGAATAAGATAAATAACCTCACTAAAATAACACATCCTCTTAAAGGCATTAGAAACAAGTAACTTTAACACAAGAATTCTCAAAATATAACTCCAGTAGAACGATAAGCCATTAAAATAGTTAATAAGCACAGTACTATAACATTATACCAGCCGATAAAGGCTACTACGGTAATCTTATATGCACAAGGGTATAAAACTAAAATGGCAGAACTCATTAACACTTAACTTAAAAAATATCCTACATCAAACTTACAAAAAATACCTATAGACACTATTTCACAAACAAACACGAACTCAACAAGTTTTTGACTAACTTATTAATTTTCAACTTTAAGAAGTGTTTTTAATTTGAGAAATGTGCGTCCTTTAGCGACGTTCATATAGAACGATCCAGTTTTCAAAAAAGACCGAATTCGGGCTGACAAAATTTTCGGATTTTATAATTTACTACATTCATGCCCGGATTATTTACTATTACACTAGAAAATAAAGGGAAATAATTGCATTTGGAATTTCGTGAATTTTGGAAAATTTTGATATTAATAAAGACGCAATGTTAGTTCGGCAATCAAATATTTGATTTGATTTAGACCGCAAAGACTACATTTTAAATATTATTTATATGATAAAAAATAACTTGTTAACAATACACTACCCAGAAATACTGAAATCTATATACCTAATGAAGTCACTTATTGTATATCAAAGAAAATTTAATATCCATTCAATTAATGATTTAAGAATAAATGCATGGTTTATCCTTTACCCGCACCGTTTACAAAATGCACAGGTATTATTAATTAGTTTCATTTTTAGGATCCTAAACCTGTCACAAAACACTGTTACTTTCTCTAGCAAATCTTACATTTTAATCCAATTTTACTTGAAAATTCAATATATCTCCACCAATAATAAATTTAACTAATAACTCCCTTAAATACATAAATCTACGTCAAAATAAATCTGTTATCAATATTGACTCACATTCAGACTAGTTGTTTTGTGTACATATTTTATATATCCAAAATTAATTCGGTTCAGGATTTAACTGAAATTGTTGCAGATCCAATATATTCCGATTTCAATTATTATCGGTTATGGAAGTTTAATTTAGGGGCGTAGTGTTTATGTATACTTTAAAATGGCAAACCTAAAACTAATATGGCATTGAGTGGTGCGAAAAAAGAATACAAAATATAATGAGGTTATAAAATTATATGTTACATTTGATATACACAAACTCCATAATTTGCATACGATGCCATATATTAAGTATTTTTTGAATGATTGAGAATATAAATATTTATTTTGATGGTTCATTGGGTTTTCACTCCTCACACCGATTTCTGAAAAACAGAGAATCAAAGTGTAGAAAGAGTGATTTGTGGAAATTGCCGGGAACGGTAGATTCCTTCTTCCAGAAAAACCCTGTCTCAAGATTAACTGATAGAAACTAGTTCTATGGATATGCCAACAAATTTTCCTATGTAACATGTGTGTCTTACATTGCAATAAATATGTATACGTGCTTAATATGCTGTATCGATTCCTTATTAGGCATTATTGTCGCATTTTTTTCAGATCCAATTTATAGATAGTGTAATGTTTTTATTTACACACTCGGGTTCAGTTCAGTTCTTGGATTTACTTGTAAACACAGTCCTACTCACTCTAAATTGTTTCCACTACTTTAACACAATTTATATTCACAGAACTATTTACAAGTTATATTTACTATACGGCAGTCGAATAGAGAATGAATGCTTCCGGCGGCTCTCTGTATTTATACATTCGAGACCTTTGTCAAAGCAAGCCGCCGGCCTCGATGCGCCAGACGAACCACGTTTCGAATTCAGCGAAATATCGGATGAATGCCACTTCTACGAATTATCGGATGAGTTCACGTCACAGTAGTATTGTGTAGACTTGACTTTTTTGTGATCCTCAATTTTGTTTGACAATTTTGAGTATTTCGTTCTTAATTAATTGAGTTCGATGTTTCAACTAACTGATGAGGCTTGCAAACGGAATATCTTCAGAAGATAGTCAGCGCATACATTTAGGTATTAGTCGGGTTGGAACTAATAGTAAGGGAGTCCAGGATGCTAAGTTTGCAGTTACTAAAGCGTCAAGGGGACCTGTTGGATCGTGAAGATTAGGTCCCAAAACGAAAGAGTTTATCTAAAATTTGTCATTTTAGTGCGGGGGAGACAAAAAAAAGTAAAAAAAAAACAGTCACATGGAAATACTCGAGTCCGTCAGACATTTATAATATATAAGCGTAATGCGTTTCTGATAACCGAGAGATATTAATCTGACGAGTAACTAGTGGGGGGTGCCAGTAAAAAGGGGTAGAAAATAAGAAATAAAAAGTTATTCCAGCATGTCAGATATTCAGACGAAATGTTAAGTGAACTCAAAAAGTGTCCTATTCAAATGACTGATGATTTGGACGCGACTAAAAGTCATGAGTGATTTTTGAAAATGTAAGAAAATATATGATCTTGAAATACTCGAGCGCCTCAAATTTTTATACAGATAGTTCAATTTGATGTCCTAGTCGTCCTCAATGATAATCTGACTATTATATGAAGGAATATTGTTAATCTCACAATTAGATTTTTATATATTTTTTTCAATTACTAGATGTAATAAAAACAATAAAATAGTCATATTTTTTTTATATTTCGTGTGTAAACTTTCCTTCTCCAGAAAAAACACATTTCACATTTGCTTCAGTCATTATATATTGTAGTATATATGAAACTAAATTCACAAAATTGTTTTAATACACAACAAACAAACTAAAGCATTGTACTTCTACTAAAACGAACACGTTTTTGTGATCAGCTGGGATACCATCATGGCGACAGCAGAGGCGAGAGAGTGAGAGGAAAAGAAAGAGTTAGAAGAAAAGAGAGGCGCCGAGGGGGAAATACACAGTAGCCAACAGCTGCATTGACCACACTATGTTGATGATTTTAGCTACATCGCCCCATGAAAAACACTAGATTATATTTTTTCCGTAATCCTTAAAGGATTTCCTTCATAATTAAAAAAATATAAATCACCCTTGAGTATGTGGAGATAACGTTTTTTTACAATTTTATTGTTTCAACCATTTCCTTATGTCACGCTAAAAACGTCAGATTATTGAAATTACACTTTTCGCCATGTACTTAACTTACCTTGTCTTAATCTGAGTCGCTCGAGTTTTTCTGAAGATCAATTCTCTTCAAATATTATTATCTTCTTATTTACATTTTTAATACAAATTGCAAATTTTAAATTTTTATATTATAAAAGAATTATATTGGAGTTGATTTATTTCTAGGTGATACAATGGGTATACTAAAGTGATGAGTCCAGCGCCCGTTTTGAAATGCTGCCACGCACCATATGACACATCCCGTAAAAAATATTTTCTGACACTTGTTGATTTAAATGAAATATTATACATGCGAATTTATACAACTTGTCATTTCAGATAGAGGAAATCTAATTTCAGTCCTGGTGCATCTAAATAACTCATTACTCTCGCAATTTTATATATTGTTTACCATTTCTGAGTATCTAACATCTTTTATCCAACAATAATGAAAATCTGAGGTATAATAAGAAACATAATTGCGAATCATAACTCATCACCTTCTTGTAGCCAAAATTATTCTTACATGGTGTTTTCTGTACGATAACTACCGGCTATTAGGGAAATGTCGCAGGTCATCTCTAAGTAGTAACAATGCTAATACTTTTGTATTTACAAGTTTAGTATATGCAACGGGTAGATACATGAAAACCACTAACTAACTAATCACAGAACCAAACCATTGAGACGACAAAATAATCTACTCGTTACAGTAACGCCAAATATATATGATTAGTTTAGGAACCTGTTCCGAAACGGAATCTATATTTCATATTGTTTTTAATGAATGTACTTAGTTGTCTTCATCGTATTGCAATATAGTCCGTGGGTTCAATTTAAAATTATAAAACTAATATTCACTTTCACTTTTCTAGAACTTTATTTACATCGAATATACAATAGCTGATTCAAATATCACAATAACAATTTTACATATAAGCTCTTCGCTCTACCAACTGAACTCGCGATCGTGGCCTGCTTCCTTTATAAAACAAGCGTCGAATTCTCCAGTACAATCAGTCATCACTCCTACAGGGTCCGAGTCTTTTCGAGAACCATTTTTTATCTAAAAAGCGATTGTTGTCGTACTGAAATGAAACAGGGTAGGCTTTGGGTAAATTTCGTAACAATATCTAGCCTACATTGTCCAATGCTCTCCCATATTTTGCCTCATTTTTCGAACTTAGGCAACTAATCGCTAGATTCTAGTGAGTCTTTTTGCAGTCCATTGTTTAACACTATTATTCTATTCTAGAAACCAACACAATTTCATTTTAACAGTATAAAAGTTTCGTCTCTGAAGACATGATTTTTTGCATATATGTAGCCATTTGAGTGCCTCTGCCCCATTTTTTACTATAGGAAGGACGCACTGGTCAAGTACTACTACGATAAAGGTGACAAGGTCAGCCTCATTCTACATTTGATTTAACGTGCTTATTATTATTATTATTCCCCAAAATATTCTTCTAAATTAATGTTTTTGAAATATTTATTTCCAAACCTGACTTTATAGATGGTTTATTTAAGTTTTGCAGTATAACCTCTATTTGTTGTTTTCTGAATGATACTTTTGACATATTTTTCAATGTCTAAGTGCTTCTTGGGAAATAACACCACAGTTTAAAGAAAATTGCTGTATATTCCAAACGTTTCGGGGTCTAGATAAGACCCCGTTGTCAATGGTTAAGAAACCTTTATTTGTGTATTATATTCTGCTGTTGCGACAATGTCGTCACCAACCCAGTTTCTTTTGTTTAACGTGCTTTGTAGTAACATAACGTACAGGTTATTGAAAGGCAAATCATATAAATATAGATACAACTATAGTGTGACGGTAATCTATACCACACTCAACGATTTCTCTTTTTTTTAACTCTCCCAGAAAAATTAACTATCCATGAGGGATCTGTTTCCTTTTTTTTTAATTTGTCACACTCCTGTCCTAGCTCACACACCTAAGAGGAGCTCCTTCCTCTTAGTAAAAGGCGTTGAGAAAAAAGAACCATGGCTACCAAACTATTCTATATTACGAAATTTGTAATAACCTAAACGATGACGCCCCCATAAAATTTGTTTTTATGAAAATTAAAATGCTACGTTTTATTTATTTTTAACTTTATTATTTTTTTGTTGCTTGTGACATTTAATTCGATAATCATTGTTTCGAAATACGAAAAGTTCACGTTAATATCCTATCAGTTAGCATACTTGAATACGTAAAAATTGTAAATAAATTAAATCGTGATTGGTCTGAGATAAGTCAATTCTGTTAAACTAAAATATTGAGAACAATAATTTATATTATGTCGAAAGTCCACCTTTAGGCTAAGGATCTAGTAGCATTCAAGAACAAATTATATTATTTATCAGTCTCCGATACCGATTTCGAACTTATCCGAATGGCCTTCGGTTAAACAAACTTCTCGGTAGTAAAATATCTGTTTTCCATTGTTCTGCGAAATTTCCAACAAGTCATACTAATTACGAGTTCTGGTCTAGGAAAGTCATTAACAATCTTCCTTTACCCCGAACAGACGCTTAAAATACATTAAGGTCGTAAATTATCCGGCAGTGACAGGAGCGGCTTTGTTATTCTCCACAACTGCATCAGAAATTACCTCCCGGGTCTTCGCGTTTTTACTGAAAACCGCGAATTTAAATTTGGTAAGACTCTTAATTAGGATGGCACACCGCAGGACCTGATGTTCGGAAATTTCTTCGTACGCAAAAACTGTTGAACAAAGCCAACAGTAATTACTTACATTCTCAGTTAATTTACTAATGATTCTCAGCACTTTAATCCCGCCTCGACAGTTCTTGTAAACTTACGCCAACTCCAGATTGTTATGAAAGTTCGCTCTCGTGTTTATAATGCTATAAATAAACTGCGGAATTGTTCCTCACTATAAGATTATACGCGATAAGTAGTTGTGTTATATGCAATACAGGCAAACAATTTATTTTAGCAGCATTCATCTGTTCGAGATATTGTGTTTATAGATCCTTTGTTGTCAGTCCCAATCTAACCTAAATAAAAATGTCGACTGTGAAAGCTGGATTTTTTTTACAGCATATTATAACTAATAAAATTTATTTCCCTATTTTTTAAATTAGAATTTATTTCACACATATGGCTTTTAGTTTAGAGTCTCAACGCACCATTTATAAAAGTTAATAAAGCAGTGAACGATTAAACAAAATGAACCAAAAAACACATTGTGCTTAATCACGAGATCTATAAACCTTGAAATTTTTAATTAAACATCCACTATAAACGAGTTTTATGGATATTCGATCCAAAAGCATTTTTCCAACAACCTCTTTTCTGTAGACTTACAAAGAATTGTAATTTTCCTTGATAGCAGAGGCCCAGAAATATGCCTAGTATAATGTGTGATTTATATAAGAACAGAAAGCATGAAGTGCCCTCTCGAAAACCTATTTTTTAGATATTTTGAGACTGAATTGGGGTTAATTTGTAAAATGCCAATAAAGTGACAATTGACGCGGGAAGTATACTGACAACTTGAAATAACTTATAATGTGAATAACACACAACTATTTTTATTATGGGTTATTTCAGGTATTGGATCAGTGGAGATCAAGTGGGTTTCTATTAATATTGCATACTATGGCTTTTCTTAGATATCAAAATTTTGGTGTGTTTATTATCAAATATATCGCCTGCTTTGGAATCGATTTTAATCAGTAATTTTTTTAATATACCATAAGTCAAGGGTGAGTTCCATTAATTTCAAAAAAATAGAAATACTTTAGTCGTCTAGACCTTTTTACCAGATTCGTAAATTAGAAAGTCTGATATGATTTCATGTAAGTTTTAATAGTACAAAAGACTATTAATTTGAAAATTAAAACATCTGCTAAATATTTATTATCACCTATCTACCTTAAACACATTATGACCCCTAAATTTAAATACGGTCAATTTAATGTCCTTGCAACATTAATAGATTTTTCCCAGGCTCGCAAATTGGAAAATGTTAAATGAGATAACATTTATCATTACAATTAACCGATATTTTCAATTTTAATAAATCTCCCAAATATTAGTCAATAATACCTAACGTTTGTGAGATTTGTTCTGAAAATAATAATTTGTTTTCGAACTATAACTATTAATGAATCAAAAGATGGAAATATTTATCAACACTTTAGTAGTAGTGTCATTTTGCATATAATAATTCATTCATTCGTTCTAATGGAACTTCAAAACAATTGATAATTTAATTGTTCGCCGCTATGTTGACTAACAAAGAACATATCGTGAAGTTTGTACAATTTTCTAGCAAGTAATAAAAACTACAAGTACCTGAAACGATCTGTCGATACAACCAAAAAGAGCAACTTAAAAAACCAGTCCAACATCTGGAAGGCCAAAACTGGTACTAGTGACGAATCAAAATAGAAATTTTCCTGCATCTTGAGGAAAATTCAAATGTCACTACGACTCAGCTAGCTGTTATCCTAAAATAAGCCAAATATTTGTGCGAAAACTCAGACCCTAAACAATTCAATAAATGGTATGAAAGTTACAGAACTAAAATTGCTAGAATAAATAAGGGAGTTTGTGAAAAATATTTTATTTTGTGATGAATCTAGTTTGAATTTAAACTGTCAAGACAATAGGCACAAATGATCTATGGTAGCCTCAGCATTCACAAAAAATTGAGGTTTGGTATAGTTTATTCAACCACCTCACTATCGGTCAAGTTTTCATAGAACGGAACATAGCTAGCAAAAGTACCTTCTACATATTCGATAGAAAATTATGTTTACAAGCTCGCTAATGATTATTGCACGACCGTTCTCCAAACTGCCTAAGTTGTGCAAACAACCCCTTATTTATCTACAAATTTTGTTTTTTTTTTCAATTATGAAAACAACCAAAATAGTCTAAGGAATTTACACAACTCCCAAACTTCCTATATTTTTAATTTGGTGATTTTGAAAATCGGATAACGATTAAAATTGGTCACTTTTCAAAGCTTTGTTTACATACTTTCAAATGATATAAATAATGATTTGATAAAAACATACCGAATAATAAGGGGTAGAATCGTCTCCTCAATACAAGATCAGAATCTTATATTACTTTATTAGGTGGTCCAGTTAATCAAGTTAATTTGCTCTGTTCAAGTAATACCTACTAATAATTATTTATTTTCAAAACATATGAAAATCTAGATAATTCTCGAAATATTTCTAAGCTAACAATCTAAAATTACTGTGTATATCTAGTCATAAAGTTAGCTTCAATGGAGCTTAGTGAGGATATAGCTAAACAGAAAAATTGTAATAGGAGCAATGAACCCAGGTTTATTGCAGAATAACTTCAAAAGAGAAATAAAAAAAAATATATATATATATATACACTACATAATGGGTGATGAACGGCTACCTACAACCTGTCTGTAGGAGACCACCAAAACGATGCTAAAAAGAAATCAAGCCGACAAGGACTTCCAGAATTGACATAGCAATTAGGAAACCAAAGGCGTATAACATTATAAATCACATTTCAAAATAAATTACTTTAGAACAATGAGCCAACTTAAACATTAAATTAATTAATTAATTAATTAACACATATTGGAAATCAAAATACCCAATAAAACTTAACGACCAGCTTATAATACAAAGATAAAGGTTGAGAGCCTGAATGATGAATCCAAAAACTATTTTCAATACGAATTAACAACCATCTTAATATATAAAAAATCCGTGTCACTGTGTATGTTCCGAATAAACTCAAAAACGAGTAAACCGATATTCATGAAAGTTGGCATATATATGTAATTTGGTCCAACTTAGATGATAGGATAGATATTATTTAAAGTAATGGTCTTAATAATTATTAATTAATAATAAACTGATCATCAACGTTGGTTGTTGTTATTAATCGTACGTTCCATAAGTCAGGAACAGATGGCGCCTTCAGCGAATTTCTTTACAGAGAACTTTGCCCTTTGCACCTCATAGATGGCGCCACACTTGAATGTGATATATTTTCTTAGACTACACACTATAGATGTCTTATTTTGCGTTAAATTTTGAGCGTTTTGTGTTAAATTTGTCTTTCAAATCTGTCTTAAATCACTCAGCCACAGCAACGCGTGGCCGGGTCTGCTAGTAGTATTTATAATTTTCTCAAAATGATTAATCACAGCTTGTTATTTTAAAGAAATGAATCAAGTTTTTAATTTTACATTTTTTCCCAAGAAATGATGATGTTTTCAAATATAATTTCCTACCTGTTTATTAAACTATAGAAACTCACATCCAGCAATCTCTAATCAAAAGAAAATATACACTTCATCAATCACTTATAGAGTAGCTTTCTGTTAAAGACAAGATTTTTAGAATATGTACCGTACTTCCACTAGCGACGATTACATTCTAGATGGGTTCAAAACAATTTCTAAACAAATACAATCGTCTTTGTTTTAACCGAAATAATTCATAACAGGTTCCACTACGAAATACTATCTATCTATCTATCTATCTTTTTTTTTTGAGGTGATAGAAAAAATCTTGCATAAGACACCCCCGCTGTTGTTGGGGGTAGTGTCAGATTCCTACTGACTAAAAAAAAATCACCTCCACATGCAGCGACTATATCCCGGAACCGCTTTCGCATTACTTCAGAATATAGATTGCTTTGCCTTTCATCTTTCATCTCTTTCTTTTGTTTCAATTATTTTTCTGATTGCATTATGTGTTGATTTCCAGCTTTCTTCGCTCTCTAAGAGATTTCTCAAGAAATTTTGTAACGTGAGCTAGCTGTCGGTCTCTGCATGAAAAGCTTCTCTTACTGTTTCCCACCTCTGGCAGAAAAATAGGGTATGTTCTACATCATCTATTTCGAGATTGCAATATAAACAGTGGGGGCTGTCCACAATCTGCCTGTCATACAGGAATTTTCGAAAACATCCGTGTCCTGACAATGCCTGAGTCAGGAAATACTCCACTTCCCCGTGTTTGCGGTTGAGCCAGCTATTAATGTTGGGGATCAACTCGTAGGTCCATCTCCCAAATTTCTCCTGTTCCCATTTCATTTGCCACTTACTCAACATGTTACTTCTAGCGAGTTTTTTATCCCTACTGTGGTAGGCTTCGTACCGTTCTTCGATTAGAAGAACTGCATATTCGCGAGTACGTTTTCTTCTGGACTTGACTTAGCTTTCCTACTAATTTGGTGTTTGTTGTAACCGTTTTCCAGATGGGTGCGGCGTACAGTAGTTGGAATTGTACAACACTCATAAGAATTCTGCGTTTTGCGGAACTAGGTCCTCTTATATTCGGCATTATGCCTGCGAGAGCCGTGATTGTCCTTTCTACTTTAAGTATCGTCCGATTGACATGTTCGCTAAAGTTCAGACCTTTGTCAAGCCACACTCCCAGGTACTTCAACTGCTTACTCGTCTCGATTCTAACACCTTGGATTTCAAAATGGATAGGTTTGATCTTCCTACGAGGTGATAGTATAACTGCTTCTGTTTTTTGAGGTGCTAGTTCAAGTCTTCTGGACTGCATCCTGTAACATAGATCAAGGCAGTATTTGCCTTGTTCATTAGGACACTTTCATCGTTGGCCTTTACAATCATGGCAACGTCATCTGCGAACCCTATTAATTCCACCCCTGCTGGTAGATCTATAGCAAATAGACTGTCGTAAAGGATATTCCATAGTGTGGGTCCCAGCACTGAACCCTGCGGGACGCCGCTACTAATCCTGATAGCTTTCGTATCAGTTCTCGCTTGCAGGATCAATGTTCTTTCGGATAAATAAGACCACATTAGTGCGATAAGATTTCGGCGATGCCTCTCGCCCTCATTTCTTCCAGAATCAATTGCCAAGATGCACTGTTAAAGGCGTTTTTGACATCTAACGTGATGACCACACAAAGGGTTTTCCTGGTTTTGCAATTCGCTGGTTGCTTAGCAATGTCCATAATTCTTTCGATGGCATCAATTGTTTGCCTTTTTTCCCTGAAGCCGTACTGTCTTTCGTGTAGTCCACCCGTTCTTTCGAGCTCTGTTTTGAGTCTTGCTAACAATAGATGTTCTAGTAGCTTACCTTCTACGTCCAAGAGGCAAACTGGCCGGTACGATGATGGATCGTTCATGGGCTTATCGCCACCTTTCTTCAGCAGTGAAAGCTTTGCACGCTTCCAGATTTCAGGGAACGTAAGTTTCTCTACTAGGCTGTTATATGTGTTTAGCAGGAGCTCATGGTTTATAATGGCTGTTGCTTTAATTATTTCAGGGGGTATGGCGCCTGGTCCGGGCGCTCTCTTAATTTTTAATTTTCCAGCTGCAGTCTGTAGTTCGTTCTTGGTAAAGGCTGTAAACTCATCTCTAGTATCACAGTCAAATATTACAGGCTGATGTATGGGAAAAAGTTGCCTGGCAATTTCTTCAGTGGTTTCCATTGGGAGTTGAGGCTTTGGGGGAAGTCCGTTTAACTTTTTCATGGCTATTTTGTATGCATCTCCCCAAATATCAGAGTCAATTTCTTCGCATAGCCTTTTCCAGCTTTCCCTTTTAGCTGCCTTTATACTATTCCTCAATGCTTTCTTGGTTTCCTGATATTTGTTCCAAGCTTCCTCACATTCTTGGGGTGACTTTCGTTTCAGCCCCCTAGTAAATAATCTTCTAGTCTTAACACATTCTCTTCGGAGATCTGCAATTCCATCGTTCCACCAGTAAGCCGTAGCAAGGTTCTTCCGGTGATAGGCATTCTTTTTTGGCATTGCTTTGTTGCATATTTCTGTGAGGTAATCAGTGAGGTCCCTGGCAGTTAGATTGTTGTCTTTGTGGGGTTGTCCGAGCAGGGATTTAAGATTTTCTATGTTCAGTCTTTTTATGTCCCACCTTTTGCCTTCTGTTTTGTCCGTGACATGTTGTTGTTGTTTATCACTTACATTGAATATAATGTACTTGTGATCACCAAGTGATTCTTGATCGCTAACTTGCCAGTTTGTTATGTGCCCCGCAATGTTTGGTGATGCCATAGTCAGGTCGAGAATTGACGCATAGTCCCTGCGTCGAAAAGTGTGGGAGTTTCCTTGGTTCAGGACAACAAGCTCATTCGCTGCTATCCAGTCAGTGACGCATTCGCCTCTTAGATCTGTTCTATTCGACCCAAATTCTGGTGACTTCGCGTTGAAATCCCCAGAGATTATTGCTTTCTGCTTGTTTATTCGGACATTTCTACTGATTGCATGAAGACTGTTCTCCAGGTCCTCGATCTCGGCGTTAGGAGAGCAATAGCAGCTGTATATGGTGAATTTTTGAAAAGTGAGGTATATGAATCCTGGTCCCTCCCCTTGCCTTTCCAATATTAGTTCATGGTCCAGGACTTTAATTGCCGTATCTAAGTTTTTGTCATAGAACCAATCTTTTCTGTTCTTTAACAAGTTCTTATTAGGTTCGCTTATGGTTAAGATACCAGCTCCAATATGTGTTGCTGTGGCCAGTGCTAGATCTTGCGCTGGCCGGCTCCTATTTGTGTTAATTTGTAGTACAGTTGTTTTCTTCATTCAGGAGATTTGGTTTCTGTTGTATTTTTGGTACTTTTGGTATCTATCTATCTATCTATCTATCTATCTATCTATCTATCTATTGAACTCAGCTTGCTGAACGTCAATCATCATATTCATTTTCGATCTTCCGCTAGTGTTTCTGGCTTTCTTATTCTGGAACACTCTGGAGATTTCCCGTACTTTATTTTTATCAGAATATATTTTTTTGACTACTCATTTGTTTATTCGCACAATTAGTTAGCAGCTTAAAGTAAAATTATTTTTTTCCAAAATAATTTATTAAAGAAAAACACAAAAACACGATACTCTTCTTCTTCTTGACTCTGAATCAATTTTAATTTCAGCTGGTAATCCAACTCGATATCAACTAACTTATTTTGCGTTAAAACATTAAGGCCTGAAAGTATACTGCTTCCAGTCCTTTGATCACGAAAAAATTTTGACATCTCAATTTTCATTAGCATACATAGAATAGAACTTCCTTAGCGAAACCGGTTAACTTGGAAAATATACCGTTAATAAATAATTTTGACATTATTTGAATTTAGGTGGTAATAGGTATTTAATAAATCCGTTGCAGTAGAAACAAACCTATGTTACCTACAATGATTACAGTCAAAATCAAGTATAATTTATGGCAATGTAATATCAAAATTGGAGTAGTTCTTTGAATTGTCGAAATTGTTGGGTTATACCTGATGGATAACAATTCTCTTAGCTAATCTGTTATCTTAAATCTAAAGTCCTAAATGAATCACTTAAATCTCAGGCAATTTCTGAACCAAAATCGTTAGATTGATAAGTCAAAATTGAGGAGTCAGACTTAAAAGAAACAATTAAAATGTGAAAATCAAGATAAAGAAAGCAATGAGTAACTTTCATTACTGTTTTCATTTCTGTCTCCTTTTATTGTCCAAAAATATGTTGAAAGTAACGAACAAATACGCCCTCTTCTTGAATCAATTCTCAATAATGAGTCTAGGTGACAACTTTTCATTTCACTTTTCGGAACGTCCTCGATGAAGAACTCAAATTCACGATTTTCGATAACGCAACCATCGATTATCGTAGTGCTATGCGCCAATTACGTGCTTTCAATAAACAATAGAGTTTAGAAAACACGAATCAAAAATGTTATTTGAAGTGTTTAGTTACAATGCTCAATTCAGACTACTACATAAATTAGAATTTTATTACAAAGAAGTATAACTTATTATAAAAATATTTCGATTAATCAGCGTTAGCCTGGTTCAGGCGCACATAACTCAGTACAAAATCACTTAACCACTCCATTCAATAATGGAAAATAAAATAAACAATTGTTGTTTGATTATCATGTGTAACAACTACAAAGTAACTGACTTACTATAGTGATCATCTGGATGCGTAGAAAACAATGCCAAGTGTTTTTTTTTTAACGGGACAATTGGGATTTTGAAAAAAAAAAATTTATTGATTTTTTTCATGTATTTTAAAACTTTATTGTTAATAATATTGATATTTAATGCAAAAAACTAGAAAAAAAATTTTTTCTATTAATTATAAACGATTAAAAATTGATAAAATTTGAAAAAAAATCACGTGACTATAAACGCGCTATGAGTGGTCGCCATAGTTGTGACGTCATAATGTTATAGCTATTTAATAACAGTACAGAGTTTACGGCTATTACACGTGACTAGACAATAATATTGAAAATTTATTGTTAAAAAACGTGTCGTTAGTTGATTCCGATTAGCTATGTGTGATAAAGGATTTATAAAGGCAAAGTCTGATAATATTCCTGATGTTGATATATTTATGATAACCAATTTTTTAAAAACTGACGTTCGGTTTAATTCTGCTGAAGTTCGAGGTGCCAAGGCATCAAGGTAAGTCTGTTAAAAAATAATATAATAAATGAAAATATTTAGGGGTTTATTTTTCATTATATTAATTATAATTATTTATTTCATAAACTGTAGAGAATCAGTGTAGTGCTTTGTCTTTTACGATTAGGTTGACAGTCAAACTTGTGTGGTACCACATCAATTTTAATCTTTGCTTTACCTCCCATTGTTGTATAATAAGTATAATTTTCCATATCATCTTTCAACTAGAAAAAAAAAACAGAAATCATAAGAATTATTTAAATATTAATATAACAACAGAACAACCACTTTAATATAGAATTAAAAAATTTTGATCTAGTTAAATACATAACCTAGAACGTTATAAAACTATAAATATATCAAATTGAATCCCAATCATTAGATAAAGCGATATGAATTTATTATTTAAGCACTTTAAATTATCAATAAAAAATTTTTTTAATGCTATGATTTTAAAGGTTATGATTTAGAGTCCAGTTCAAAAAATTTATTGACTGAACTCTACTTGTTTGATTTGTATACTTAGATAAATAATAATTAATAACAATGGTATTAAGAAATACTTACATCGAAATGATCTTAACAACAAAAAAAATTCGATTTTGTTTTGGGATTATCACGGTGCACTGCTTGAAACCATTTATTTCGACGTTTGCTATCTTGGGGAACATTTAAAAACATTTTGTTAGGAGTTGTTTTTGTAGTTTTAAGTACATAATGGTACAAAACAAGAACGATAACTTTTAAGGTTCGACATTATCAATATAAATTTGAATATTTAACTATGACAACAGAATTAAATCAATCAATACACTCTCCTTATTATTTCTGTATCAACTGCAATGAGTGACAACTAACATTATGACGTCACACGCGCTGGGGTTTGTTCGGGAGCTGTCGGTGTGTCTTCGGTACTGGATTCAAAAATTAATTTTTATTTTGAAATAACTTTTAAACTATATATATATATATATAAAAAAAAATAGTTTCCATATAAAACTTATATATGATCTTTCCATTTATCGCAAAAAAAAAAATTTCAAAAACCCAATTATAGGATTTCAGTATAGTCTATCGTTTTGCTTTAATTTGCAATATCCAGCAAAATAATAAAAAAGAATATTTCCCGTCATGTTGTGAGTATGACCGGCTCTGTGAAACCACTGATTTAAAAAAAGTTTTCAGCATTTACAACTAGTTTGAAGAAATGTTGACTATAAAATGTTGATCTTCCTGTACATAAAAAATACGCGGCAAAATATAGAATAATTTAGTGAGTCAATAAACAATCAGGCGATAATACTACTATAAAAAGTGCAAAGTATATAACTTCGGACGAGATAAATATAGTATTAAATAGAAAGTTATGTGTTGTGCTTATTTCTTCCTCAAATAAAATAATAAAGAGTTTACCCTAGCTTCAGAAGTTAATTTTCACAATCGTACAGTAATTTTCTTCATATTATAGTTCAATGAAAATCATTAGTAATACAAAATCACCTAGCATGCCCCAAAATCAAACAGTGATAAGGATTTTGAAGAAGTATACGACACATATAAAAGAGCATCAGAATTTTTATAGAGCAGTATTTATTGGCATTCATATATTTACTTTTACAAAATGAAACTTGCTGATTTATAAAATTTTTCTTCAATACAATTGAACATGTTACCCTTGATGTGACTAGAAATGTTACAAAATACATCAATATTCTCAAAATATACTCTCTTCGGGGTGTCATTCCTTTGTACGCAAGACAAATCAAGATTGATCTGTGAAATTTTATTCAATATTTGCGTAGTTTTTCAAGTGATTTATTATACAAATGGAATTAGTATCTAGTGGCTACCTGTAAGTCTTTTTCCTTTATATTATCATGGTAAATGACTTTTGTACGACCTGTTCAGGTACTGTAACTCGAGCAAAGCCAGCCGTTTTTTGTGAATTTTGCAAATAGCAATTTCACGTTGTTTGTATTTCAACTACTATCGATATACTGGGTATCTTAAATGCTATTCCCGGATTGATGTGGAGATGCGTAACTTGTGTAAAAGACTGTATGTCAATCAATAATGCTGAAATTAACAGAGTGTTGGATTTAAAGGTCGACGAGGCGCTTCGCTCGTTCAGAAATGAATTGTCTTTATTAAAATCGGATGTATTGAAAAATAATAAAAATTCTTCGTGTGATGTAGCGCCTGTGAAATACCTACACAGATGTTGTCAAAAACAAAACTTGTCCAGCAGTTATCATACAACCAAAACGCATGGGTCAGGCTGTGAATCAAACGAAATCGGATTTAGTGCTGAATATACTTCCACTTGATAATAATTTGCGTTTATCCAAAGTGAAAGATGGCGGTGTTCTTATTGGCTGCAAGTCCAAGGAAGATAATTAAAAAGTAAAGAAGCTGGTAGAGGAGAAAATGTCGAATTCCTATGCGGTTAAGGAAGTCATGGGTTTCAATCCTAGACTGTGTATTGTGGGGATGACTGAAAATTACTCTGAATCTAAATTATGGGATTTCATTTTGAAGTGTAACCCGGACATATTTTCCGATTCAAATGATTGTAAAGTGATTAAAATTTTCTGTACAAAAAAAAACTCAGGAATCTATCAAGGTTGAAATGTATGTCTATGAATGGGCGTGAAAAGCTGGTAATTTGTTTGTAGGTTTGGATAGCTGTAAGGTAATTGAATTATCGCGTTGCATTAATTATGAGTTTCACCACTCTTCCAAATCTTGTGCTAATAAATTAAGCTGTCCTCTTTGTAGAGGAGATCATAATGTAAAAACCTGTAAATCACGGATAAGAAAATGTTCTAATTGCGTTAAACTATCTGTAAAACAAAATACGACAATTTCAGACGACCATGCTGCTTGGGATCGGTCTAACTGTACTGCATATAAATCTGGCTTAGCAAAATTTAAACACGATTTGTTTGGTTATATATAGCAGTTCCCTGTGCTGCATGAATCATTTGAATCATTCTCGGCTTCAAGTGGATGCAGTTTGAGTGGACAGGTCGCAGAATTAAATAGCTCCAAATTTTTAAGTATTTATTATCAGAACACTAGAGGGTTGCGCTCGAAGACAGTAGATTTTCTTAATGGCGTATCTATGTTTGAGCATCAGGTCATAGCGTTAACCGAAACCTGGCTTAATGAGTCTATTCTAGATGGACAATTATTGCCACCTGATTTTTCGGTTTACCCTAGTGACAGGCGTTATCAGGAGTGCAACTGCTCAAGAGGTGGAGGTGTTCTTGTAGCAGTAAATAATCTCTTTTCTTCATCTAATGTCGATATAAAAAAAATTTCCTCCTTCATTGCTGTCTGTGGAGCTGGTGTTGGTGAAAATTCTTACCGATGTAAGTTCTATATTTTTACTTAACTTATATGTCCCGCCTTCCTTAAATAATGACTTATATAATAGTCTGTTCGAGTCACTTAACAATCTGACATTTTTGCATGGCAGCTTACTTACAACTTACTCATTGTAGGTGACTTTAACATTTCTTCTTACGCTGATTCTTTGAGAAATAATACTGATAATATACAGGTCTTACAATTGAATGATTTCCTTCCTATTTTTAACCTTACTCAATAAAATTCTATATTTAACGATTTCGGTAAAATGCTTGACTTAGTTTTGTACAATAATAGTTGCCAGGTGGGTAAGTCTCTAGAAATTTTGGTTACTGAGGATAGACATCATCATCAGTCTTACTGAAATTGATTGGACTTTCCTTCAAGCATTTGGCCGTCCTGAGGATGCTTGTTCATATTTCTACGGTAAACTCTACACTGTATTTGATGCGTGTGTTCCAAAGCAGACCAAAATCTTTAAAGGAAATATCCACCCTGGTTTACTCCAGGTATCATTGAACAATTGCGAGTAAAGTCCAATTTAAGCAAAATAACGACTCGTCTGCTCGTGACAAATTTAAACGCTTAAGAGCAATAATAAAATCTGACATTAGCCAGTCCTACAAAAATTATGTGAGATCGGTTGAAGCAAATATGAAGGGGGATCCTAAGAAATTGTGGGCTTTTATAAATAGTAAACAAGGTTGTACTGCGATATCAAATCGAATGTCGTGTAACGGTCAAGTGCTTCATAATCCTGCTGATATACTCGACGGTTTTGCCGAATTCTTTGCTCAATCTTTTTCCGTTAGCTCGCAGATGGTCACATTTGATCACGTCATTACTAATGCACAACACCTCACCATATCAGGTTTTCGGGAAGATCAGGTCTTGTCTGTACTCAAGCAGGTTAAAAATAAAATGACGATGGGTCCTGATTTCATTCCATTCATTGTGCAACAATTCTTGCCTCACCATTAACTACCCTACTTAATATTTGCCTTAAACATTCTACTATACCTGCTATTTGGAAAACGTCTAAAATCATTCCAGTTTTTAAAAAGGGTGACAAATTTGACATGTGCAACTTTCGTCCAATTTCAATATTGTGTAACGTCAGTAAAGTGTTTGAAACATTACTTTATAATAGAATGTACTCTCAACTTAGCAATATTATTACGTGTTATCAACATGGATTTATGAAAGGACTCTCAACTATCACAAACCTTGTCAACATGACTCAATTTCTGGCTGAATGTATAGACGATCGAGTACAGTGTGATGTAGTATACACGGACTTTTCGAAGGCATTTGACCGACTCGATCATGGAATTCTATTGTCTAAACTAGCTCAGTTTGGTCTATCAAATTCATTGATTAAACTTTTTTCGTCGTATCTGAGTGATAGGAAACAGTCGGTAGTCTTTAATGGGTTTAAGTCGGTCGAATACGTGGCCACTTCTGGTGTCCCCCAGGGCAGTAACTTGGGGCCTCTTTTATTTAATATCTTCATTAATGATATCGTTAATAAGTTAGATGTAAATTGCTTATTATATGCTGATGACTTAAAGATTTACTGTAAAATCGATAGTATCTCCGACTGCGAGAGACTTTCTCAAAATCTGAAACTGATTGAAATTTGGTGCCAAAGTAATAATTTATCCCTCAATACAAGTAAGTGTAAAGTAATGTCGTACACATTAAAGAAAAATACTATCGACTTTCAATATAAAATTAATAATTCTATTCTTGAGCGACCGCCCACTTTTACTGACCTGGGTGTTACATATGACTGTAGGCTTTCCTTTGTTGCTCATATCGATTCCGTTTTCTCTGCTGCCAACAAGATATACGGCTTTGTTGCCAGTAATTCCCGAGATTTCATGCAACAAGAGACCTTAAAAATGTTATATTTTGCTTTTGTGAGGTCTAAAATTGAGTATGCTGATATAATTCGGAGTCCATTTTACATGATTCACATACAAAAATTAGAGTTAATTCAAAGACGGTTTTTAAAACTCCTGTCGTGTAGAATAGATCATGCTTATCCGCGAATTGATATCACAAACACTGAACTTCTTACCCGACATAAAATAGATAGACTGAGCCACCGGAGAGACAGTCATTCAGTAATTTTTCTGTTTAAACTCATCAACAATAAACGTAACGACTCAATTTTTCTGCAAAAACTAAATATTGTTGTGCCTAGAATCATATCTAGGACAAATCACACGTTTTACCTTCCCACTTCCCGTACTAAGATTCTAAATCATTCTCCACTTTATAAAATGTGTTCGAAGTGTATTGAGATGAATTACCAGCTTGACATCTTTAATTGTACTATTTCAGCTTTAAAGACCTGCTTTTTAGATAACTGAAATAGTCTATTCATCTTATTTATTATATAAGTTTCTGAACTGTCTGTGTTCTCAGTTCTAAGATACAACTTTTAACTTATGTACAAGTTCTGAATGATTCAATATAGTTGATATTTGTTGTAAACTTAGGTTAAAACTGTTATTGTTAATTTACTTATTGTTACTCTTAAGTTGCTTTTTTTCCTGTTCTGTAGTTGGGTGTAAACCTGTTTGAACAGTAAATAAATAAATAAATAAATAAATAAATAAACAATATATATTATATATAAATATACTATATATTGTTTCTGGTCGGGAACCTTCATCAGTTGCGCTTCCCACAATTGAATGTCCTCTCGAGCACTTCTTTATGCATTTTATGCATTTCGTTAAATTTGAAGACGCGAGATGTAAGACCGACATCTAGGATTTTCAAGAGAATCAGTACACAGAGGTTCCGAATCTGGAGGCGTTCCGTGTAATTACTGTTCTCCCTTAACTCTTAGGACAGAATGTCACCATAAAATTTTTCAGGTTACTTCACCTGTCAGAGATATTGAATACTCTCTTCGAGGTGTCATTCCTTTGTACGTACATCGGTTATATATATTTTTTAAATGTTTTATTTTCAAATTTTTAGAATTTTTGAACTCAGGTAGTTTTCATTCTTTATTTTTTATTTTGTATGTATAACCTTAATAGACTGAACCAGGTAACATCGAAAGCATCAACATTACACAATGATACTTTCTCATTTAAATTGACAGGTAAATCTTTACGAACAAAATGTACTAGTACGCGTTGACTTAATAAACCCAGAATATATTTATGCCTTATGGACTACGCCATGTAACCTTTTTTCAACTTTTTTTGAGAACCCTGTATAACTATAGATAATTCCACTCCAACATATGTATCAACCATCCTGTACATACGACTGCCCACGGACAAGCATAAATTTGTTAGTTGCCTTCTATAGGACGGAGTAGAATCCATCCCATATTTACGGAGTCAAATCCGTCCTATATTTCAACCATAGTATATAACTCCTTGTGGGCTTGCCCATAAATTAGTTCATTTTTTACATTTTATATTATTGTTCTGTGTAACATTAATTCCTCTCCACATTTTATGCAACTTCTTATGGGCTATAAAAGAAATAATTTTTTAATCACACTGTATAAATATATTTCAACTACAGCATATATTTCAACCATCCTGTATATGATTTGCTTATGTCCACATCATATAACAGTTTTTTAGTCACCCTATATAATTTTAATTTCACATTTTTCCAACATTTTTATACCACCAAACGTCCAGTCCACCCTATATTCCAACCATCCTGTATATACGGCTGCCTACGGACCACTATCATTCTAGTCCGTCCTATATTTCAATCGTCATATAAATGCAACTCCTTCTATCACTTTACTTTGTGATTTTGTTTGCTATAACTAAACACCCTTTCTATAAACATACCAAATAGCAGTTTAAAGTTTGACATGTGTTGTCACTGAATTTTCTATTAGGCCGGGAGAATGTGACAACCAAAAGCACCGTCTTCGCAAAATGGAAAAATTTGCATTTAAATAGGTATTTGCCTGATATACAAACAAAACGAGCTTGGTACTCATTGATTTAAGGAGCTGAAAATACTATGCTTTACTACCTATAGGCTTGAGATGTACATAGAAAATTTTCAAATTCGCAATTAAAACTTCCAGTGCCTAAAATTACCGCACTATTATGTTGGAATTAAAATATTTATGAGGAAATGTCCGTTATGTAATTTCGATAAAAAGAACTTTGGAATTATGGGCGATTTTCTGCAAAACTGCGAGTTGCACGTCGCAGAAAAGTATATGAGATCACCTAAGGATCTTCCTTAATAGATTAAACGTTAAAGAACTATACACATCCATAAGGAGTTATCGAAAAATCGACTAAAATATTAGAGATATTGGTCGATTTCCATGCACGCATGTGTTCATTCACAAATTTTATCACTTTACCAATAGAATTCTTTTCCAAAATTTGAAGTTTCACCAATCCCGATATATACTCTATTAAACAACACCGTATTCATTCAAAACGGTGTACAACAGGAGAAGAAATCAGGTAACATACATATAAAAAAAGCGAAAAAATACGTGACGAATTGATAACCTCCTCCTTTTTGGAAGTCAGTTAAAAAGAGAAGTTAACCTAAATGCAAAAAATAGTTCTGGATTAAAATTGAATATACCTAATTTATAATTTTTTTACACATTTTGAATAGTTTCCATAGAAAGCAGTACTTATTTAAAAACCAAATTAAGTTGAATAATTAATTTTTATATGAAAAAACTGATCAATTAGTGAGACAAAATTACAAAAAAAGGGTTGTACCTAAACGCCTAACTCTTAGCAAAGTATGCTTCTGATAGCTTACATTCTTACTAAAATGGGAACATTTACTGCATCACTGTGAAAGCAAAAAAGGCGAGCGCCATTGTTAAACGACGCGACGGTCAGTCGGTGTTGCAATTTATTACACTTGACAGGTGGTCATTTTTGTAATCTGTAAAGCTTAAAGTTTTACGTTCTATATTTCTTTTTGCTCAAAAACATAACGATGAGAGTTTACTGATTTTCGACACTTTTGCGCCATCAAGTTTGTGGGAATGATGACTTATGTGTAATATTAAAATATTTTTCATTCCTGCTATAATTTACAACAGAAATTAGTTGTTATTTAGAATAATGGAATGAAAGCACTATAATATTTCCAACACTTTTAGCGACAAGGCGCTACTCATAAATAAATATGGAATGCAAATACGTTTTCCGAACTGACCGAAGCGACTTTTAAGCATCTAGCATAAACTTCATAGTTTGTTCCAGTACTCATAAAGCAGTTCATCAAATTCAAATAACTATCTACAGTATATTACATTGAGATTATAAAATGGAAGACGTCTCAATAAATTTAAATATGACACCAAGATCAATGGAGAGCAAAATGTTAGGTATAAATAACACTTGACATTCACAGAACACACAGTTGGGTAAGTAACAAAAATAAAGACAAAGCAATAGCGGAACTGAATTTAAATTATACCGGCCATTTAGCAAGATATGTGGGCGAAAATGGGATAGACAGATTACAGATTATGTACAAATGACATTGAGGAAGGCTCGTGTTCCAAAATAAACCAAAGGTGATGTCTCGAGAGTAGATGTGGATCATGTTGGTCAAAAGTTAAACCCTAGACAATTAATTGCTTGTAACGATAATTTGTACACCAAATTTTTTTGCTGTTAATGCAAGTTATTTTGTTCAATTTCGAAACCCGAAACAACCTTCGTTTTTTTTATTTTAATATCCGATAACTTAGACCTATCAGATTAATAAAATTTCATATATTTCAACCACCTTGTATAGGCAACTACTTATGGATCACCCACTATAAAATTTCTCTCACACTATTTGAACCACCCTGAATTACCATAATTCCACTCCTCTCTATATTCTAACGATCCTGGATATGTGACTGACTGCTCATGGACCAGCCTACCAACAATTTTTGGTTCTAAAAGATTTTTTAACCAACTCTACATAACTATAATTCTACTCCACCCTAATTGTTTATGGGCTACCAAATATTTTCATATATTTTTAGTATCACTCTATTTCCATTTCTATTACAAAAAAATAGGGAATAAAAAGCACCACTAAAGATTCCTACCTTCTGTCTGCTCTTGGTCGATAATAACATCTTTCACACTGGATGGTACCTAAGATCTATTGAACCATTGAAATTCATACTTCTCATCAGTTTTTGGCCATCCCATGTGTTCATGTAGCAGGGAAGTCGGACTTTTTCTGTGAGCGTGGCTCCATAATTTGCAAGTAATCGTAAAAATTGCTATATTAATTCAGCTTCAGAAGGAGGTATTGACAAGGCTTCAAAATTTAGTAATTTTTTTTTCAAAGGTTCATTGATAATTTTTGCCTTATGCTTTTTACAAATAGTATGAACGGAGCATTATTAACTGAATTGAATAATTTCATTGCACACATTGAACATACAAAACTTTCAATAATTGGAAACACATGATTTCTGTTACAATCTTCACTCCCTATTTCAGCAATTGCGCTTTGTTTTAACCTTTTAAAAGGACACGTATTACCTTTTCTAAAAAATCTGGTCATAAATACATTATTTAACTGTGGAGCAAATTCAACATAACGGGATCCGTGATTAACAGCGAGCCGAGAGGAATCGATGACGTTAAAGTAGCAGTATTCGGAAATGTTGTGATGGATCCGAAAAATTATTTAAGCCAAATTGCGTTAACATCAGGGTTCCACGAAGTAGTGTTCACAAAATTCTGAAATGTGAATAGTTTCATCCCTACAAAGTCAGACCAGTCGAAGAATTAAATGTAGATGACTTTGACAAAAGAATAGAATTCTCTGAGACATTGTCCGGTCATATAAACAATCCCATTTTTTATAAAATTCTTGATCTCTGACGAAGCCTACTTTAGTTAAAATGCTGAGGTAAATCGTCATAAATTCCGATACTGGAGTAACGTTAATCCACAGTTATTTAGAGACACTCATACTCAGCGACCTCTAAAGCTAAATACGTGGGCCAGGAATCCTAGGTGATCATAAATGAAGATAAGTATTTAGACTTGGTACTTACAGGCTGTAAACGAGGTGGTCACTTATATTAGGGTTCAATTAAAAAATGAGTAGCTAGCTCTGGGGGATAAGGATGCCTCTTCATTTTCGAGCTCTGCTAGAACTACTAGTTTACGTTTAATTTATGTTTTGCATGAATTAAAATTATTAAAAGCCTAATTGGAGTCAACAACAAGTTGTAGATTTTTTCACAGAGCCTTAAATATAATATTATTCTGTTAGTCTGAAGTTGGTAGACAATGTTACTCGTTCTCGAAGTTTCCTGGGACTTCCATCGTCTTGAAGTGGTTGGTCTCACACCGTTTCAATAGCTGTGTATCTGCTATCGTCATCAGGTGAATGATAGAAAATTCAGAGTATCCGTCGTATTTATATTATACCCTTAACCGGTCATGCGTCGCCGGTCATGGTCATTGGGTCTTATCTGGTCCAATCAGCACCATCAATACCAAATAACTGTATATACAGCATACCGTGTGAATGTGGCAATATTTACATTGGAGAGACAAAGCGACCGCTGGACACCAGGATTAAGGAACACCGCACAGCTACTCAAAGGGCAGAGGTAACGAAGTCTGGGTTAGCTAATCACGCATGGACCGAACACCATAATATCAACTGGAACCAGGCTAGAGCAATTCACAAGGAGGAGCACTGGTAAAAAAGAAAATTCATAGAGACGACATATATAATCTCGAACGAAAATATAATTAGCGAGCCCAGCGTCCAAATTAAAAATATTTGGAGAGCTCTTCTTCGGCCTCTGCTGCTACGCATCACCTGCAACCAACCAACCTCCAGGTACGACGACGCTGATTGGACCAGATAAGACCCAATGACCATGACCGGCGACGCATGACCGGTTAAGGGTATAATATAAATACGACTGATACTCTGAATTTCCTATCATTCACCTGATGACGATAGCAGATACACAGCTATTGAAACGTTCTGAGATCAACCACTTCAAGACGATGGAAGTCCAAGGAAACTTCGAGGAGAAAATAATATTATTCTGTTCTCAAATTTCGTTTTACAAATATTCTATTATTGCCGAACGCTTTGACAGATTACTTCATGTCGTTGGAACGAAATATTCTATGATTCTTCTTTCTGACCCTAGAATGTCTGACAAAATTATTTAACAAACACTGCTGTAGACGCGAGATGTAATACCGACATCTAGGATTTTTTCGGGGAAACTAGGCACACAGAGGTTCCTTCAGGTTACTTCACCTGTCAAAGATATTGAAGACTCTCATGTTCATTCTTTTGTACGCAAGAGAATGTATATGATATATATTGTTTCTGGTCAAAAATCCTAGATGTCGGTCTTACATCTCGCGTCTACAAATTTACTATTATGTATCAAATACATAAATAAGTGTTCGAGAGGACAATCTATTGTGGGAAGAGCAACTGATGAAGGTTCCCGACCAGAAACAATATATATCATATATATTGTCTTGCGTACAAAAGAATGACACATCGAAGAGAGTATTTAAAGACTGCTCGTTTGGTTTTCTGTGTATCTTCCCCCCCCCCTGTCGCTGCAAAGTGGCGGACGAATTATATGTTCTATACACGCCCATGATATGGATATCCAATGAAAGGGTTTGCTGAGAGGAATACGGAAAATAAAATAACGTCACTATAAATTCCAAATGTCAGACCTCCCATGGTATGGAATGGGTTTCCCAAGAGAAAAAAACCTACAAAAACTATCTACAAACCAGCTTTTTTATTATTAATATGATATTATTAAAAAGAACTAACACAATGACAATCAATTTTATTAGCAAATATTAATAGTAATATATTGTAAGCGAATTAATAAAAACTGTAATTAAAACTACACTGAGATAAATAAATCAGGGGTTAACATCCATAATTTGTCGACACATGAAACCAAGAAGTTGTTTGTGTTTTCTTTTAGATTAACTAGAGAAAAACTGGAAATGAAGCATCATATTTCATCCCACTGCCAGAATTTCTACAAGATAGAGTTTGAATGGCATAAGTTTATATATAAAATCATATATTTTTAAGCTATTACTTAAATATATATCAATATAATATAGATTGAATCTGTGAAAACTATGCGGGATTCTAATAGAAGACACCACGCAAAGAGATCTCAATTCAATGTTAAATGATAAAGTACAGGCCTTTTATTCTGTCCATAGATTAATGAGCACTCTGTGAGCGATTAACGTGATCTTTCAACTAAAATGATACAACCTTCCAAGAACTCATATGAGGAGAATACGCTGGGTACATAGTTAGGGTATAAAATTCCTAAAAAATCCCTGCATCAAATAATTTTTATCTCACATTTTTGATGGTTGCGAAAATGGCTTACGTTCCGGACGGAGGTCACTTCAAAAACCTATAAAAATAATGAAACTATCGGCTATGTAGTTCCATTGAAAAGGGACTAGCTTCTTGAAGAAAAAAGGGACAGCCCGTGACAAATATTAGCTTTTCACATATTCTAAAGTTCACGGAGAGCTCGACATACGTAATTAAAACACAAAGCAATTACAATTTTCGCTTTTGTGCAACTTATCTGGATTCTTGAACATCAAACTGTTAATCAATAAGACTATTTTGATAATTTTGCTGACTTCCGAGAAAAAGTGCAAAAAGGTAAATACCCAATTTGTGAAAACAGTAACCACCTGTCTGATTTGACTTTAATTATGTGACATTTAATTTGCATCCATGTTCAAACCGGCACCATAAGCAACACGAAGCCGGTTAAAAATGTGAACGAGCTCACAAAGGAATACCTCCGGCACAGTATTGAATAAAGGTATAATCATGATATTGCATAGTCATCCCTAGGGGTGAGTTCTAAGTAACATAATTCCGCAGGTAAATGTTCTCTATTTTGATTTTGAAGAAAATCGTTTGACAGGTGCAAGGTATGACCAAATATTCGTATTTGATACAAGAAGGATTCGCAATATTGTACATGATATGCTATAATTAAACTTAATAGTCTTTGATTATAATGAAAAAGGGTAAATGGGTTAACAGTATAGATTTTTTAGAAGAGTAAGAGTAGTGTTGAACTAAAGAAATCAAAATTATGGACACCAATAAGTGACAGTAGTAATAAGATTTAAGAGGCAGCATATTTGTGAAACACTTTGTAATAATTATTTTGTTACCACTAAAAACGTATCAGAACATATTCAATATTAAAGCATAAAGTAAGATTTATTTAATCAAATTGTGAACATTATTGAGGTTCGTTTATCAAACGTATATGTCTATCAGAAATATAGTAGAGGAAAACCGGAGTAGAATGCGTCATATTGACAAATCTATTGAAATAATATCCCCCAATTTTTGGTGGGATTGCACTTTGTAAGCTAAAAATTTCGTCATTTGCAGTTTCAATCGAATTCTAATAAAATAATATATATATATATATATATATATATATATTATATATATATATATATATATATATATATATATGTTAACAACCTTATAAAAAATACAATCTTTCATATATTTCCTGTTGTCCACTGACTGTCAATTTCTTACACAACACCTTTGGAGGATTGTCAAATAAAGTAGTAATAAAATAATTAAATTGACAACAAAAAGTCACAGAATAATTAATAAGAAACTTACTGCTACTTGTCCGAAAAATCAATACTGTCTACTACATTGACTATTTTACTACTGAACAATAAACAACGCTTGATGCTGAACTATCAAAGACATGATTTAACAGCAGGTAAGGCTTTTCCATATATAATTACTCAATAGTTTGACCTTTTTCGAAGGAAAAATATCTTCAATAAAAATATATTTCGTTGTAGACCTAAGTACCTATAACTTACCATAACAAATTAGTAAATGCATTGACTTTCTTTATATTTTAAATACGCATCGTTAACATATCAATGACATACTAAAGGGGTTAAAGTTAAAGGTTAAAGTCAGTTACCTTGTTATAAAGCTATGAACACAAAAAAGTAACTAACTGATTCCCTACCTAAAAATAATTGAAAGATTCGGCCTTTAAATATATTCAAATATGTAGTTATAAATTTTAACATGAAAAAATAAATCCCTTTAAAAATATTAACATTATATGAAATATAATTAATATTAAATGTAATATTAAAACATTAGTTAATACCTACATTTTTCAAAAATATTTTTTGTTCTGTGAGTGACTGATAAATTTCATTCTAGCATTTTGCAGTTAACGATTTTAGCTCGTAAGCAGAAAATGAAATCAACCAACTCAAAAGTTAGTACTTTTAGTTAGTACTTTTACTTTTCCAAATACCTACAAAACATAATTACATATTAATAAACTTTCAACCAAAATCTTAATATTCAATACAAATTTATTAACTTAAATGAAACACATAGTAATCAATGACTATTTCATCTGTATGGAAAATATAAAGAAATATAATGCACCTGATTATCCTGTGTTAATTAATGATAAATAAATAATATTCACATTTGTTAGGACAAACTTTTCGCAGTGAATGAGCTGAAATCTTGAACTTTACACATTGAATTTACAAGTTACCTTTACCATCGTGCTATAATAATCTTACGTCAAACAATATTCTGAAATATCAAAATGCAAATGAAGGCGCTACATCAAAGATACATCTCGCGTCTACAAATCTACTATTACGTATCAAATACAAAAATAAGTGTTCGAGAGGACAATCTATTGTGGGAACAGCAACTTGAAGGTTCCCGACCATAAACAATATATATATATATATAGTCTTGCGTACAAAAGAATGACACATCGAAGAGAGTATTTAAAGACTGCTCGTTTGGTTTTCTGTGTATCTTTCTCCCTGTCGCTGCTGCCTTATTTTCCTTGCTCATAAGAATATGAACATAATTCCTGTGCGTATGACCTGGTTTTTATAAATTCAATACATTATTCTTCTTACAATTTTGTTAGTCCGCTGAATTTTTCTATACTGGAACATGGAGTAAACCAAAAAAATTGGTCTACTCTATGATGATGACAGTTTCGCTATTGATACGTGCATTGAGTGAAAACAGGAAGGTTTGGTGTTAGGGTACAAAACTTTGTGTTTATAAGTCTGCATTTTTTTGTCCCTTTATTTGTTTTTCTTTGTTCTGCTATAATATTTATTTTCGATCTATTTAAAACTAGCATGAATGTTGGTCTTCATTGATTACCAAACACTTCCTAATTTCTTATAAAATCATTGTCTGCTATTAAAACGACTTGTTGAACATAACACACCTTTTAGTGCATAGAGATATTTGCATTATTTGGTACACTTGCCTTTAATATATAAATGAAACAAGCTAATTAATTTTTTCCGACACTATCTCAACTCTTACGACAAACTTGTTTAGGTACTTTACTTAAACATTAAAATGTTCAATAAACTACAACAGGTTCATTTTCTTATAACTTAGTTTGTTTCAGTAAAAAAATTAATTCTGTCGTCATCTGGCGCATTTTCTATTTAGTGTTTTCTTATATTGCGATTATTTATTCAACTTCATTGTCATTTGAAGACTCTTCCCATCCAGTTAGAATTCCGATATTCTTGCTCCTGCTTGATACATGAAGGGAATAGACCTTTTTTGTATTCGATAGATTTTATACAGTAGAGTGGTCTGGCAGCAATCATAAAATACTTATTCGGCAAATCTCTATTGGTCCCCTTGTTTACTTTTTTAAATTATTATGTTGTCTAACTCGTGAATGGAATACTTGTTTTACTACTTGTAATTGTAGTGTTGTGAAGAATTTATAAAAGTTACTTATTCTTACTTGCTTGTATTAACATTATAAGCTCATCCAGTTAGTATTTAAAAGTACTGCGTCCAACAGTAACACGTCACCTCCTTGAAGTCTCCTGCTCAACTACTTCCATTACTTTTCTTTTAGTCCATAGTTTTTTGCAATTTTGTAGCCTTAGTGTTTTTTTCTTCATAGACAGATTTATTAACATAGACTGAGCTTGCTAGCAAGTTTTAAGGACGACAAAATGTTTGGCGTCGTTCTTGCCATCTCTCTCTAGCCCAATCGATAATTACATAAAGGAGATTCCCAATAGAAATAGAATTAACTGTGAACTCGGTAAGTATGACTAAATTGAAATGAACAAGGGCAAACATGGTCTCGTCACTTAACTGCATCAACGACTTCGTCTATGTTAAGATATATGCCTATGGTTTTCAGCTACTCTCCTGCAGCGGTATTCTGTCTTTAACGCTATATCATTACGACAGAACGCAAAATTATTAAATCTCCAACTCGCTTCTTGCATTATCTTGACATAGATTTTGTTGGTAATGACCAGCTTCCACTAATGCTGACGGTTTGAAAGCTTCTCACGGTATCAGCGATCTCGATAGTTGACTGTACTAACACTCGTTTACCGAAGGATTTTTCTAACCAACGGAATTATTGGCAACTGGTCTCTAAGAAAAAAACCTATTACGTTCCGTTCCGTTTCGAACAAGTTACAGAATTCCACTGTTACTCTAGATCTAGGGATGCATCATATGGGAATATATCCATATATTCTGCATGATTTACATATTATCTATATATAAATAGGCAAAGACAAAGCGGTTAGGTACCATTTTCCCCTCTGTCTCTCAACCGATTTATTTTATTTTTGTTTTGTAGCAATTGAGGACCTTCAGCGCAGAACGCTAAAATTTATTTATAATATTGGTTCATTCATTAGATAAAATATAATAAAAAACATTATTTACGCCCATACTGCCAATGCCAAACAGATAACTGTAACAGTGTCGCCAGATTGCTTGGCAACAAAATCGTATGATGGATTGACTCGAATGTGAAAGACGAATTAAATTATAATAAAAAGTAACAAATTTTGATCCGTTCCTAAAGCATGAATCTTCATGCTGTTGAAATAGAACACAGGGAATTTTTATTTATATTAAACAATAATGTCCATTCATTGGGCTCTCGCAAGTTTGCAACTTTCGTTGCTTTGTATACATGATTTGTCAACTAAAATAAGAATTATGTTGCAATTGAATTATTTATTTCTGACAATATTTTATTAAATTTAATGTTCAATTTAAAGATTTTTTTAATTTTTACCCTACAAATATCATAAAATTTGAAAAAGAATACAAAAAATATGAATTAATGCACTGATTGTAATATTCAAGACAAATAGTTAGATCTGGCAGCCCTGAATTCACGGCTATCTTTGATGTAGCGCCTTCATTTGCATTTTGACATTTCAGAATATTGTTTGGCGTAAAATTATTATAGCACGATGGTAAAGGTAACTTGTAAATTCAATGTGTAAAGTTCAAGATTTCAGCTTCATTCACTGCGAAAAGTTTTTAACAAATGTGAATATTATTTGTTTATCATTAATTAACATCAGGATATCATCAGGTGCATTATATTTTTTTATATTTTCCATACAATAAGAAATAGTCATTGATTACTATGTGTTTCATTTAAGTTAATAAATTTGTATTGAATATTAAGATTTTGGTTGAAAGTTTATTAATATGTAATTATGTTTTGTAGTTATTTGGAAAAGTAAAAGTAGGTATAACACCTTCATACTAACTTTTGAGTTGGTTGATTTCATTTTCTGCTTACGAGCTAAAATCGTTAACTGTAAAATGCTAGAATGAAATTTATCAGTCACTCACAGATCAAAAAATATTTTTGAAAAATGTAGGTATTAACTAATGTTTTAAATATTACATTTAATATTAATTTATTATTTCATATAATGTTAATATTTTTAAAGGGATTTATTTTTTCATGTTAAAATTTATAACTACATATTTGAATATATTTAAAGGCCGAAACTTTCAATTATTTTTAGGTAGGGAATCAGTTAGTTACTTTTTTGTGTTCATAGCTTTATAACAAGGTAACTGACTTTAACCTTTAACCCCTTTAACATGTCATTGATATTTTAACGATGCGTATTTAAAATATAAAGAAAGTCAATGCATTTACTAATTTGTTATGGTAGGTTATAGGTACTTACGTCTACAACGAAATATATTTTTATTGAAGATATTTTTCCTTCGAAAAAGGTCAAACTATTGAGTAATTATATATGGAAAAGCCTTACCTGCTGTTAAATCATGTCTTTGATAGTTCAGCATCAAGCGTTGTTTATTGTTCAGTAGTAAAATAGTCAATGTAGTAGACAGTATTGATTTTTCGGACAAGTAGCAGTAAGTTTCGCATTAATTATTCTGTGACTTTTTGTTGTCAATTTAATTATTTTATTACTACTTTATTTGACAATCCTCCAAAGGTGTTGTGTAAGAAATTGACAGTCAGTGGACAACAGGAAATATATGAAAGATTGTATTTCTTATAAGGTTGTTAACATATATATATTTTTATTTTAGAACTCGATTGAAACTGCAAATGACGAAAACTTTTAGCTTACAAAGTGCAATCCCACCAAAAATTGGGGGATATTATTTCAATAGATTTGTCAATATGACGCATTCTACTCCGGTTTTTCCTCTTCTATATTTCTGATAGACATATACGTTTGATAAACGAACCTCAATAATGTTCACAATTTGATTAAATAAATCTTAATTTATGCTTTAATATTGAATATGTTCTGATACGTTTTTAGAGGTAACAAAATAATTATTACAAAGTTTTTCACAAATATGCTGCCTCTTAAATCTTATTACTACTGTCACTTATTGGTGTCCATAATTTTGATTTCTTTAGATCAACACTACTCTTACTCTTCTAAAAAATCTATCCTGTTAACCCTTTTACCCTTTTTCATTATAATCAAAGACTATTAAGTTTAATTATAGCATATCTTGTACAATATTGCGAATCCTTCTTGTATCAAATACGAATATTTGGTCATACCTTGCACCTGTCAAACGATTTTCTTCAAAATCAAAATAGAGAACATTTACCTGCGGAATTATGTTACTTAGAACTCACCCCTAGGGATGACTATGCAATATCATGATTATACCTTTATTCAATACTGTGCCGGAGGTATTCCTTTGTGAGCTCGTTCACATTTTTAACCGGCTTCGTGTTGCTTATGGTGCCGGTTTGAACATGGATGCAAATTAAATGTCACATAATTAAAGTCAAATCAGACAGGTGGTTACTGTTTTCACAAATTGGGTATTTACCTTTTTGCACTTTTTCTCGGAAGTCAGAAAAATTATCAAAATTGTCTTATTGATTAACAGTTTGATGTTCAAGAATCCAGATAAGTTGCACAAAAGTGAAAATTGTAATTGCTTTGTGTTTTAATTACGTATGTCGAGCTCTCCGTTAACTTTAGAATATGTGAAAAACTAATGTTTGTCACGGGCTGTCCCTTTTTTCTTCAAGAATCTAGTCCCTTTTCAATGGAACTACATAGCCGATAGTTTCATTATTTTTATAGGTTTTTGAAGTGACCTCCGTCCGGAACGTAAGCTATCTCACCATTTTCGCAACCATCAAAAATGTGAGATAAAAATTATTTGATGCAGGGATTTTTTAGGAATTTTATACCCTAACTATGTACCCAGCGTATTCTCACGTTAATCGCTCACAGAGTGCTCATTAATCTATGGACAGAATAAAAGGCCTGTACTTTATCATTTAACATTCAATTGAGATCTCTTTGCGTGGTGTCTTCTATTACAATTCCGCGTAGTTTTCACAGATTCAATCTGTATTATATTGATATATATTTAAGTAACAGCTTAAAAATATATGATTTTATATATAAACTTGTAGAAATTGTGGCAGTGGGATGAAATATGATGCTTCATTTCCAGTTTTTCTCTAGTTAATCTAAAAGAAAACACAAACAACGCCACAAAGAAAGGCCAACAATGGATCACCAGCTTTTAGGTATTGTAATAAAACATGATTCGGCTATATGAATCCATGTATAAGAAGATAAATTATTTATATACTTCATTAATTGTAGAACATAATTTAATATTATTCAAATTAGTTTCTAGTTTGTTTTATTAAAATTACGGGTTTAAGGGATTATTAAATTACCAGACATAAAATCATGTCATCATACTCATATAGGTAGTTATCCACAATTTTGCTAGTGACACCTCTATACTCTATACAGCAGCCATATTTAATTATTTTCTTGGTTTCAGGTGTCGCCAACATTATGGATGTTACCCCCTTGATATTATTTTCTCGTGCGTTTTAATACTCGCTTATTTTTTAAAATAAATATTTGCTATTAGTTTTGATTGTCATTATGTTAGTTATTTTTTAATAATATCATATTAATAATAAAAAAGCTGGTTTGTAGATAGTTTTTGTAGTTTTTTTCTCATTCCATACCATGGGAGGTCTGACATTTGGAATTTATAGTGACGTTATTTTATTTTCCGTATTCCTCTCAGCAAACCTTTCATTGGATATCCATATCATGGGCGTGTATAGAACATATAATTCGTCCGCCACTTTGACAGTCCGACATGTCGGATTAGGAATAAACTTCACGAGACGAGAGGAGATGCAGAAATGGACGGATCCCGTCAACGTATAGAAAAAAAAAAGAATCATCTCGAACTCGTCTCGGTCTCGACTCGATTAGATGAGACTCTTGAACATTTGTAGGGTTCCGTATGTACAATATACGGATACCCTTACAATATCATTCCAGATTTTCCCCGCTTTCCCATCACGGCAAATTTCTCCTAAACTACGAGAAAGGTTAAAATCTGGTATCAGTGTATAGTTTTGTGACTCGATCTGGAGTATATATCGTAAATGAAGAAATTTCGATTTTAGGGATATTTATGGGTGGAAAACTAAAAAAATCCACTGCCCCCCCTTTTATCTCCGAAACTATAATCCGTAAAATTTTGAAAAAAATTAGAGAAATATAGTAACCTCACCTGAATTTTACCGGAAAAATAAACAGAAATCTCTACTATTAATTTTGAGGGGGAAATTATCGAATTAAATGGAAAATGTTAGTCTGAATCTGGTAGACAATGTCCCTCGTTCCTCGAAGTTTTCTTGGACTTCCATCGTCTTGAAAAGGTTGATCTCACAACGTTTCAATAGCTTTGTATCTGCTATCGTCATCAGGTGAATGATGGGAAATTCAGTTTATCCGTGGTGTTTATACCTTTAATCGGTCATGCGTCGCCGGTCATTGTTATTGGGTCTCATCCGGTCCAATCAGCGTCGTCGTATCTGGCGGTTGGTTGTCGGTGATGCGTAGCGACAGTGGCCGAAGAAGTGGTTTCCAAATGTTTTTAATTTGGACGTTGGGCTTTCGCTAATTATATTCTCGTTCGAGATTATATATGCTGTCTCTATAAATTTTCTATTATACCAATGCTCCTCCTTGTGAATTACCCTTGCCTGGTCCCAGTTGATGTTGTGGTGTTCGGTCCACGCGTGGTTAGCTAGCCCTGACTTCGTCAGCTCCGCCCTTTGAGTAACTGTGCGGTGTTCCTTAACCCTTGTGTCCAGCGGTCGCTTTGTCTCTCCAACGTAAAGATTGCCACATTCACAAGGTATACTGTATATGCAGTTATTTGGTATTGCTGGAGCGTCCGGCCTCGTTCTTGTAATCATGCTCCTTAGAGTGTTGCTGCTTTTGAAAATCATTCTGATTCCAAATCTGTGTGCAATTCGTCTAAGTTTCTCCGACAAGCCTTTAGTATACGGTAATAATTGTGTTGCTATCGTGGTTTCCTCTTCCTGCCTAGGTGGTTTGTCCAGTTCTTCAAACGCCTTGTTAATGATGGTTTCCGGGTATCCATTCGCCAAAAGGTCTTTTCTAAGTTTCACTTGTTCTTCTTTGAGGACTTCTGGCGTACTACAAATATGTTTGGCTCTATGGATAAGAATTTGGATGATGTCAGTTTTCGTTGTTGATGGGTGGTTAGAATTGTAATGTAGATACAGTCCTGTGTGGGTAGCCTTCCTGTAGACTGTTGTTTGGATTCCGGTCCTAGTCCTTTGACACTTTACATCTAGGAATGGTAGGCACCCACCTTCTTCCATCTGCATAGTGAATCTAATGGATGGTTGGCATCGGTTTATGTGCTCCAGGAATGCCTGTAGTTGTGTCTCTCCGTGTTGCCAAATGATGAAGGTGTCATCAACATATCTCAACCATAGCTTGGGCTGCTTCTCGTATCTCTTCAGTGCATGTTCTTCGAACCACTCCATGTAGATGTTGGCGACGGTTGGCGAAAACGGGGAGCCCATAGGCAATCCATCTTCTTGCATGAAGAACCTGTCCTTCTCTTGAAAGTAGCAGTTCTTGAGGCAACATCCAAGTAAGTCCATGATTCAGTCTATTGGTAGCTCCGTCCTCTCCATCAAGGTTTCGTCTTTCAGTAAGTTTTTTCCGCACTATGTTGAGAGATTCGTCTAGTGGTACGTTCGTGAAGAGATTTTCAACGTCGAAACTTACTAAGCGATGTTCTGGTCCAAGCTCCATGGCACCGATGACTTCAACAAAATGTTTTGAATCCTTGACGTGCGATGATGTTTTGCCCTCCAAAGGTTAACCATCATCGTTGAAGAAATTCCAACTCCTGAGGACGCGGAAGAAAGGTTTCAAGAAATCAGTGCACACACGAGGAGGAATTTTGATAGTGCTGCTGTTGGCGAGTTGCGTGAACTAACTAATCGGTCTGAGGGTCTAGGAACTCCAGCCTTGTGTGGAAGAATTTCGATGAAAGTCCTGGAAAACATAACACATCAAACAAAACATCAACGAATCCGAAGGAGAATAGACGACAATCTATCATCATTCTACCAGACAAAGGAAATGCCACCATCCTGATCGACAGAACGGAGTACAACAAGGTTTGCGGAAACAACACTCTCAAGATCATGCTGAATACATCCACCCCAGACAAGGAGAAAATTGACGCGTCAATTTTCTCCAGACCGATTGTCTCGGGTGGAAAAACATCACGCCGTCAGGATTCAACATGTTGAAGTCATCGGTGCCATGGAGTTGGACCAGGACATCGCTTAATAAGTTTCGACGTTGAGAACGTACCACTAGACGAATCTTTCAACATAGAAAGAAACTTACTGACGAAATCTTGATGGAGAGGACGGAGCTATAGACTGATCATGGACCTTGTGTTGCCTCAAGAACTGCTACTTTCAAGAGAAGGACAGGTTCTTCATGCAAGAAGATCGGATCGCCAACCGTAGCCATATACATGGAGTGGTTCGAAAAACATGCACTGAGAGATACAGAAGCAGCCCAGCTATGGTTGAGATATCAGAATGGCAACAAGGAGGGACATAACTACAGGCATTCCTAAAAACCGATGCAACCGTCCAAGATTCACTCATGGAGATGGAAGAAGGTGGGTGCCTACCATTCCTAGATGTAAAGTGTCAAGGACTAGGACCGAATCCAAACAACAGTCTACATGAAGGCCCACACAGGACTGTATCTACATTATAATTCTAACCACCCATCAACAACGAAAACTGACATCATCCAAATCTTATCCATAGAGCCAAAAATATTTGTAGTACGCCAGAAGTCCTCAAAGAAGAACAGTGAAACAGTAATGGATACCCGGAAACCATCCTTGTGAATGTGGCAATCTTTACATTGGAGAGACAAAGCGACCGCTGGACATAAGTGTTAAGGAACACCGCACAGCTACTCAAAGGGCGGAGCTGACGAAGTCTGGGCTAGCTAACCACGCGTGAACCGAACACCACAACATCAACTGGGACCAGGCAAGGATAATTCACAAGGAGGAGCATTGGTATAATAGAAAATTTATAGAGACAGCATATATAATCTCGAACGAGAATATAATTAGCGAGCCCAACGTCCAAATTAAAAACATTTGGAAACCACTTCTTCGGCCACTGTCGTTACGCACCACCGACAACCAACTGCCAGATACGACGACGCTGATAGGACCGATGAGATAATGACATGACCGGCGACGCATGATGAATACCAGGGATAACCCTTATTATGGGTAAAACAAATATAAACGTTTTATTCATATTTTTTACTAATATATTATTTTAAAAAAATACCCTACTCTATCTCCGAAATTATAAGCCGTAAAATTTTGAAAAAAATTAGAGATATAGAGCTTCACCTGATTTTTACCGGAAAATAAGGAAAAACCCCAAATATTAATTTTGGGCACAAATTACAGAATTAAATGAAAAATATAAAATTAAAATTGTTTCTAACGCATCACGTAATACATCAAATCAAAGGGCTCATTATGACAAATACAAATATCTTTTTCATATTTTATTATAAAATAAGTTATTTAAAAGATATTAACAAAAATATAAAAAAATTGTACACATTCCCCCCCTTTATCTCCGAAACTATAAGACGTGAAAATTGGAAAAAAATTAGCGATATACCTCACGTGAACTTTCCTGGAAAAATAAGGAGAAACCCTTAATATTAATTTTAGGGGGCAAATTACAGCATTAAATGGAAAACATAAAATTAAAATTGTTTGGGAAGGCATTATATAATATAACAAATTAAAGGATCATTATGACGAATACAAATATATTTTTTCATGTTTTTTAAATTAAAATTTTAAAATATATTAACAAAAATTACCCATTCCACATTTATTGCCCAAGCTATAAGACCTAAAATTTGTTTTTACAGGAAAAATACGAAAAAATGTCCAATGTTAATTTTGGGGGCCGAATCATAGAATTAAACACATAAAATAAAAAATATTTTTTAACGCATCATGCAATACCTTAACTGAAAGGGCTCATTATGAGAAATACAAATAGATATTTTTCAAATTTTTAAAACTAATTGTTTACAAGATTTTAACAAAAATATATAAAAAATTCTCTTTTCCCGCTTTATTTCCGAAACCATACTAACCAAAATTTAAAAATTAATTAGAGGTACAAGGCTCACTTGAAATTTATAATGAAAATTAGTAGAAAACCCCATTATTTATTTCGGGGACAAATTATAGAATTAAATAGGAAATAAAAATTAACTTTTGAAACGCATCATGTAATATATCAAATAAAAGGCTCATTATGTGAGTTACAAATATATCATATTTTTAAATCATTTGTTTAAAAGATATTAACAAAAATATTAAACATCCACATAATATTATCTAAAATTTGGAAAATATATTTTATTTGTATTTTTAAATAATTTGTCTAAAAGATTTAATAATTTATTATTTAAAACTTGATCTATTTCCCTCTTTATCTTCCAATCTACAGTGCCTAGAATTCAAACCAAGATTATAAAAGGCTTCCCTGAATGTTTATTAGTAAAACTCTTATGTTAATTTTGGGGACCAAATTAAAAAATTAAATATATATTTTTATCAAAATCAAGCGAATCATATACCAGATAAAATAAAAAGTCTATGTGCGGAAAATATCTGTATATTTCTTATAAATCTAAAACCATTATTTTAAAAGATATTAGGATAAATTTAATTAATTCCTTGCTTTTCTGAAACTGGAATATTAGGATCTTGAAGGTTGTACGGAACCCTTAGTGTGTGAGTCCACCTCGCACTTGACCAAATTATTTTTTCACAGGGGAGTATACAAGTAAAAATACTTATTTCATTTTTAACAATTTAATCTTTTATTAGGTATCTTCATTTTTTAATACATCGAAATTATTTTTCGTTGCAAATAAATGTTTGAGAGAGTTAGACAAAAACACTATTATTATATTATTTTATCAACGGTATCAATAGTATCTATAGGACAGTTCGATTAGTATTTATATTTTTCTATAGTTGTGTTAGCCAATAAAGCAAGAGTTGCTGCTAGTAAAAGCGGCCTAGTTCTGTGCAGGATTTAAACTAGGCTATTCAAAGTCCTCTTGCTTTCCTTACCTAAGGTTCAACGTGGAAAGGCAACCATACTGACTTAAATTATTTTCGTTTATACTCGCACTAAGTTGCTAGATAATGGAAAAATATTCATATTGTTATAGAATTGGTTCTACGCTGCTTAAAAAAATTAAGAAACCTTCTAAATTAATCATTTCGATAAAAACAACGTAAACATAAAGTCGGCTAAAATAATAAAAACACAAGGTCGACTGGAACTTTTGAAAAAGTTCCTGAAAAACGCTCCGACAACAAAGAAATAACCATGGAAATTCGGATATATTCCACTCTAATTATAAAAGACGACGATATTATAAATTGGACAGTTAGTAGTTAATTGCGTTTATATTCGATTGAAACGACAGAAGAAGTCAGCTGTAGTATTAGTCATTATTTTGTAAACAGTGAATTATTGGTTTTGATTGAAATAAAGACATTTAAAGTTAGTGTGCACATTTGTGAATTGAACCAACGGAATCTAATGCAATTTGGTGTTAGAATTGTGCGATTAAGTGAAGTTAATTAAAGTGATTTATGGCTACAACTCGAGGAAAACATATCTCAGATCTTGGAAAAACGTGACAAAAAGGAGAAACCACATCAAGAGGATATCCAACAGTTAGTGACATCCTTTGATGAAAAATTTAAATTAAGTTAGAAAATCTTGTCACTAATGTAGATGAAAAACAACATGAATTTAATTGAGGGGTTATTTTCGAAATTTGAATTAACAAGACAAAATGAATTTAAAATATTAGAGGAAAAGAGACAAAATGAATTTAAAATATTGGAGAGACAGAGACAAAATGAATTTAAAATATTTGAAGAAAAACAGGAACAATCCGGAAACTTCAAGAGGATATCCAACAGTTAGTGACATCCTTTGATGAAAAATTTAAATTGAGTTAGAAAATCTTGTTAGTAACATAGATGAAAAACAACATGAATTTAATTGAGGGGTTATTTTCGAACTTTCAATTAACAAGACAAAATGAATTTAAAATATTAGAGGAAAACAGACAAAATCAATTTAAAATATTGGAGAGACAGAGACAAAATGAATTTAAAATATTTGAAGAAAAACTAAGGCAATTAGTCATTCAAGGTAACGAGCAGTTAACCAGAAAGTTGTTAGTATGTAATCAGACATAAAAGAGATAAACGATGACATAAAGATCCTAAAAAATACCTGGATACATGTCCGAACCGAGATATGATGTTCTCTGTTTCCTCAATGAGCATGTGTATTGACACGGCTCAGCGACTTCCGCAAAAATTGTAGCCAAATCCTCAAGCAGAAGTTCCAGTGGAACGGAACAAATTATTCATGGGCAGCTAGAAAGAAATTCTGAGTGCTGCGTTGGAATGGTGGAGCCCGTACATTCAGCTCATGAGTACTTAGTTGGATGGGCTGTAGTTAAAACCGGACGAAAAATAGCAATTAGAGTCTTGAATATGTCCAACAACGACATCCGAATTGCCAATAGTCAATAAATACCCAGCTTCGAGCCAATAGATACCTTCATCAATAGCGAAGAAGCGTAACAGACATCGGTGAAGAAGACAGGGCACAGTAAAGAGTTTCTACAACAGTTTGCTCGTCATTTGACTCACCTTACATGAGAGAAACAACAGAAAGCCAAACAAGTTATCGTAAATCACTGGCAAATTTTTAATAGTCCAGATGGTACCACCGGTCGTAAAAGCATCATACAGCACAGAATAGATACTTGGAAGGCTCAACCCATTAGAATACCACCATTGCGCCAACAACAGGCAGTCGAAGCAAACATCGAGTCCATGTTACAAAATGGTGTTATTGAGCCACCCATCAGCCCATGGTCTCCTTCCATTGGGCTAGTTAAGGAAAAGGATGGGACCACCCGATTTTGCGTAGATTACAGAAAATTGAACGAAGTTCCGAAGAAAGACAGCAATCCACTCCTACGAATCGTTGACACTCTGACTACACTAGCAGAGTCCCGTTACTTCTCCACACTATACCTAAAGAGAGGATATTGTCAGGTTGGATTAGATGAAAACGACAGAGAAAAAACAGCGTTCTACACCAGTAAAGGGCTGTTTCAGTGCACGGTCATGCCATTGAGTTATGTAATGCTCCCGCTACATTTGAGAGGCTAATGGAGTATATATTGAGTGGGTTGACAAGGAGAACACGGTTAGTATACTTCGACGACAATCTGGTCATGAGTCACACATTCGACGACCATGTGAAAAACCTGGGCGAAGTATTTTCCCGAATGAAAAATGTCAACCTGAAACTCAACCCGAAATGTGTTCGATGTTTCAAAAAGAAGTAGAGTTTTTTTCCCACGTGATTTCCGAGGCAGGAATCCGTACAAATGAAGCCTTTCGTGTTTGGCCGGTCCCAAGACACAAGCATCAACTACGAACTTCTTGTGTCTCTGTTCGTACTACAGGCAATTTGTTGCCATCCGACAGATTCGCATACAGACCAATGAAGCTTGGGCAACGAATCAATGCATCTAGGACCATACAGCTGACCCAGACATTGAACCAATCCTGTCACTCAAAACGAGAGGGACACCCAGGCAACGACGAGCTAGCTATATACTCTGGCGTCCTGAAATCGTTATGGGCCCAAGACCAGAGAATGGAATGTTAAAGAGAATTTGGCGTTGTAACCGAAGTTCACAATGGGATTACCGGAGGTAATCTGGGCATGAATAAGACATTATTTAATTAATTAAATTACTTCGAAGACGTCAGGGTTTGGTGTTAGAAATGTGGCACCTGTGCAGCCAGTAAGGGCTCGAAGACGTAGGCCAATGACAGAATGCAGTAAATACAATGTGAGCGTCCCATTTGACAAAAAAGAAATAACCATCGAAATTATGGTACATTCCACGCTAATTATAAAAAACGACGATTGTACACGTTGGGCAGTTAGTTGCGTTCATATTCGCGAGATTGAAAAAACAGAAGAAGTCAGCTGTAGTATTAGTCGTTATTTTCTAAACAGTGAATTATTTGTGTTTTGCTTGAAATAACGACATCGCTTTCAGAGTGTTTTTTTGGGAAAGAACCGTCCAGTTTATGTTAAAAAAATATATTTACATTGTATGAGCGTTAAATTACGTATTTTTAAGCTGGAATCTCTTAAATGTTATATGGAAATTTTATATAGGCTTTCATTCAGGTATGTAAATTTATCTGCTTGCTGAAAACGTTAAGGGGATTTATTATCAGTGGGAGAATTTAAGTATATTACATTCTGATCTCTCTAATTCCATTATCTACAAAAAGCAAACGAGAAACTGTTAATGACTTAACGGTATTATTCACTGAAGATAATTTCATTTTGATATTCTTCAATAAACTTTGGTAAACTGTCTGAAAACTTAATTATATTTTAGGGAGTTATATGAAACTAACCAGGTTTCATACGCCGTATAACAGAAAAGGGATTGTTGAAATCATTTCCGTACTTTCCCAACACGTAAATATTGCAGAATTAAGTTTGCCGGATAAACTTCCGCTTATGAACAACTTAATTCGGATTACGTGAAATAAGATTATACAGAAAATGTTTTCAGAGTGTTGTGATATAATCTTAGAAGGCATATAAGTACCACACTTAATTAATATTTTTTTGGAATATAAAATTATTTAGATGTTTTAAGTTTATTTCTAATTCATTTCTAAAAGAGGTCTTAAAATATCAAATATGTTCCTATTGGAATTTGTGTATTTCTAGTAAATTCCCTCTATACAAAATGTTCGAAACTATTACTTCTGGGTAGTTTATGAAGTATTTCAACCACAGAAATTTAATTTTGACTTGAGAAATTTTTTAACATGGAGCAAGCAAACCTGGAATTTCCAAACTTGGATATGTAGTAGTTTACTAGTGTTATTGACCTGTTCAACAGCAGTATTCTATAAGTCTGTATAATACAAATCTACGACAGAATGCATAATTATTAAATGTTTTGTGAATTCGAATTTTTTTGCATTATAGTGATATGGTTTGTTGGCAAAGACCAGCTACCAGTAATTCCGACGACTTCAAAATTTCTCTGCTAATCAGATAGCACTCGATTGGCGACGAAATTTTCAAACCGTTGAAACTGTTCGCTACTATCAAACCTATTACGGGTCGTCCGGTTTCGACCTTAACGAGTTATATAAACCATATGCTGTTAACATAATAGGTTTATTCGCTCATGCCCGTTGTCAATAATATCGACGAACCCAGTATTCGCACATCCACCTGCCAAGATTGCTAATTCGCGAATGATTCCTCAAACCGCTGGACTTATTGGCATGGGTGTTCACCAACAAACTGAATAATAGATCTGCTCAAGTCAAAAGATAACAAAAGCATCTTTCTCATTATATTTTCACATTTCCATACTTATGTGAAGATATTTAGACACAATTTTTGAAAGTGATTCATAGGGAAGTCTCAAACACCATACCAAAACTCTATATGTTTTAGCAAATATCATGTAAATTTGATTATTACTCTTTTAAATAGATGCTATGTTAAAAATACTTTATCAAAACAATGTTCATCATACAAACTTTAAAATTGTCAATATCTATTATTATATTGTCAAACATTTTAATTTTGCATTTTAGAATTGTGCCTTTTTCATAGTTTCTTTGCCATTGACAATGGACTCCCAAACCTTTGGAAATATACATAAATTTCTCCACTTGTGGTGTTATTTCCCAGAAAGTGCGTGAACATTGAAAAAATATGCCACAAGTATCCTTCAGAAAACAACTGATATTATCGAAACGTCGATATTCAACGTGCAAATATAGATATAATCGTCGATATTAGGTCTCTCTAATACATCGATACATCCATAATATAAACAAAAGAATTGAAAATCGATGTTCACACGTTTTCAATGACAAACAAATGACCACAAAGATTGAAATGTTTTGACATTTTGAGGAGATTTCAGAGATATTGACAAAATATCTTTTGAAATATTTTTATGAGACCTTACATAATTAGTGGACAAACTGTGTAACCTTTGGTGTGTCACGTTCAATATGTCCACGTCTGCTGCATGGCAAGCATCTATACATTAGCCGACGCCTCCGACTCACGAGCAAAATTACCTACTGTTACTGAGTGCACGGCAGCTGCGATTCGGTTCCACAGATCATCCAGAGTTATTAGTAGCTATGGGATGTAATCACAGAACCCCATAATAAGTAGTCACATGGAGTGAAATCAGGAGATCTCGGTGACCATAAGTGTAGACCCAGGTCTTCAGGCCCATTACCGCACGAACTCTACCGGCCGCGTCTGGAACTATCCTCTTTGTATTGGTATGAAGATGTATACAGATTATTCATTTTAGATATGTACTTTAATTACTATAAATTTTTTAAAATTGGTGAAACAATTATAATAACTCTGCAGTTCAAGTATAGTAAATGCTGCATGAGAAAGCTCATACAAGTCTTAACGATTCAAAAACGCCACTTTAAATTTAATTCAAAATCAACTAGTACTACTGTTCTGAATGCCGTCTGTGGTAATCAGCTGTCGCTTTTGGAGTACACAGGTTTTGGAAAAATATGTGGAACTTTTGGTCTTTTACAGATGTATTAACAAATAGTTTTGTACCCTAACATCAAACTTTTATTTTTACTTTTATTTTTACACTCAGTGGAGTGTTTTGATTAAATTAAAACCAATAAATCTGTATTGTTCCTTATTCACAACACCTGCAGGATTCACTATAAAAACGTGTTGGAAATCCTGCATGGAACAACAGGGTAATGCTTTATCGTAACCCACTTCTGAACTACGTCCGTCATAAGCTTTCACTAAAATGTAATACGATATATTTAAGTGCATAAAGTTTGTTAATATAATTGCTATTATTTCTAGAACATTTTAAATCAAAAATTCATTTATTTTAATTACTGATCTCTGAACTGGATTTGTGCTATTTTTTATTGACTGGAATTGGAACTTTGACGATATACGATTCCTGTAGGCGACCTTAAACAAGATTCGTTAAATTTATGGAGAAACTTCACTAGTATTACTTATCCAAAACCAAATTTCACTAATTTCAATGTATATCAAGGAAGGAACCGATTGAACGAGACACTTCTGTCAAAAATATTATTCATTATAACTTAGAAATAAAATATTATTTTAATATCGCTCTAGTAATTATTTGATCAAAAAATCATCAATGTTTTTTTCTTTGTATATCGATGTTAGCGCCAATGGTTTTCTAATATAGATCATTTCTGCGCTTTACTATTTCACAAAATTGCATCTGGTTTGCGGTCGTATCCGTCTTCTCTTATTCCAAGTTCGTCAGCTTATGATGACCAGTGGCACAAAATACAAATCTAATTATACTCCAATAGTAAATATGACAAGCTCGTCAATTTCTGGAAAGAGTGAAATAAATTAACTGTACCGGGTTTGCTGAAAATAAATTAAGAACATTAAGTTCAACAATCATATTAAGACCGTGTTTTTGAAAATGTAACCGGAATTAATTTTATTATTGCTTCTTGAAATATGGTCTGTTATGTCTCTTAAAAAGGTAAAATTATTTGAGCTGCCTCAATATTCTAAAAAAGGTGACATTCTTTGACATAAAAAGTGAAACACACTAGATTTTTATATGGTATTAGATACTTGTAAATAATTTCAAATTTTTGCTTTGATCGGTAGGTTCGATCAAAGCTATTATTATTTTCTAAGAAAACAATTCTCATGCTATCTTCATATTTTTCTATTAAGTCACTAGTTATTTCTCACACCATTTTGCCTATCTTTCCTATTTTCTTTAATAATTTGTTTATTAGTTTCTGTAGACGCGTGATGTACGACCGATATCTACAAATCTACTGTTATGTATCAAATACATAAATTAGTGTTCGAGAGGACATTCTATTGTGGGAAAACAATACCAGAAACAATATATGTATCATATATATTGTCTTGAGTGCAAACGAATGACACCTCGAATAGAGTAGTTTTTGAACAAGGTAACTTTCTGGTTTTCTTTTGTAGAACATATTGCTATTTTTTCTGTATTCTGTGTCAATATTTACTAGGTAAATATCTTATTGCATGCTCCCGCTTATTTATCTTTTTATTTATTGTTCGTTCTTTCCTTTGGGTTCTGTTTCTCAACCTTCCACTTTCCAATTTTTCTTGCTAATTTTTCTCCTCCTAGTACTTTATTCGTTCAACTGATAATTTTATTGTATTTATTTTTAAGTAGTAACTTTCTCTGCAACATGTTGCAATCTGTGATTACAGGTGTTTCAACTTTTCTTTATCTCTTCGGTTTCCATTTCATTATTGTGGACAAGTTTGAGTCAAACTGTTACTGAATAATAGTCCCTTAAATAAAAATAAATTATGGAAAGTCCAAAAAAACTACCAACAACAAGTTATATTGTCCATCAACTTCAAATTAACAACTATTACTTACTCATATCAGATAATACCTTTACCACACAAGATATCATGTAGGTCAGTTTATAAATTAGTACCAAACGACCACAAGATAAATAACAAGTCCATCTATGTATGTGAAACCGGAACTAAGAGTAGTAAAAATTTTCTCTAACGTTAGAATAGATATGTATTCCAAATGAATCAGTTTTGAGATAACACATGGAGAGAACTTGTAGCGAAATTATAAATCCTAATTTAGGTCTTTGCTTTGCAGGCAAAATTTGCAAACTAAATTATATGTATAATGTTTATCGTAAATTGAAGAACTCATGTATATTTTGGTGTATTTTTGAGTAAACAGCTAGATCCTACTCGACCTCAATGAACCTTAAAAAGGTTTATTATACGTGATATTTGGATCAATTGGAGCTATATGGGAAAAAGACATTACTATGAAGATGCACCAACAAGAAAAGATTTCAGACATTTATTTCCGTTGGAAATAATTTCTTAGAAAACAGAACATATACCAAAGACTTGAAAGAGTTGCTCCACATCCGATATTGGCCTCTGTTTCAATATCAGATTGTATTTCTTTTTTATTCACCGTAGATCTTCAGAAATATAAATTAAATATTTTTTCATTTTCTTGTTGCCTTTGTCATCATTAAATGACTCGTCTGGAGGTAATCTGAAAAATACATTTGTTACATATTCAAATTTCAATATTAAAATTCTGTTGGTATCAGAATTAAGCACAATTATTAGACAATATATTTATTCGTTTTCTGATAACTAAAAATACAACAAGCAACACATTATTATAATCAGCATATTTTCATGTAGCACTTGAAGTAGTAACAAGAACAAAAATAAAATTGCTTGGAGGAGATATTAATATTACCAGAATTATGGCAAATAACAATGAAGTAATATTTGACGCAGACTGCGCCAAACTTCAGAAATGATCTCTAAAAGAAAACACATATTTTGTTTTTAAATTATAACCCATAATTCTGAACGTTATTTGTTTTATACTACCTATATACTTCCCACTTTCTCACATGCGAAGGGATCTATTTCAGACGGATAGTTACATGAAATGGGCTGTGATAAAGAATGGTTTTGTGAACAATGTTAAAAACGGCAGGTAAATAACGATTTATAAGGGACATCATATATCATAGTTTTCACGTTTCATACACTGTGATTAATTTCAAAAACTTCATTAGAAGCTTTTACAATAACAAATGAGATGCTTGTGAAATAATTATATATATTCGCGTAGATAATGTACAATAGTTGTGATTGAACGATATCTTCTCTAGACTTGAGATATGATATGATTAAAAAATAGTAGTTTCTATCTAAATTATAGGGTAGGAACAAATTATGGTAAATGAAATAGTTAAAAACATTCCGGGCAGGAAGTAATCGTAAGTTTGTTGGACCTAGAATTGGCCTTAACACGAAAATGGAAATATTGAAATTCACCGGGAAAACGCCCAGCAGTACTATAGATGAAAATATAGTCTGACAGAAAATTTCGAACAATATAAAGAGAAAGAAAATCTACAAAGCAAGTCGTTTTCCGCAGTGACATCACCACGATTGATCACATACACATATACTCTAAGCAAAGTTATATATCGACCCAAAGAATATTTAATACCACATAAGATAGAAACCCATTATCGACACGTTACGCCAAGGCTATGGCATTCCACGCCATGCGGCAAATGTGAATGATTATATTCTTCCATTTATTTACATATGCTGCGTACACACTTGACCGATGCGATGACACTCTAGGGCACACCACTTGTGACGATTTAAAATGTTCAGATGTTGCAACTCGTGTTAATGTTCCCATTCTTCTTCTCTAGCCCCGCAAGAGTCTATTTCTCTTTTATGTCATTGGTATTTTGTTTTTTGTTTTGGTATACGGAAACAAGGCAACATGAACTAGAACTGTTGAAACAAAATGTGTCAAATAAAAGTTATTGAATTATAATATTTCGAACATACTTCAGTTATTTAATATTCTGGCAACATATGACAAGGTCACATTAATTATAACATGATAAATTACAGAAACACCAATCGTGTACAAATATATTAAATACACGGAGAATTCGCAATTAATACACGATCACAGGGGTGTCATCAGTCTACATGTCACCTCGCCCATTCTCCCGTGTTTACGAGCGACCTTCTGTTATGAGGCTTTCGCTTCAGAAAATTGAATCAATCTCTTCAATAATAACTATTTATACTTGAAAAGACAACCCTAATAATTTATATTTAAAAAAAGGACCGACTTCAGCTGACTTAAAATAAAAACCGTTTAAAAACCGTATACATCACTATTTTCCGGCATATCTTCTTTTTTATCTGATTTAAGGTATAATTCAATTGAAAATTTTACCGTATTCTTATCTCTCTCTTTTTCTCTCCTCTCTTTTTTTTCCTCTCAAATTTATATTCTATATTTTCCAAGTGTATTTTACCTTTTTTATTTGTTTTATTATTTGGACCACTTTCTATAAGTGTAACTCTAATTTACTGTATATTGCATCCACACTGTATATGCTTCTGTGTATTGGTCATCTCCTATATAACTTATAGGTCTATCATTATCTGAATCACCCTGTACAACTATAATTCAACTTAACACAATATTACGACGGTTCTGATAGATTTAAAACCACCCTGTATAAATATAAACCCTCTCTACACTATTATTCCTGTATACCAATGCTTTTACTTCGTCCAATATGTTTAGTATTTTATTTATGCAATTGCTCATGGTCTACCTTATATAACGAACGATTTATGCAGCTGCTTCAAAATTTTCTTGAACCCATGTCTATAATTATACCCTTTCCTACGTCCTATAATTCAAATATTAGCTTACGCTTATATAACAATTTGTTGATACACCCTGAATCACAAAAAATTTATCCCAGCCTTACTTCAAACACCTTGTATAACACTACGTATGTTCCATACTATATAACTTTTTTAAACAGCCCTATATAACTGGAATTCTACTCCACCTTATATTTCATCCATCCTGTATATTCAACTGCGTCTGACAATTTTATATGGTCTTTTATATGGCTGCAATTATTCTTCGTCCTATAACGTAAATATCCACTCTGTATAACTATAGTTTTGCTCCACTCCTATTTCAACCACCTTGTATACCCAACTACTTATGTGCTACACAATACAATATTTTTAGAACCACCCTGTATAACTAATTGAATTCCAACTTCTATTTCAAGCATCCTATGTATAAAACTGCTTATGTACCACCTAATATCACATGCCTCATGAAACCCCTGTACGATATACTTTCATGGCATATCTTGACCTTTAAAATATTTATGATGAAATTTTGACATTTACCATGATGTTTCCAGTTTTTTGCATATATTTTTCCGGTTTTCAGAAAAATGGTATGTGTTACGTTATACAAAAATATACGGAATCAAGCTGAAACATATCGTTGTAGAATACAATTTATAATATTCAAATTTCTTAAGCTGTTTTAGAGAACACAGTGAAGATTCGTTGAAATACACTGAGAACTAGTCCCTTATTTAAGTTTTTTTATTTTCTGGGAAACCATAAATCTCTCATGATACAGACACTTTTTAAATCATCATAATTGCCGAAGCCTGAATAATCGCTCGTCTTACACAACAAATAAGTTGCAGACGAATTGATAACCTAATCCTGTTTGGAAGTCGGAATAAAATATTTGATAATTCATTAACTTGTCAGTTGAAGCTTATGCCAGATGAATTGTGAGCTACCAAAAATTAATATCCTAGGTTTGGTTTCAATTGCAAATTCTAATTATATTTCGATAATACCACAAATCATACATATAGTAGGTATGCCACAAAACAATAATTTTTGTTTATGCACCCTATAGAGGTAGCCTGCAATGCACAAATGTCGTGCCAAGGATAGAAAGAGGGGGCAAAAGAGAGAGAAATCAATCGATTGGTAGGTGCAGCCAATCAGTACATTGGATGCAGTTCCTAATCGAGTGAAATAGCCTCTTACCCTCTACATTGCCCTATCTTTCTAGACTTGGCAGGATATGTATGCACTGCAGGCTATGTCTAGGAAGTAGACGCTCTAAGTTATGCACTTAAACTCAGAAGATACTGAACAGATTTTGCTGAATCTTTTTTGTTGCAAAGCATATGGTTTCCCTAAAAATCTGATATACAATTTATCTTCCTACATTGACAGAAACAGTAGATATAGCGAAAAAACTTCTACGATGTTGGGTAAAATAATTACTCTATTGGTTCTACCGCACGCACCAAAAGTCAGATACTTGCATTAGCTTAGTTTTTGTACAAAATTCGGAAGATGCCAATGTAACTAATATTTTGAAAAAATTCAACTGATATATCAAGCGTAATTTCACACGGTGTTCCATATATAGGATAGGTGAGACATAGCGCCGAGTAAAATTACATGAGTTAAAAAATCCTAAAGACAGTTAGTTATATGACGTGGCACATAAGCAGCTGCATATATACCTACAATGTGGTTGAAATAAGGGGGAGTGGAATTCGTTATTCGGGGTGGTTCAAAAAGTTATATTGGGTTGGATATAAATAGTTGCATATACTAAGTGGCTGAAAAACGGTTGGTGTGGAATTATTTTATACAGGGTAAATAACAAAATACAGTAGCCCATAAAGATTTTGAATATTTAAAATCTTTTTCGGAGTATGATTATTATAGGTATAAAATGAGTTGAAAAAAATGTTAGAAATAATTATTTATTCAGAATGGTTAAAATATAAGTGGGAATAGAATTATAAGTATACAGAGTGGTGCAAAATGTTATATTGGGTAGCGAATAAATAGTTGCCTATACAGGGTGGTTGAAATTTAGAGTGGAGTAGAATAATAGGATGTATCACAAATGGTAGAAGAATGTTATAAAGGGTAGGACATGGGCAGTTGCATATATAAAACACCTGAAATGTGGGGCGAAGTAAAATTATAGTTATACAATGGATTCAAATATTTTTAGAAAAAAAACTGTTTGTAAAGGGTGCTTTAAATATAGTGTGTAAAGAAATTATACTCTACACTGTGGTTAAAAAACATAAGGAAAAATGAATCCTCATAGGCCTTAAGGAGTTGGACAGATAGGAGCAAAATTCTAGTTAAACATTTAAAAAAATATTATATTGGGTAGCCAATAAGCAGTTGCATATACAGGATGGTTGAAATATTTTCTATAAATAGACAGTCTGGTCCAAAATATCACACAATTAAGTTATATTGGGTCACCAATAAGCAGAAGTAAATACAGGCTGGTTGTAATATAAGTTGCTAGGTTGGCTCACAAGTAATTTCAGTTTGCGTGTAATATATTGAGTATTGGTGGATTTGTAGTTACACAGGGTCACAAAAAATAAGTTATATTGGGTGACCCATAAGTAACTGCATATACCGGATTGTTGAAATAGAAGGTGGAATAGAATTATAGCTAAACACAATGGATAAAAAAACGTTATATTTTGTTATGTAGAATGCCGGTATTGATATGAAATATCTGAAACATGGGGCGATGTAAAATTATAGTTATACACTGTGATTAAAATAATGTTGCATATAAATTGGAGAGCCTAAATAAAAGTTGAATAAAATTGTTATATTGAGTGGTCAATAAGCAGTTGCAGTTGGGTGAAATGTATATTGGGTGGCCCATAAGAAGTTGTATATACAAGTTGGTTGAAATCAGGGGCGAAGTGGAATTATAGTTTTACAGGATAGATAAAAAATGTCAAAAAATTTGCTATATAAGGTAGGCCATGATCAAGTACAGTGTTTAACAGAATACTAGAAAAAGTAGTGTATAAAACGTAGTTAAAATATAAAGTGGAAAGAAATTATACCTTACGCGGTTGCTCAAAAATTTTCTGAAATAACTTTTATATAGAGCAGATCATAATCAGTTGGCTAGCTGAAGTATAGGGTGGAGTAGAGCTATAGTTGTATGTTTAAAAAATGTTATATTGGGCGACAATTAAACAATTGCTTGTACAAGGTGGTTGCACTGGTACTGTTATACAAGGTGGGTCAAAAAAATGTTCAAAAACATTTGGGTGAAATATATTCAGAAGTTAGAAAAATGTGTTAAATAAATAAATTTTTATATTTCATAAGCTATTTCTTTTAGAAAGAATTGTACAATCCATACGCTGGTGAAACCGCGGGTATCGGCTAATAAGTTATTAAAACGATACTTTTTTGTCTATGTTTTTAAAATCATATTAAGTATATGCTCTAAGGCTGTTATTATCTAAATTGCACGCTACCTACAGAAGTATGTGGTGTACAATGCCATATAAACGAATTTAACAAAGTACCAAGTCATTTTTCTTGCTTGTTGAATGAACACTAGCACCATCTACTGACGACAGGTAATAACAACAATATCTATTTCTTCTTCTTGAACTTTTGCATGTTAAGCATTCTCACTCAATAAATTTCAATTATTATTCAGAAGTCTTAATGTATAATGTTTACTTTATAATATGAAGCTATTCAATACATCAATTTAATGACAAGTTTAATGATGTTCTTTCTGACTTCTGACGTATGTCAAGTCTCTAGTTTAATATATCGCAGAGAAAGAATTGGAGTTTTTATTAGAACGAACAGCAAATTTTGTGCAGGTATTGTATATTAATTGCTTGTTATATTAGTTTATTTTCTATATATTTTTTATTTTCTATAAAGGAAGCGACTCTTAATTATTATCAGGTCCCTGTTTCTTATACAGAGAACTGAATTGTATGCATATTTCAAGATCAAGTGTATGGTGTCGGTTGTGGTGTCATTTGTGGTCTCGATCCAAACGTTTTTTATACATTTCATTCCCTTACACATCTTTTTTCATATATGTAAGTCTGCTCCTCCGTTAAGAAGCTTTCGCTTCCAGAAGTGTCTCTTGAAAGGAAAATGTAACGCTATTCTTCAAAATTCCGGGCAAAAGCTTATGATTACTAGATTATTTACAAAAATATAATTACAGGGCGGGGCCGACTTGTACAGCTGGCGTTTTCACTAAAACTAACACATATAAATCATTCCTGAGCGTCTTTATTACTTTATAAGCTTCTCTGGGGATTCTAGAGAAATTGATACGAAATTCACGGTGATTATGACAAAACTATTCTATTTCCTTAAACATAATATGCACACACATGCTGCTGCCACGTCATCTTAGCCGGAAGTCCAAAACGAATTTAAACAATTGTAAGCATGTTTTTTGTTGAAAATTAGTCTTAAATTTTTCCTTAAATTTTCATTTAAATTATTTTGTCAAGTTTATAAATGACACCTTATGGAAAGTGACCCCACTGTATTTAGCTGAAATTTTCCTTTTTTGTAGATCTCAAAGAAATAAACAAATGCCCTCATTGCCGCAAAGTCCGATGACTGATGGTTTTCAAGTTATGGTTAGTTTTATATTTATGGTCAGGGTCAGGGTATATCACTATGAGCTGATATATATGAGAAGGTACTAGGAGTAGATGTTTACGACTTCCAGTTCTACTGGTAGTAGACCCAAACTTTGTGTTTTAAAATGAAAAGCCCTGTTTTTATAGCATTTTTAGAAACTACGCTGAATTTCAATATAAGTTGATTCGAAGCATCATATGTCTGAAACGCTCCAATTCAAAGTTATTTCAACTTTTTGAAAATTTTGACACATGCAGCCCTCTACAAAAAATATTTTCTGAATACCAAAAGGAACAAATAAAAAATTAACGGAATGTGCTTGAATAAAACCTGAAGGTTCCTAAATTGGCGCCGAATTCAGCTATCTCGAAAATCATGTAATTTTTTTTCAATTGGCAACCTAGTAAATTCTACGCTTAAAGTAGGTGGAGTTTATTTTTAAAACCTCATACCTAAATTGAACCGTGTTTATATAAACTTGGAAACACTATAATTTCCGAGTGGTTATTAGAGATATCTAAATTATCAACAGGCTTTTTAAAAGAATTAACAAGAAACAAATGCTGAAGAGTCAACAAATAATATTTGCTAAGAATTTGGTGTTAAAGCACAATTATATCGAAAGCATTTATCATGTCACCTTTAGGATTTAGTAACTTCCAACACCCAACCAACACCCACACATGACATGCTGACGAGGCTCATTTACAATTGAAAAACAGATGGACAGTTTATGAAAAAGAAAGGAAAACGGAAACTTGTCGTAGATAATGAACAGAATGCAGTTACAGTCTTCGCATGCTTCAGAGCATAACCAGAAAATTTCTCAGTGGATGCAGATTCTAAAAAACATAAGCACTATCCTTATTCATTCTCACTAGTTCAGAATTTAAAACCAGGTGGCACTCAAAGACGGAATGATTTTTCGAATTCATATTAATCAAAATTCATGAAGGCGAACATTTTTTACATGAATGGGGCGACTTATGAAAAATGAAATGTTCAACCACCATAACTCACATTCCTGGAGTGATACTAATCCACACAGATTTAGAGAAAGACAGTTTCAAGGTAACTGTATTTGAACTATAACCTTATTGGAGAGCGAAGGGTGATATCAAAAAATGTTTTTCGTTAATTTTTAAGTGAGATATCTCGAAATTATAGAAAATGGTTTACCTTTAGATTTGACTTAGAATCAGCTGTGGTATCAACACGACCTCATAATATTGCACCTATGAATAACTTTTTAGAAAATCATTTTGAAGATAGAGAATAAGTGGCCTTATTAACGCCCCTTTCGTTCTCCCGATATCAGTCCATTAGCCTTTTTTGGGATGAATAAAAAATATTGTCTCTGCTGCACCGTTAACAACAAAACTAGATTGCCAGGAACTCGGAATGAATTTCGATCACGTTCTCCACCAGACATTCAGAGTGGCACACATGCCGGGTTTTTAAGAAGAATTCTTAAATGTTTGGAAGTTGCAGGCAACAACCACCAACTTTTACTATAGATTGTTCAATTTCTTGTTTGTTCCCCTGTTTGTGTTTTACAATTGTGGATGATCCGCATCCATTACCTACAACAGATTAATTTTGTTTGGTTTCTGATAAAATGAGATTGTGTTTTACAGTTCGGAATGATCTGCGTCATGGTGTCCTGAGTATGCTTTGGTCTATCCGGATATCGCGTATTTCACAAACTTTTACACTTCGGGCTCAGTTCAGTTCTGGGATTTATTTAAAAACACAGTTCATCTCCCTATAATTTATTTCCACTACTATAGCAAAATTTATATTCACAAAACTATTTACAATTTATTATAACTATACGAATACAGAATGAATGCTTCCGTCAGGTCTCCGTATTTATATATTACTTTTCGAAATTCTCCAGAAAGCAAGCCGTCGACCTCGATTTGCCAGACGAACAACATTTCGGATTCGCCAAAATATCGGATGAATGCCGCATCCACGAATTATCGGATGAATTCCCGTCACATTGCCCCCTCCTGTAGACCATTTCGTCCCGGAATGTCCCAGAATGTTCTATTATTTTTGCCTCTCCATTTCGACAAGGGGAAATGTGCATCTCCTGGGCTGCCAACGGAACACCAAAAAGGCTCACCACTCTCCAATTCAGTCCATAATCACTGCCATTTCCTTTACAAGTCCTCAACATATAAGTTGGCTTGCTCTGAGAGAATGTTTTCGTTTGTTTGTTTATCAACGGTCAAGGCTTCTTGAAACATCTTGGCTTCGCCTAGGCATAAGCTTCTGCCCATTTACTGAAATGTTTGAATGTAATCCATTGGTTGGATGCCACCAGGTAAACTTCGCCGTCATGACTTCTGGCATTAACCTCCCGGGTTTCGTCCTCGAGTAGCTTCCTTGTTATGTGAGACAACATCGTTGAACTTCTTCTTTACAATTTGGTAAAATGTACCGGCAACATCAATGTCTACTGGAATTCCCCGCCCTCGGCTCTGATGTTATAGGCTTAACTGGCATTCTCGATATGTTGTTCATCCTTTGACATAACTGGCTGACATAGTCTTCACCCACATTATATTGATAGTCGTAATTCTCGCTAATAATACTGGGCGGTCTGGTTGAATTGTTAGAACAAGTGCAGATAAACGCCCAATTCTGAGGCCCACATTCTTTGGTGGCCACTGGCGGTTAATGCCAATGCGGTTACAAAAAGAGTAAATCGTGTTCTACCTGTGTGCATTTAATCAATTCCTTTACAGAACATCTCAAAAAGGCATTGGGCCAAAGAACTTCTGCCCATCTGAAATAATCAACGGTTATTGGGCTACAGAATGAACTTATTTCTGCCATTTACTGAAAATAATCCATTACCACCCAATGAACTTATTTCCAGCAGTCTACTCTTAAAATGAAAATGTACCGGCACCCACATTTTGCCGCTTGGGGGCTTTTGACCTTAAAATGGACTGAGGCCCATTACATTATATTGCCGCTTGGGGGCTTTTGATCAATCGTACTGATTTCTGGCACCAATCTTACATCTTCTTGCTGCAAAATAGAAGCGTTCTCTCAACTTCCCCAGGGTTTTCAACTTCCCCAGTTAGTCCCAGATGTCCTCCAGTTGACCATCATGTAGTTCTCGGAAAACCTCTGGTCTCCTATTTCTGGGGACTACATCTATTTTCTGTTCTTGCGCTCGTCTAGAGTTTCCAGCACGTTCTTCAGAAGTCCGTTCTCCAGGATGATGGAGTTCTAGTGAGCCCAGTATGACTTTATGGTTGGTGAGAAACGGGAAATCTCTTGACACATAGGTTTTCGGTCTTCTTCCTCCCAGCGGATAACTTTTTTTAACTCCGAATCCAATTTCTGTTGTTTCTGAATCAGCATTCATATTAATAATGCCATCTACAAATACACTGTTAAGGGGGTTGCGGAACGAAGCGACATACACTTTGATAGTTGGGACTTGTTGGCTACAGGTCGACGATGGTTCCTTTATATTGACCTTGTTTAGTTTCCCCGACGAGGAAGTTCGTACTCCGTTGCTCCCTTTGCAACTACTCTGGAAATGTACTATCTTACGACACTTTCGACATCTCAGTAGTCTTTTTTGGTAAGGACTTCCTCTGCTATCTTCTTTACAGAGGCTTCATCACTCCAGCCATTTTCTGATTCTCCGTCAATGATTCCGACTCTGGCCTCGAATTCCAGAGCTCGAGCCAGTGCATCCACTAATTGAGTAGGTTAAGCTAGTGTCAATGCTTGTCTGGCTTCGTGGTCCCGAAGTCCATCCAAAAACGCTGGCCCTGCTAACCTTTCAATTACATTTTCCGGTGTAGCTGGATAGGCAAGGGGAAGCAGACGGGCAATATCAGCTTCAAACTCTTGTAGGAATTCATTTGTTCTCTGGTGGCGACTTTTCGATTGGGAGTGGTAGACGTGCTACAAATCTGTCTGGCCTTCCCTCTATTCTAAATGTTTGACCAGTTGTTCGTAGTCGTCTTGCTCAGAGGTATTTAACATTTGCAAAATATCTCTTAAAGGGAAGGTTAACGCTATTGGCATCTCCTCTGCCGACCATCCGTTTAGCGTTACTGCAGCCTCAAAGTAGCGGCGCCGATAATTAGTTCATGACGATTTTCCATCAAGTTGGGAAGGTTTCATTTTGTGTCTTGTCCCCTCGAGGCCAATTTTCGAATACACTACTTCTACACTGGTTCTGCTTTCGGTTTTTGTATTGTGACTACCTGTTCTTTTATTTTACTTATCTCACCCTCCATTATCTGTTTTAGCTCTTCTATCCGCGTTTCATTTTTGACAGTCATCTGCTTCACCTCTTCGTTCATTGTCTGTTTAAACTGTTCCACCTGAGCTTCATTGGCGACTGTTTTCTCTTCTATTATTTCTGAATTTTTCTGTTCCATGCTTGTCAAATTTTCCAGTAATTTGTCTTCCAGGGTTTTAGAATTTTCTGCTAATTCATCTTCTAACGCCTCTTTCAAGGTTTTAGAATTTTCTAGCAATTTATCTTCTGTTTTAGAATTTTCTTGTAATGTTTGTAGTTTATCTTGTAAATACTTTTTTCTAACAATTTGTCTTCTAGGGTTTTAGAATTTTCTAGTAATTTGTGTCCTATGGTTTTAAAATTTTCAAGTAATTTTTCTTGCAATGTTTCTTTTAAATTTTCTTCCATTTTTTTAATAACATCCTCATATACCCATTACCAGACATTTCAAACAAATAAGTATCGGGGTTTTTACGTTCATTTATTAGGGCATCTCATAGCCGCAGTATTAATTCACTGTTCTTCCCACTAATTTCTAAATCCCTTTCTCCATTTATTTTTTTAAGTCCGTTACTTTTAAATGGTCCAAACTCACCGTTTTAAACATTGTTAGTCTATTTATTTCCAGTTCTTAAGTTTCACAAATACACCTACACATATCACCACTGTTATATTTTTATCTACACTTCGGGTTCAATTCAGTTTATTTAAAATCACAGTCCAACTCACTATAATTTATTTACACTACTTTAACACAATTTATATTCACAGAACTATTTACAATTTATCTTTACTATACGGCTATCGAATACAGAATGAATACTTCCTTCAGCTCTTCGTATTTATATATTAGTTCTCGGAATTCTCCAGAAATTCAAAGAGCCGGCGGGAAAATTCCTCAATGGAGTAGATTCTAGATGTTTATCGTTGTCAAAGAGCATGAGACGCGGTTTCCGAACTTTGTAAAAAAAATATCGCTTGAGACTGGCTAACGTTTATAACGAGAGCTGAGTCGAGGCCACTGTTTGAACCCATAGCACCTATAAGTTATCATCAATTTGCCGGCAGCAGATGCGATATTAATGAATTGAGATTATGAAGACTGTACTGGGCACTGGAAAATGTTTTTGATGTGACATTTTTTTACACCCATATACGCGATAGGATGGATGAGATAGCCTGGTAAATTAATAATTAACACAATGAGTACAGCATAGTGACCACATGCCGTACTATGAAAAATAGAAGTAAAGAAGAGTTCACGGAATTAAGATATGTAGGAAAATCTCGTTGTATAGAAAATGCGCGAAAAGTCAAGTAAATAAGCAAGCATAATAGCAAACCAAAATACAATGTCAACAAGAGGATTAATACTTTTTATATCTAAAATAAAAAAACTAAACATTGAAAGATACAAAATGAACTATCTCAAAATTTAAATTACATATTGGAATTAACAACAAATTTATGACAGATCTGGTTTTCTTGAAAGAATGAGGGAGAAAAATAAAGAGGGATAAAAATTGGACTACTTTTGAGTGAAACTTTTCATTTCATTGTTATTTTTCTCACACTTATGTCAGCAGATATAATAATAAATTTCTAATTTCTACCAGCTTTATTAAATAGTAGAATAATTTTCCGTATCTATCGGATTTTGTGATGTCAGTTAAATATAAAAAAATATCTAAAACCAACTTTTCTTGAAAAAGTAATTGAGCTCATGTGGTAACATAGGTTGAGCAAAAAAACTTGATGAAGTTTGTTCCAAGAGTTTGTCGAACGACTGGAGAGAGATTAATGACTGGTATACAGGAAAGTCCCAAATTTGTTTTTCAGCAGCTTTAAGTGAAAGTTCGCTATAAAATAAATGAACTGCTTTAGGATAGTTGACTTTTTTATGGATTAAAAAAGTTTATTTTCTCTTCCTTACATGTAACTAAGTAAGTTGGTTACTAGAACAATAATTAGAGTCTATATAAAATGAATACACAGGGTTTATGCAACAAAAATGTTTTGTTATAGATTTCAGTGGGAAATTATTATACAGTAGCGTATTTAATTTATTAATGATCGTTATCTTTTTACAAACGTTGTCCTGTTCCATGTAAACTTTTAAAAATTAGCTGTAACAATATAATCTGAAGGCCATCTATCAGACATAACTGAAACTAAAGCACACTCTTGAATATTTGACACAGCGACTACAGCGCAGTCTGCCGGATCCTATGTAAGTTGTGCTAACATCAACAACAATTTTTAAATAAATAATTTAACTAAAAAAACAATATCTAGTTGACCGTATTGTGAATCTAAACCATCCTCAAACCCCCTGGAATACACAGAAAAAATTTCATCAAAATCGGTCCAGCCGTTTAGGAGGAGTTCAATGACTAACACACGTACAGAAGATTTATATATATATATATATATATATATAAAAGATTAATTAGATTCTTTATTTTTTTATTACCAATATCACTTTGAACAGGATGCTCAATAATTTTGAAACCGATTTGCTGATTTGTGTAGGTATTTGCTTTATATATTTTTTATGCTCTCTTTGCTCGAAACTCCTAAAGTGTCTCCTAATAAAAAACACTTACAAAGGTAAGAGTCACGTATCAGACCATGTTAGCGTACCCTATAACTTTGTAACCCATAACTCAAGCGACTTTTGTTATATTCCTTTAATGGTGTTCGGCATATTCAACCATTACAAAACTTGAAGCATTTTTCCTTTTATGGCTTCAGAGAGTTGCTTTCATGCCCAAATGTTTGTACCGCTACCATTGAATGATCAAACACTTTCAATTTGAAGTACCAAATCCAATTTCATTCGTTTGTTATTGTCTGACAGTAGCGAGTTCGATATGTTGAATATTTGGATTTTGTAAATAGAACCTTCCAGTACTTTTTTGATTTCTAGATTTATTGCAATATTATGGTTTTCTTGGTATTGATTTTCAGGTCAATTTATTATTAACACTCTATTTAGTTAGATTGGTTGATGCTGCTTTTCTTCCTCATTTTGCAGTTTAGACAATATCAACGATCAATATCTTAGGAATATACTCTTAAGAAACTCTAGAGCACATTGTAGACCTTCCAGATGTTGTAAGTATTTAAAAGTTATTCCGCAAAAATATGAAACAGTTGGTGCACTTTCTAGTGTTTTCTGGCACTGGGTACGTAATAAAATAATTTATATTGCAGTAATATTTTGTTATTATAACATATGCCTCACTTCTAGGAGGAAGTGAAATGAGCATAATAATCAGTCACATATCGCTTAAAAAAGGTAACATTTCATTCACATAATCAAACAACTAATTGGACAAGCGCATAGTGGATTGTTAGTCCTTATATTTTAGTAGCGATATGTTATCAGAAATCGTTAAAAAGGCAACACTTTCCATTGGCAGTCTAACTAAGAAGTATTTTAGAAATAGACCATGCGGGCTAATTGTATTATTCATTTTGTTATAGCTCGCTGGTCTAGTCAAAAGCAGTAATATGAATATAAGTAATATATATGAACAACGATATTGCGTTTCATCCTAACCGGATTATATTCGCTCTTGTATTTCCCGTTTACCCCTCTCTGTTTTGACATACTTCTGACCTGTATCTATTATGGACTCTTTTCATTTTTCATGTCAGTATACGCCCCATTGCAGGAAAAAAGCTAGATCTTCTTGGATTTTAGCTAGCACCCAATTTCGGTGCCTTTTTGCAGGCTGCAAAGCTCGATCGTCTTGGGTTTTAAATAGCACCCAATTTCGGTACGCTTGCTTTGTCTGATCTGAATTGTAGCTGAAGTTCTTCGTTACACCATGAGCAGTGTTTTCGACTTACTTAATGGTTCAAATGCTGCTTCATGGATTTTAGATGTTCTGTGAAGAACATTTGTTCTACAGTCCAATCCTGCATGCTTACCAGTTTAGTTGGAAGAAGCATTTCATAAATAAATCCTCTCTTAAACGTAGTGCTAGCTATTTTTTGTAATATTTTTTGATTTACCATGACATCTTCTTTTAGAGATCGGCGCACTTATGTACATTTGTGGATTTCGTTGGGTTTCTTTTACATAAGGTCAAACTGATGACACAATTCAAAATTTTCCCTGAATTTTTCTACCAAAGGATTGTCATTTTCCCATCCAGTTCTGCCATGATGTCATTTAATACAAAAATCTCCATTCTTTGTCCAATACTACCAGCAAATTGACCAGGTTGTCATGAAACTGGGGTTTTATGCTGTATACTGGTGATCATTTGGGCTGTAGTGGCTACTGGCTATTATTAACGAAGAGTGAATATTAGTTTCATATACAAGCAGTAAAACTCAATTTCTTACTTAAATCCATGATTCACTGGTAAATTTAATTTTTTTACTTACGACAATGCTTACTCAACTGCTTGCTTGCATTTCTCCTTTGGCCCTTCACTATAAATAGGTATGTACATATGTACCGATTTCTAGCCTCCTAACTTTGGCCCTTCTTTTTGTGCATATTGTCTTAATTTATTTTTTCCATCTGGTTTTACTTTGTCGAGGCATTCTGAGGTAAAGTGTCCTATAGATAATTGAGTGAAAGTCGACCAATCAAGTCCCCATCCTTGAAGAACCAGGTATTTTTTGTCGGGGTTTTCTTCCATTAGATGGTTGTCGTTTAGGACTTAAGGATCTGCATCGTCGGTACACTATACAGGAAAGCTTACAGGGTGCTGTTACTCGGATGAGGTGAAACATTTTTTTTTCGAGCTTTCTCATCCTGGCATGAGACCGGCAACGACTCAGTTCAACGAAAATGTTGAATTTCAAATTTAGAGTGATCTTTACATAACGATGATATTATTAACAGATTGACTTGAAAAACCCCAAACCTCAACTCATCACTCTCTGAACATCAAGGGTGGTATTTAGAATCTCGCATAACTGCTAATGACTTAAATTTATTTTTAATGTCCTGAAATTTTATTCCAAACGCAATCATAACATATAAAATAAAGCGTATAAAATGATATTGTAATACATTTAATAAGCGAATAACAATGTTTTTACCATATGTATTTTTTTTAGAAAAAGTCATATTTTCGTATTCATTATAAACCCCCAGGTTATTACTTAATGATCAGCTCAGCTTGTCTTTGAATTATTTTATTTCAATAATATTTCCTTAATCAAGTATCGAATTTTGAACGTAAATGAAAAATGCTGAAACATATATGACACTACATGTCTTGAATAACATTTTCTGTTCAGCAATATAGAAATAAATAAAGTAATTGACATTATAGTCTAAGTTATATGCTCAAACTGACCACCGTTCAGTTTTTGACATAAATGTACTGTGTTGAAATTTTTGGATAACGTTTTACAACTTCTCTGAGCTGATTTGATTAATTTCTTCTCTTGTTCGGTGTTTTAATTCATCAATGTTAGTCTGTTTACTCTTGCATATTTTGATTTTAAATAGCCCCACCAAAAGTAATCTAGTGGAAACGGTTGGCCACTCAATTTCGCCACGTCTATCGATCCATCGATGAGAAAAAACTTGATTGAGATAAGATTGTGCTGCTGCTGCTTGTTGAAAAAAAATATGTTTCTAATATTGTCTGCGGAGTAAATAGTATCATGAAAAAGTTGTCTTAAATAAGGTATTAAAACATTTTGTAAAAGATCCAAGTAACTCACCCCAGTCAATGCCCACTCAAAAAAATATAGTCCATTTATACTGTTATTTATTATGTCAGCCCAAACGTTCACTTTAACAGGATGCTGAGTGTGACCTTCCATCATCTGGTGACAATTTTGCGTGGTCCAATACCGACAATTCTGCGTGTTAACCGGTAGTGTTGCCTCATCGGAGAAAAGAATATTTTGCTCAGTTAGTAATAGCTCTTTCCAACAATAATCTACATTTGTAGACAGAGCGACGATTTCTATATTATTAATCATCGCTTTCTTCCTTAAGCTTACTGTTGACTTCTTTCATCAAGTTTTTATTAGTGTCTCGAAGTCTCTCACCCGTATACTAAGGAGCGCAAAGTACAATGAATATACAATTGTTGGAATTTTGAGCTGAATTGAACGGTTTTATATGCGTATGAACGGATCCTAATATAAAGTCTGTTTTAAAAGCCGTTTTAACTTTTTTATTTCCTAAGAGTTTTTCGGATGAACCCGGAATATAATTTTACACCCATAATTTTGTTTGGTGTTCGTGTGTTTGGTTGTTGTTCACGAAAATTCTTTTTAAATAAAATCTATTCGTATAGATTCAAAACACCCCAAATTTCCAAGAATTGTTTGTACAGTGTACTTTGGGCATGTGGCCAAACATATACGGCTAAGACCTCGGAACTTCTAGCCGCAAGGAAAAACGAACACCAGTATATTTTCCGTAGACACCTGGACAAATCAGAGTTAGCCATCCACACATTAAGCAGCGCTGGTACCCAAAGCGTAGAATGGAATAGTTCCAAAATTTTAATGAAAGAATAAGATCAAAAAAAAGTTGCTTAAGGATGAATTTTTGTAAGGGACAACCAGTAATTCGGTAGTTTTTTATACTTATCTGTTATATAAAATGAATGAGCAGAAGAAACCGTGTTGACTAGTATAAATAATCAGGGATTTCCCCAACAATCATTTCAAAAGTATCCGTTCAACAATTTTCGTGAAGATATATTGAAAACTTTTAAGAATATAGTTGTAATATATTAATGAAGTTAACGTAAACTTTTTATTTTCAATGAATAGACTCTTATAAACACAAACTTTAGCACCGTCTCCTCATTTTTCACATTTAACACATTTTGTGCAAACCAAGATTGCATCGACTATAATAAACCAAATTACAACTTAGTTTATGTTTATCCTTCTACAACTATACTAACAAAAAAGAATGACTTAACGCAAATTTAAATAATCCGTATAAATACCCGCTATACTAGTTTATTGTATCAGTATAATAATAACATAACACTCCATGTTTTAATGCGCCTTTAGTCGGCAAAAATAAAGCACTAGATGAAATAAATCATCATCAGTATATACACTCATTACCACATAATTTATATGTTGGTTCACCGAGTATTTAGCTGAACATAGAAATAACTTAACAATTCTCGAAAAATTCTACTGACTAAGAATGGGAATGTTTCAGATTGAAAGATGAATATGAATGATGTTTACCTTGTAACCCCTTTTTCAAATTACATTCCGAGTTTTTTTGATGAAGTGTGTAGTGTAGTCAAAATCTATCTTATTTCAATATTAGCAAAAATGGCGAAAACGATGTAACTTAACTATTTCGACGGCTAAAAAATGGTCACTGTTGTTAATCTAAGGATCCCAATTTTTATGGAACTCTAACATTTCGCAAACCTGTCTATTTTTTAACGATGTACAATGTACATATAAGTTCACTCTCAAAACAAGGATAAAACAACACCTATTTCATTTAAAATATTGCAATGTTATTGTATTCTATTAACTTCTTTTCAACTTTGAACTTTACTATTTACTTTCTAAATCACTGTTCCTCGAAACAAAATTTTAGACTGTATTTTCAAAGACCATAAATAGTTTTTATATGCAGTCTAGAACCAATCACCAGTTTTATGTACCTACCAAACTGGTCCTAGTTAGCTAAATTTCATAGGACAGAAGTGGACTCAGCACTAAAGAAAAGTAGGTTCGTAGCACCTATTGTAAAAATCTCGAACTACTAGAGATTCGCACCCTGTTTGATTAGACAATCGGGACTCTAGTATTCTGTCCGCACATTTGGTCATGTCTGTAAGAGGTGTTGTCTTGTAGGGACGATCGTACTAACTCAAATGTCCTTCGAAGAGATGATTGCCTTTGCTGTGGTGGTCTGCCACTATTCCTCTATTCGTTAGTTAATATGTCTATCTGCATCTTTTGCTGGGAATCCTCGCCTACGGATTTGTCCAAATGTCACTGCAGCCGTACGCTTGTTGGTAGATCTGGTCCCTCATCTAGAGGTTGGAATAATCATGAGCCAGACCAGATTCAACCTCTTCTAAGTACAAAACCAAAAATTGTCCGAAAAACCCAACAGAATATGTTATTATTGGTACAATTAGAACGCTGACTCTTAGTTTGATATTGAATATTAGTTTGATATATTAATGCATTTTTGTGAGTTTACAACGAATATTTGCATAGTATTGTATTATCGTAAAATAGGGCATATTATAAGATAGACATTACGGAAGCTGTAGGAATATCTAAAATATTGTTACGAAAATTACCAAAGTCGATCCTGTTTCATTTCAGTACGACACCAATCACTTTGAGAAAAAAAATGGTTCTCGAAATGACTCGGCAGCTGTAGTATTGATGATTGATTTTACGAGAATTTTCTATGCTGGTTTTAAAAAGGAAGCAGCCCACGATCGCAAATTAGTTAGACAGGACGACGAGCGTATATTATAATGTTATTGTTAATCAGCTGTTCTGTAAAATTTTGATGTAAATAAAAGTTCTAGAAAAGTGAAAGTGAATAATAGTTTTATAATTTTAAATTGGACCCACGGACTTTACAACAATATGTATATTAAGTGCAAATCTTTCCCGACCCACTGTTAATTTTGTAATTTTCAATACTTCAATAATATTACCAAAATATGTTCTACTACAGATGTCTTCTATGGTCAGGTTAAATCTATGTAATTTATTACTGGTCATCACGAAAAATGGTTTTTAAGGAAATTTTGTTCTGTATTCCTCCTAGGTAGGGGCGCAATTTTAAAATCCAGATATAAGATAGGCCCACTTCGGAGAAGCAACATTAAATTACCTAATAACCTAAATTATGAACACATTATCATCTCTTCCTATATTCCACACCAAAAGACATCAACCCACCTGGGTACTGTGGTATGTTAAACGCCTAAATGCCTTTGATGACAAAAACATGAACAAAGATGGTGGCGAACAAATTAAACAGGCATAATATGCAGAATGCATTAACACAATTCGATACATCAGAAAATTTGACAATGAATCAGAAAGAATTGTTTTCATATTCATTCAATTGAGACAAAACAAAGTTGAAAATAATACAGTATTATTTATCAACAATCCATACATTTGAAGAAATGGAAAGTTTTTCTAATGAAATATTCAACAACATAGAAAACACCAATTCTAGTATTGGGAGATGACAATTCAAAAATAAGGAAAACAAGAAGAAAATATAGAAAATTGGTGTGCTACTCGAAATTCTAACGGGACACTATCTATATGCAATGAACTTCTTCAAATGAATCAAATCATGATACGAAGAGATATATAAAATTATATCAAACAGAAATTGAAAAATTAATGAAGAAACACAAAGGAATAACTTATCTTAAACTGAGGAAAAAAGAAATTAACAATAGACAATGAGAGATAAAAGATAAAAAATTATAATAGAAACATCTCCTTACGACACAAAGACCCAACGATTAAATTAAGCTCCAACCACGGAAAGAGAAATAATCAATGTGTAGTCAGAAAATTTGCCAGATAAAACAGCTTCAGAACAGAGATATGCACTGTTGCTGTTAAGCACCTCGATATTACTGAATATTTTAACAAAAATGTGCTCTCACTTCAACTGATGTCTGTAAAAGAAAAAATGTCAAAAACATTATCCAAATATGAATTACTTCCCAAGCAAAATCTGATACAAAATCTGATAAGCTTTCGGGCCAGATAGGAAATGACATTTTGTCACCGGAAGTGTTGTTTTAATGAAGGTACTCATTATTGAAAGAAACATGAAAAACAAAACTTTTTATTTCCGTTTTGACTCGAACCATATTTATGAGCCATAAATGGTTACGAATGTTTTGTCTTGAGACAAGGTAATATCTCGAGTTGATTTAATTATTTTGATATAACTGATCTTAGTTTCACATAAAAGTGCAGGATTCAAGTGGGTCATCAAGAGGCCCATTTTACGATTTTCTATCAAAAGGACAAGTGAAAAACTAACGAAAACCTGGCCAAAGTACGGGTAAAAGAGAAAAAATGGCAACAGCAATAAATTTTCCTTTTTTTCAATTTTCATTTCCTGTCTATTTGGTGGCCAACCCGAAACTCTAGAACTTTAACTCAGACCTAATTGACAATAATGAAATATCAAGTAGACACTCTAATTACACACACACTAATTTGTGACTAGTTTGTCATAAGATGGATCCAATAGAAAAACTGCCATGAACTAGTTAGTTTTTATCTCATCTCTATTTCACGGCAAGTATTTGGTATTTCTATTTAAAAAATTTATTTTATGATCATATTAGAAGTGAAAATGTGGGTCGTTTGATTGCCCAGTTGAACTGCAACAACTTTTGTCTGAAACTTTTTCAAAATAATGGAATGCAGTCGAGAAATTAACTTGTCTCAAGATAAATGCCCCACCCGGTATAAGTACGATACACTAAACAGCTAGAAAAACACTACAAAGAATGAACACCAAAAACACCAAACCCAGTAATATGTTTGTAATGTTACATATACGATCTTTCACTTTCACAATTATAAAACATAAATT